>OZ012691.1:46388667-46418667 GCA_963942565.1 Maea johnstoni | reverse complement strand
CCGAGGTTTGATGAGCTTGGACTGTGCTGGTACGCTCTGCCCGCTGTCTCGCTGATGCTGTTTGACTGTTTCAGGTACCCGAGGTTTGATGAGCTTGGGCTGTGCTGGTACGCCCTGCCCGCTGTCTCGCTGATGCTGTTTGACTGTTTCAGGTACCCGAGGTTTGATGAGCTTGGGCTGCACTGGTACGCTCTGCCCGCTGTCTCGCTGATGCTGTTTGACTGTTTCAGGTACCCGAGGTTTGATGAGCTTGGGCTGCACTGGTACGCCCTGCCCGCTGTCTCGCTGATGCTGTTTGACTGTTTCAGGTACCCGAGGTTTGATGAGCTTGGGCTGTGCTGGTACGCCCTGCCCGCTGTCTCGCTGATACTGTTTGACTGTTTCAGGTACCCGAGGTTTGATGAGCTAGAGCTGCGCTGGTACGCCCTGCCCGCTGTCTCGCTGATGCTGTTTGACTGTTTCAGGTACCCGAGGTTTGATGAGCTTGGGCCTGCACTGGTACGCCCTGCCCGCTGTCTCGCTGATGCTGTTTGACTGTTTCAGGTACCCGAGGTTTGATGAGCTTGGGCTGCGCTGGTACGCCCTGCCCGCTGTCTCACTGATGCTGTTTGACTGTTTCAGGTACCCGAGGTTTGATGAGCTTGGACTGTGCTGGTACGCTCTGCCCGCTGTCTCGCTGATGCTGTTTGACTGTTTCAGGTACCCGAGGTTTGATGAGCTAGAGCTGCGCTGGTACGCCCTGCCCGCTGTCTTGCTGATGCTGTTTGACTGTTTCAGGTACCCGAGGTTTGGTGAGCTTGGACTGTGCTGGTATGCCCTGCCTTCTGTCTCGCTGATGCTGTTTGACTGTTTCAGGTACCCGAGGTTTGATGAGCTTGGGCTGTGCTGGTATGCCCTGCCTTCTGTCTCGCTGATGCTGTTTGACTGTTCCAGGTACCCGAGGCTTGATGAGCTGGGCTTGTGCTGGTACGCCCTGCCCGCTGTCTTGCTGATGCTGTTTGACTGTTTCAGGTACCCGAGGTTTGATGAGCTGGGCCTGCGCTGGTACGCCCTGCCCGCTGTCTCGCTGATGCTGTTTGACTGTTTCAGGTACCCGAGGTTTGATGAGCTTGGGCTGCGCTGGTACGCCCTGCCCGCTGTCTCGCTGATGCTGTTTGACTGTTTCAGGTACCCGAGGTTTGATGAGCTTGGGCTGTGCTGGTACGCTCTGCCCGCTGTCTCGCTGATGCTGTTTGACTGTTTCAGGTACCCGAGGTTTGATGAGCTTGGGCTGTGCTGGTACGCCCTGCCCGCTGTCTCGTTGATGCTGTTTGACTGTTTCAGGTACCCGAGGTTTGATGAGCTAGAGCTGCGCTGGTACGCCCTGCCCGCTGTCTTGCTGATGCTGTTTGACTGTTTCAGGTACCCGAGGTTTGGTGAGCTTGGACTGTGCTGGTACGCCCTGCCCGCTGTCTCGCTGATGCTGTTTGACTGTTTCAGGTACCCAAGGTTTGATGAGCTAGAGCTGCGCTGGTACGCCCTGCCCGCTGTCTTGCTGATGCTGTTTGACTGTTTCAGGTACCCGAGGTTTGATGAGCTGGGCCTGCACTGGTACGCCCTGCCCGCTGTCTTGCTGATGCTGTTTGACTGTTTCAGGTACCCGAGGTTTGATGAGCTTGGGCTGCGCTGGTACGCCCTGCCCGCTGTCTTGCTGATGCTGTTTGACTGTTTCAGGTACCCGAGGTTTGATGAGCTTGGGCTGCGCTGGTACGCCCTGCCCGCTGTCTTGCTGATGCTGTTTGACTGTTTCAGGTACCCGAGGTTTGATGAGCTTGGGCTGCGCTGGTACGCCCTGCCCGCTGTCTTGCTGATGCTGTTTGACTGTTTCAGGTACCCGAGGTTTGATGAGCTGGGCTGCACTGGTACGCCCTGCCCGCTGTCTTGCTGATGCTGTTTGACTGTTTCAGGTACCCGAGGTTTGATGAGCTTGGGCTGCGCTGGTACGCCCTGCCCGCTGTCTTGCTGATGCTGTTTGACTGTTTCAGGTACCCGAGGTTTGATGAGCTGGGCTGCACTGGTACGCCCTGCCCGCTGTCTTGCTGATGCTGTTTGACTGTTTCAGGTACCCGAGGTTTGATGAGCTTGGGCTGCACTGGTACGCCCTGCCCGCTGTCTTGCTGATGCTGTTTGACTGTTTCAGGTACCCGAGGTTTGATGAGCTGGGCTGCACTGGTACCCCCTGCCCGCTGTCTTGCTGATGCTGTTTGACTGTTTCAGGTACCCGAGGTTTGACGAGCTCGGCCGGCGCTGGTACGCCCTGCCCGCTGTCTTGCTGATGCTGTTTGACTGTTTCAGGTACCCGAGGTTTGATGAGCTTGGGCTGTGCTGGTACGCTCTGCCCGCTGTCTCGCTGATGCTGTTTGACTGTTTCAGGTACCCAAGGTTTGATGAGCTAGAGCTGCGCTGGTACGCCCTGCCCGCTGTCTCGCTGATGCTGTTTGACTGTTTCAGGTACCCGAGGTTTGACGAGCTCGGCCGGCGCTGGTACGCCCTGCCCGCTGTCTCGCTGATGCTGTTTGACTGTTTCAGGTACCCGAGGTTTGATGAGCTTGGGCTGCGCTGGTACGCCCTGCCCGCTGTCTCACTGATGCTGTTTGACTGTTTCAGGTACCCGAGGTTTGACGAGCTCGGCCGGCGCTGGTACGCCCTGCCCGCTGTCTCACTGATGCTGTTTGACTGTTTCAGGTACCCGAGGTTTGATGAGCTGGGCCTGCACTGGTACCCCCTGCCCGCTGTCTTGCTGATGCTGTTTGACTGTTTCAGGTACCCGAGGTTTGATGAGCTTGGGCTGTACTGGTACGCCCTGCCCGCTGTCTCGCTGATGCTGTTTGACTGTTTCAGGTACCCGAGGTTTGATGAGCTCGGCCGGCGCTGGTACGCTCTGCCCGCTGTCTCGCTGATGCTGTTTGACTGTTTCAGGTACCCGAGGTTTGATGAGCTAGAGCTGCGCTGGTACGCCCTGCCCGCTGTCTCGCTGATGCTGTTTGACTGTTTCAGGTACCCGAGGTTTGATGAGCTCGGCCGGCGCTGGTACGCCCTGCCCGCTGTCTCACTGATGCTGTTTGACTGTTTCAGGTACCCGAGGTTTGATGAGCTCGGCCGGCGCTGGTACGCCCTGCCCGCTGTCTCGCTGATGCTGTTTGACTGTTTCAGGTACCCGAGGTTTGATGAGCTTGGGCTGCACTGGTACGCCCTGCCCGCTGTCTTGCTGATGCTGTTTGACTGTTTCAGGTACCCGAGGTTTGATGAGCTGGGCTGCACTGGTACCCCCTGCCCGCTGTCTTGCTGATGCTGTTTGACTGTTTCAGGTACCCGAGGTTTGATGAGCTTGGGCTGCGCTGGTACGCCCTGCCCGCTGTCTCGCTGATGCTGTTTGACTGTGGTGGCCTTGAGTTCACGGGCGCCCCCTTCAATGGCTGGTACATGGGCACAGAGATAGGCGCCAGGGACTTGTGTGACACTGGTCGACTCAACATGCTCAAGGTAGGTATCATTAGTGTTCTACTTGTGATTGTTTGCATGTGTATCAGGGGGGGGGGGGATGCCTGGATAGCAGAGTGGTCTAAAGCAGGGCCAGTGACTGCTCCCTGTCTCTCACCACTTCACCATTGCATATGCTTGTGCTGGATTTAAATTCAGATAGGGCCCCTTTGAAAGAGGTACTGGGAGTACAGTACAATTACCAAGAAGGGGGAAGGCAAGTGTTGCAGCAGGGCGCTTAAGGTCGCAGGATGAGTAGAAAATGACAGTGTAATAAGGATCCGTGGGTCCAGAAAGTCGATGGCGGGCACACATATCCAAGCCCATTGTACAGATGGAAGGTGCATAAATAGGGCACTGATCAATAGGTGGGGACGTATGAAAGGGCAGATAGAAAGTGAATGGGTGGAAGTTGCATTGAGTAATAGGCATGTGCAGCAAGTGTGCATGCAAGTTGAACATTTCCTTTATTTACATTTTTAAAATAAAACTAACATCCATTAAACTATATTTTCGTGAAGAAATTCTTAACTTTATCACTTAAGTTATTTCTCTGTTGAAAGCAACAAGCTGATCACTTAACAGATCTCATATTCTATGTGAAGCCTTGGCATTACTACACCCATTAAAGGGCAAATGCACCATCATGATGATTTAGGTTCAAAATGTGCATATACGTGTCACCTTTCAAATAACCCGCAAGTCTGTCCTCCTCAGCACCCCTCAGATATGGCTTATGAAAGTTAGTAAAAAACTGGCCTGAGTCTGGGCATAGAGGCTGACATTACAGAACAGGGCACAAATTTAAGCCCAATTTTGATTGGTGAGAGATATCAGTGGCAGTCACTTCCAGCCACTGATATCTCTTTACAATCAGAAGCAGGTCTGGCAGTCACTTCCCTTCCTGCCACTGAAGAATTGGGAAGCTAGAAATAAACTATCTTGCCAAAAGAAAAATGAAAGTTACGTCCAACTGGGATCGAACGTGCGACCCATGACTTACCAGCCCGACAGGCTAACAATGAGGCCGCCGAGGCTTGATAACGCCTGTAATGTGTAAAATAGATTGCTATTCTTGTTCATGAGAAAAATCTTGTTATTTACTTTTTGGCCATTTTTATTAATTACCTCCCAAATTTAGATACGGCCCCAAAATGAATTCGATCTCCCCCCTTATCGTGTCAACATGTGGATCCGTAATCATCCTGTATATGCTAACGAAGATTGCCCCACCCGTAGATCACTCGAAACAGAAACCAATTACAAGATTACGAACGCCAAAACCACTGATCAAAGTTTTTCGATCTCCCGACTTTGTCCCTTTGCAAATAAACAGACAATAGTGAATATATATATCTATGCCTTTACATGTAGTTAACTTTACGGTGTCTCCGCCGACTGCGGCAAATTTTCCAGTATGAACATTGCGTCAAGCTCTTGGCAGTGTGGAAAGTTGCCAGTGACTTGTTGCTAAGCAGTGGTCTTCACTTTCTCCGTTTTCCTCTCCCATTTACAACTGGCAAGTCACGATTCAGCCTCTATACGGCTAACAATGACGATATAATCCTATACTTCCAAAGTATATGTGAGTGCCACCATGGACGAGCTATCTAACCCATCCACATTTGAATCGTACGCATGGTGTGACACATGTGTGCACGTTTTGATGATAAGATTAATTTGGAAAGAAAAAGGTTGTTATTCATATTAGGTGCAATACTTCCTATTCATTTCGATAATAATTTGATGAGTTATGACTAGATCGTAAGACCATTCGAACATTCTAGATGCAAAGTAAATGATACACAAATAAATATTATCTCACCCAAATACGGACGGCATGGGAGTTGCCATCCTGTTTGATTGATAAATCTCACTAAAATGAAATTCGAAATAGATCAAAGTATAGTACGTGGACAATAAACACTACTCTAACACTATTTCAGCCCATCGCAGACTGTATGGGGCTTGACACCCAAAAGAGTTCATCCCTGTGGAAGGATCGCGCTTTGGTTGAGGTGAATGTAGCAGTCCTTCACAGCTTCCAGGTGAGATAGTCAAGCTTTTTTAACTTGCATACAGAGCGGTAGTAGTAGAAGTAGTAGTAGTAGTAGTAGTATTTTATATCACATAATAGTACTGATACAAGGCGTATGAGAACCAAAAGAAGAAACAAAAGATACATTTCTCAATAACATACATTGAAATAAACTTAACTTCGAAAAGTAATTAATGTAAGATTTTACACACGAGACAGATACACCATATATTTATGAAAAAATACTGGAAAGCACAAATTAGTATGAAACACAATAGAAAGAACTAGATATTCAACCAAAGCATATTGCTTGCAATACCAGAACGATATCTAACACCCATTATAGTCGAATAGAGCTACTACCATCGATCAAAACGCCCATTTTCAACTTATAATTTATGTTTATAGAAAACACACGTACTTGATGTTTGATGTCAACCGATCATTGAGTAGAACATTAACATTTACTAGTATATCATACATCTGAATGGAGCTGCGGTCAAAAATAACAAGAATCCATTTACCATTTTCGAATTCGTTGTTTCAACTATCTGTTATTATTCAAATAATTATGTGTGATAAAGGTTTACTATATTCTTTTCATTTTACACAAATGGAGTTTGCCATAGCTAAAAGAAAGCCATTCTCAAAATCAAATTCATAGTTATAGAAAACAATGACGATTTGATCAAGTATATTGTGTTAAATATCATAACCATGGTTTATCTCATATTATCGAATTGGGCTACTTGCCATATTTACCATATATTGTTCTGCTCTCTTTTGAAATGTATAGTTCCATAAAGGCATACTGTATTTTATGGAAAATATAATCAAATTCATTTAGTAGAATGTAGCTAGTATACAAAATGATGCTTTCGTTAAGACGAAAGTGTATTAGTTTACATGCAATCGATACCGTTCGCATATCTTTTTTATGTAGTCGAATGGAGCTACGATCATCGATCATCACATGGCGTCAGAATCGTTCATGAAGCATCTTGAGAACGAACAGCGCCTGCGCGGTGGCTGTCCGGCGGATTGGGTGTGGGTGGTGCCACCTATGAGCGGGAGTATAACACCAGTGTTTCACCAGGAAATGCTCGTCTACAACCTCAAGCCCTCTTATGAGTACCAGGTAGGTTTCCCGGTACCTGCCTTTTCTGTTCATGTCCATTTTTAAAGAATCTCTATGAATTTATTTTTTATTGTCGCAGACATTCAAAACTTATTTGAACACGAACGTTATCATCATAAACGTGTGATGTTATACATGCTATCACGGTGGAAGATACGACCCACCAATACCCTTTTGAGTGGAAGTTTGACGCCGATATTTCACCAGGAAATGCTTGACGTGTAAATACAATCGAGCCCTCCTAGGCACATCATCTGGGTTTCTTGATATATATTGAATGTATATATATATATATATATATATATATATATATATATATATATATATATATATATATATATATATATATATATATATATATATATATATATATTCAATATATATCAAGAAACCCAGATGATGTGCTAGAGAAGTCAACCATGCACTATTATTTTATGCTGAAAATATCTAAGCGCAATTACGACAATAAAGGTTGAAGTTTATGAAGGAAATGTGTAAACATTTTTTCAGTGCTGTCGATTTGGGTGAGAGGTTCCACGTAAAGCATGGTCTATCAGCAGGCACTTTACAACTCGCAAATTATGAAAGAGAAAGGCCAAATCTGACAATATCAGCCCTATAGGGCTGACATGACAATGTATTGATGGGGCAAGTAAGACCTTCTCAACAGGCAAATGGCCTAGCATTGACGTGGGCTGATTCGACCTTCTCGGATCTTGATGATTAGCTGATGGTGATTAGAACACTTTATTATACCTCACGTGAAGATTCTTGATTCTGATTGGTCAAGGGCCATGGATTAATCGTCATAATTTCCTCACTCCTTGGTGACAGGCTGTTGTCCTTAACAGCTCATGACCGGTAGCGGTGATTATCACGTTAATTCACGGCTGATGTGGTGATTATCACGTTAATTCACGGCTGATGCGGTGATTATCACGTTAATTCACGGCTGATGACGTGAATTAACGTGATAATCACCGCTACCGGTGAAACTAGGTCAATGCTCGATGCGCATACGTGCATATTAAACGTCAGCCATCGCCTACGTGAAATCCACAAGGCTGACCGCCTCAACTTTAAAATTGTGCCTAACAGGCACCAGGCAACGGATTTTTATCAAATAAAGATAGAATTATACAAACAAATAAGGTATGGTACGGACGTGACTGGTTTTGGGGGGGTGTATCAAGTTATAGATATGAGCACCCTGTTTTCTTGGCGCAGATGCTATTTTATAAATGCACGGATCTCTAAGTTAGAGTCTAACTGTGATGAGGCCAAACTGAAAATTTTCATGCAACAGTTGGACATCCCTGTTATTGTAATTTGTAATTTTTTTACAAAAGAGTATTTATCCAAAATTTCTGGTGTTTGTCATTTTTCCCCTTTTGTGTTTTGTATTTTGTTCGGTATAATAAAACAAATATGACATCCCTGTGTGGTGTACAACACACAGGGATGTCATATTTGTATAATAATGCAGGATAAGGACAGTGCTGCCAACACGACAACCACCGTCATAAAGCAAGGGATGCTTTGAGAACTGTCTTAGTTCTAAAAACGTGTTGGAAAATGGCTACGGATGACATTTATTCATGATTGTTTGGTCATTAAATGTAAATGTTTTTATGGAGAAATATTAAAGAGACCGTTGGTGAGGGCAGTATGATATTTATCCTTGGCCTTCAGGCTATCAGACTGGCCCTTAGGCCTCCGCTACACTTTGGCCCTTGAGCCAGTCTGTCAGCCTTCAAGACTATGACACACATCAGATCGCCATCTGTAACAGTACACACGGCTTTAGTATATTCAAACACATGCTCACACACACACACACACACACACACACACACACATATATATATATATATATATATATATATATATATATATATATATATATATATATATGTATATATATATATATATATATATATATATATATATATATATATATATATATATATATATATATAATTATATATATAATGTGATGCATCAAATAAATTAAATTGAGATGCAGTAAATATACATAAAGATACTGTAAACCTATTTGGGGATTTTAACTACAGGAGTTACCATGGCACACCTACGTGTGGAAGAAAGACAGAGAAAAGGACAAGGCCACTGGCAGCCCAAGTGTTCGACCAAGACGAAAGCTGAAATTTAAGGAAATTGCAAGGTAATGATTGTTTAATTTAAAGATGTTGATTTTGACAGTTTCCAAATACAGCTATTAAGTTCCAAATAAATACTTGCCAAAAGACGATGCTATTCTATTTTACAATATCATTTGATCTTTCAATATTATTTGATTTCACACTTTTATCTAATTTTAATATAGAAATAAAAATATTTACAATGTCATTTGGTTTTACAATAACAAAGTTGTCACCTTTGCATTTGATGATCATTATGTAGATATAGAATTCACATATTCAATGCATATGGATATACTAAGTCTTTCCTTTGGCTTCATTTTTTGATTAATTTTATTTTTTCTGTCATCGTATGCAATGCAGTGGTCATCAACATTATCCTTATTTTACATCCAATTTATCATCAAAATCCTTATTATCTTTTATCTATGTTATTATTCGATGCGATGATAATATGTTCGGCATTTTCTAATTTGCAATTCACCTGAGTTTATCAACAGACCCAGCAATCAGCCCTCATGTTTATTCACGTTTTTTGTAAATGTGTGTAGCTGACATTCAACACATTGGCCGTTAATATCATTACTAGTTTTGCTTCAAGTTTTACCGTTTGGATTACTCGGCTTCACCTGATATCACCTCGGGTATATCACATACACCACAGCTTTCTCAGGGTCTATCTATCACCTATACCATTTGCCAGTATCTGGCTATGGACTGATACTGCTGTATTTGCCATTATCTGGCTATGGACTGATACTGCTGTATTTGCCAGTATCTGGCTATGGACTGATACTGCTGTATTTGCCAGTATCTGGCTATGGACTGATACTGCTGTATTTGCCATTATCTGGCTATGGACTGATACTGCTGTATTTGCCAGTATCTGGCTATGGACTGATACTGCTCTATTTGCCATTATCTAGCTATGGACCGATACTGCTGTATTTGCCAGTATCTGGCTATGGACCGATACTGCTGTATTTGCCAGTATCTGGCTATGGACCGATACTGCTGTATTTGCCGTTATCTGGCTATGGACTGATACTGCTGTATTTGCCATTATCTGGCTATGGACCGATACTGCTGTATTTGCCAGTATCTGGCTATGGACCGATACTGCTGTATTTGCCGTTATCTGGCTATGGACTGATACTGCTGTATTTGCCAGTATCTGGCTATGGATCGATACTGCTGTATTTGCCATTATCTGGCTATGGACCGATACTGCTGTATTTGCCAGTATCTGGCTATGGACTGATACTGCTGTATTTGCCAGTATCTGGCTATGGACTGATACTGCTGTATTTGCCATTATCTGGCTATGGACTGATACTGCTGTATTTGCCATTATCTGGCTATGGACCGATACTGCTGTATTTGCCAGTATCTGGCTATGGACTGATACTGCTGTATTTGCCAGTATCTGGCTATGGACTGATACTGCTGTATTTGCCATTATCTGGCTATGGACTGATACTGCTGTATTTGCCAGTATCTGGCTGTGGACTGATACTGCTGTATTTGCCATTATCTGGCTATGGACTGATACTGCTGTATTTGCCAGTATCTGGCTATGGACCGATACTGCTGTATTTGCCATTATCTGGCTATGGACCGATACTGCTGTATTTGCCAGTATCTGGCTATGGACTGATACTGCTGTATTTGCCAGTATCTGGCTATGGACTGATACTGCTGTATTTGCCATTATCTGGCTATGGACCAATACTGCTGTATTTGCCAGTATCTGGCTATGGACTGATACTGCTGTATTTGCCAGTATCTGGCTATGGACTGATACTGCTGTATTTGCCAGTATCTGGCTATGGACTGATACTGCTGTATTTGCCATTATCTGGCTATGGACCGATACTGCTGTATTTGCCAGTATCTGGCTATGGACTGATACTGCTGTATTTGCCAGTATCTGGCTATGGACTGATACTGCTGTATTTGCCAGTATCTGGCTATGGACTGATACTGCTGTATTTGCCATTATCTGGCTATGGACTGATACTGCTGTATTTGCCATTATCTGGCTATGGACTGATACTGCTGTATTTGCCAGTATCTGGCTGTGGACTGATACTGCTGTATTTGCCATTATCTGGCTATGGACTGATACTGCTGTATTTGCCAGTATCTGGTTATGGACCGATACTGCTGTATTTGCCAGTATCTGGCTATGGACTGATACTGCTGTATTTGCCAGTATCTGGCTATGGACTGATACTGCTGTATTTGCCAGTATCTGGCTATGGACTGATACTGCTGTATTTGCCATTATCTGGCTATGGACCGATACTGCTGTATTTGCCATTATCTGGCTATGGACTGATACTGCTGTATTTGCCAGTATCTGGCTATGGACTGATACTGCTGTATTTGCCAGTATCTGGCTATGGACCGATACTGCTGTATTTGCCATTATCTGGCTATGGACCGATACTGCTGTATTTGCCATTATCTGGCTATGGACCGATACTGCTGTATTTGCCAGTATCTGGCTATGGACCGATACTGCTGTATTTGCCAGTATCTGGCTATGGACCGATACTGCTGTATTTGCCAGTATCTGGCTATGGACCGATACTGCTGTATTTGCCAGTATCTGGCGACCGATACTGCTGTATTTGCCATTATCTGGCTATGGACCGATACTGCTGTATTTGCCAGTATCTGGGCTATGGACTGATAATGCTGTATTTGCCATTAACTGGCTATGGACTGATTACTGCTGTATTTGCGAGTATCTTGCTATGGACTGATACTGCTGTATTTGCGAGGTATCTGGCTATGGACTGATACTGCTGTATTTGCCATTATCTGGCTATGGACTGATACTGCTGTATTTGCCAGTATCCTGGCTATGGACTGATACTGCTGTATTTGCCAGTATCTGGCTATGGACTGATACTGCTGTATTTGCTATTATCTGGCTATGGACTGATACTGCTGTATTTGCCATTATCTAGCTATGGACCGATACTGCTGTATTTGCCAGTATCTGGCTATGGACCGATACTGCTGTATTTGCCAGTATCTGGCTATGGACCGATACTGCTGTATTTGCCAGTATCTGGCTATGGACTGATACTGCTGTATTTGCCATTATCTGGCTATGGACCGATACTGCTGTATTTGCCAGTATCTGGCTATGGACTGATACTGCTGTATTTGCCATTATCTGGCTATGGACTGATACTGCTGTATTTGCCATTATCTGGCTATGGACTGATACTGCTGTATTTGCCATTATCTGGCTGTGGACTGATACTGCTGTATTTGCCGTTATCTGGCTATGGACTGATACTGCTGTATTTGCCGTTATCTGGCTATGGACTGATACTGCTGTATTTGCCAGTATCTGGCTATGGACTGATACTGCTGAATATGCCATTATCTAGCTATGGACTGATACTGCTGTATTTGCCATTATCTGGCTATGGACTGATACTGCTGTATTTGCCAGTATCCGGCTATGGACTGATACTGCTGTATTTGCCAGTATCTGGCTATGGACCGATACTGCTGTATTTGCCAGTATCTGGCTATGGACCGATACTGCTGTATTTGCCAGTATCTGGCTATGGACTGATACTGCTGTATTTGCCATTATCTAGCTATGGACTGATACTGCTGTATTTGCCAGTATCTGGCTATGGACTGATACTGCTGTATTTGCCAGTATCTGGCTATGGACTGATACTGCTGTATTTGCCAATATCTGGCTATGGACTGATACTGCTGTATTTGCCAGTATCTGGCTATGGACCGATACTGCTGTATTTGCCAGTATCTGGCTATGGACTGATACTGCTGTATTTGCCATTATCTAGCTATGGACTAATACTGCTGTATTTGCCAGTATCTGGCTATGGACTGATACTGCTGTATTTGCCATTATCTGGCTATGGACCGATACTGCTGTATTTGCCAGTATCTGGCTATGGACTGATACTGCTGTATTTGCCAGTATCTGGCTATGGACTGATACTGCTGTATTTGCCATTATCTGGCTATGGACTGATACTGCTGTATTTGCCATTATCTGGCTGTGGACTGATACTGCTGTATTTGCCAGTATCTGGCTATGGACTGATACTGCTGTATTTGCCAGTATCTGGCTATGGACCGATACTGCTGTATTTGCCAGTATCTGGCTATGGACTGATACTGCTGTATTTGCCAGTATCTGGCTATGGACCGATACTGCTGTATTTGCCAGTATCTGGCTATGGACCGATACTGCTGTATTTGCGAGTATCTGGCTATGGACTGATACTGCTGTATTTGCCATTATCTGGCTATGGACCGATACTGCTGTATTTGCCAGTATCTGGCTATGGACTGATACTGCTGTATTTGCCATTATCTGGCTATGGACTGATACTGCTGTATTTGCCAGTATCTGGCTATGGACTGATACTGCTGTATTTGCCATTATCTAGCTATGGACTGATACTGCTGTATTTGCCATTATCTGGCTATGGACCGATACTGCTGTATTTGCCAGTATCTGGCTATGGACTGATACTGCTGTATTTGCCAGTATCTGGCTATGGACTGATACTGCTGTATTTACCAGTATCTGGCTATGGACTGATACTGCTGTATTTGCCAGTATCTGGCTATGGACTGATACTGCTGTATTTGCCAGTATCTGGCTATGGACTGATACTGCTGTATTTGCCAGTATCTGGCTATGGACTGATACTGCTGTATTTGCCAGTATCTGGCTATGGACTGATACTGCTGTATTTGCCATTATCTGGCTATGGACTGATACTGCTGTATTTGCCATTATCTGGCTATGGACTGATACTGCTGTATTTGCCAGTATCTGGCTATGGACTGATACTGCTGTATTTGCCAGTATCTGGCTATGGACTGATACTGCTGTATTTGCCAGTATCTGGCTATGGACCGATACTGCTGTATTTGCCATTATCTGGCTATGGACCGATACTGCTGTATTTGCGAGTATCTGGCTATGGACTGATACTGCTGTATTTGCCAGTATCTGGCTATGGACTGATACTGCTGTATTTGCCAGTATCTGGCTATGGACTGATACTGCTGTATTTGCCAGTATCTGGCTATGGACTGATACTGCTGTATTTGCCAGTATCTGGCTATGGACCGATACTGCTGTATTTGCCAGTATCTGGCTATGGACCGATACTGCTGTATTTGCCAGTATCTAGCTATGGACTAATACTGCTGTATTTGCCAGTATCTGGCTATGGACCGATACTGCTGTATTTGCCAGTATCTGGCTATGGACTGATACTGCTGTATTTGCCAGTATCTGGCTATGGACTGATACTGCTGTATTTGCCATTATCTGGCTATGGACCGATACTGCTGTATTTGCCAGTATCTGGCTATGGACTGATACTGCTGTATTTGCCAGTATCTGGCTATGGACTGATACTGCTGTATTTGCCATTATCTAGCTATGGACTGATACTGCTGTATTTGCCAGTATCTGGCTATGGACTGATACTGCTGTATTTGCCAGTATCTGGCTATGGACTGATACTGCTGTATTTGCCAGTATCTGGTTATGGACTGATACTGCTGTATTTGCCAGTATCTGGCTATGGACCGATACTGCTGTATTTGCTATTATCTGGCTATGGACTGATACTGCTGTATTTGCCAGTATCTGGCTATGGATTGATACTGCTGTATTTGCCAATATCTGGCTATGGACTGATACTGCTGTATTTGCCAGTATCTGGCTATGGACTGATACTGCTGTATTTGCCAGTATCTGGCTATGGACCGATACTGCTGTATTTGCCAGTATCTGGCTATGGACTGATACTGCTGTATTTGCCAGTATCTGGCTATGGACCGATACTGCTGTATTTGCCAGTATCTGGCTATGGACTGATACTGCTGTATTTGCCGTTATCTGGCTATGGACTGATACTGCTGTATTTGCCAGTATCTGGCTATGGACTGATACTGCTGTATTTGCCATTATCTGGCTATGGACTGATACTGCTGTATTTGCCAGTATCTGGCTATGGACTGATACTGCTGTATTTGCCATTATCTGGCTATGGACTGATACTGCTGTATTTGCCATTATCTGGCTATGGACTGATACTGCTGTATTTGCTATTATCTGGCTATGGACTGATACTGCTGTATTTGCCAGTATCTGGCTATGGACTGATACTGCTGTATTTGCCAGTATCTGGCTATGGACTGATACTGCTGTATTTGCCATTATCTGGCTATGGACCGATACTGCTGTATTTGCCAGTATCTGGCTATGGACCGATACTGCTGTATTTGCCAGTATCTGGCTGTGGACTGATACTGCTGTATTTGCCAGTATCTGGCTATGGACTGATACTGCTGTATTTGCCATTATCTGGCTATGGACCGATACTGCTGTATTTGCCAGTATCTGGCTATGGACTGATACTGCTGTATTTGCCATTATCTGGCTATGGACTGATACTGCTGTATTTGCCAGTATCTGGCTATGGACTGATACTGCTGTATTTGCCATTATCTGGCTATGGACTGATACTGCTGTATTTGCCAGTATCTGGCTATGGCTATGGACTGATACTGCTGTATTTGCCAGTATCTGGCTATGGACTGATACTGCTGTATTTGCCATTATCTGGCTATGGACCGATACTGCTGTATTTGCCAGTATCTGGCTATGGACCGATACTGCTGTATTTGCGAGTATCTGGCTATGGACTGATACTGCTGTATTTGCCATTATCTGGCTGTGGACTGATACTGCTGTATTTGCCAGTATCTGGCTATGGACTGATACTGCTGTATTTGCCGTTATCTGGCATTGGACTGATACTGCTGTATTTGCGAGTATCTGGCTATGGACCGATACTGCTGTATTTGCCAGTATCTGGCTATGGACCGATACTGCTGTATTTGCCAGTATCTGGCTATGGACTGATACTGCTGTATTTGCCATTATCTGGCTATGGACTGATACTGCTGTATTTGCCAGTATCTGGCTATGGACTGATACTGCTGTATTTGCCATTATCTGGCTATGGACTGATACTGCTGTATTTGCCATTATCTGGCTATGGACTGATACTGCTCTATTTGCCATTATCTAGCTATGGACCGATACTGCTGTATTTGCCATTATCTGGCTATGGACTGATACTGCTGTATTTGCCATTATCTGGCTATGGACTGATACTGCTCTATTTGCCATTATCTAGCTATGGACCGATACTGCTGTATTTGCCATTATCTGGCTATGGACTGATACTGCTGTATTTGCCATTATCTGGCTATGGACTGATACTGCTGTATTTGCCATTATCTGGCTATGGACCGATACTGCTGTATTTGCCAGTATCTGGCTATGGACTGATACTGCTGTATTTGCCAGTATCTGGCTATGGACCGATACTGCTGTATTTGCCATTATCTGGCTATGGACCGATACTGCTGTATTTGCCATTATCTGGCTATGGACTGATACTGCTGTATTTGCCATTATCTGGCTATGGACCGATACTGCTGTATTTGCCAGTATCTGGCTATGGACTGATACTGCTGTATTTGCCAGTATCTGGCTATGGACTGATACTGCTGTATTTGCCAGTATCTGGCTATGGACTGATACTGCTGTATTTGCCATTATCTGGCTATGGACTGATACTGCTGTATTTGCCAGTATCTGGCTATGGACTGATACTGCTGTATTTGCCCTTATCTGGCTATGGACTGATACTGCTGTATTTGCCCTTATCTGGCTATGGACTGATACTGCTGTATTTGCCAGTATCTGGCTATGGACCGATACTGCTGTATTTGCCATTATCTGGCTATGGACTGATACTGCTGTATTTGCCAATTATCTGGCTATGGACTGATACTGCTGTATTTGCCAGTATCTGGCTATGGACGATACTGCTGTATTTGCCAGTATCTGGCTATGGACCGATACTGCTGTATTTGCCAGTATCTGGCTATGGACTGATACTGCTGTATTTGCCATTATCTGGCTATGGACTGATACTGCTGTATTTGCCATTATCTCGCTATGGACTGATACTGCTGTATTTGCCAGTATCTAGCTATGGACTGATACTGCTGTATTTGCCAGTATCTGGCTATGGACCGATACTGCTGTATTTGCCAGTATCTGGCTATGGACTGATACTGCTGTATTTGCCAGTATCTGGCTATGGACCGATACTGCTGTATTTGCCAGTATCTGGCTATGGACTGATACTGCTGTATTTGCCAGTATCTGGCTATGGACTGATACTGCTGTATTTGCCATTATCTGGCTATGGACCGATACTGCTGTATTTGCCAGTATCTGGCTATGGACTGATACTGCTGTATTTGCCAGTATCTGGCTATGGACTGATACTGCTGTATTTGCCATTATCTGGCTATGGACCGATACTGCTGTATTTGCCAGTATCTGGCTATGGACTGATACTGCTGTATTTGCCATTATCTGGCTATGGACTGATACTGCTGTATTTGCCAGTATCTGGCTATGGACCGATACTGCTGTATTTGCCAGTATCTGGCTATGGACTGATACTGCTGTATTTGCCATTATCTGGCTATGGACCGATACTGCTGTATTTGCCAGTATCTGGCTATGGACTGATACTGCTGTATTTGCCAGTATCTGGCTATGGACTGATACTGCTGTATTTGCCAGTATCTGGCTATGGACTGATACTGCTGTATTTGCCATTATCTGGCTATGGACTGATACTGCTGTATTTGCCATTATCTGGCTATGGACTGATACTGCTGTATTTGCCAGTATCTGGCTGTGGACTGATACTGCTGTATTTGCCATTATCTGGCTATGGACTGATACTGCTGTATTTGCCAGTATCTGGTTATGGACTGATACTGCTGTATTTGCCAGTATCTGGCTATGGACTGATACTGCTGTATTTGCCAGTATCTGGCTATGGACTGATACTGCTGTATTTGCCAGTATCTGGCTATGGACTGATACTGCTGTATTTGCCATTATCTGGCTATGGACCGATACTGCTGTATTTGCCATTATCTGGCTATGGACTGATACTGCTGTATTTGCCAGTATCTGGCTATGGACTGATACTGCTGTATTTGCCAGTATCTGGCTATGGACTGATACTGCTGTATTTGCTATTATCTGGCTATGGACCGATACTGCTGTATTTGCCATTATCTGGCTATGGACCGATACTGCTGTATTTGCCAGTATCTGGCTATGGACCGATACTGCTGTATTTGCCAGTATCTGGCTATGGACCGATACTGCTGTATTTGCCAGTATCTGGCTATGGACCGATACTGCTGTATTTGCCAGTATCTGGCTATGGACCGATACTGCTGTATTTGCCATTATCTGGCTATGGACCGATACTGCTGTATTTGCCAGTATCTGGCTATGGACTGATAATGCTGTATTTGCCATTAACTGGCTATGGACTGATACTGCTGTATTTGCGAGTATCTTGCTATGGACTGATACTGCTGTATTTGCGAGTATCTGGCTATGGACTGATACTGCTGTATTTGCCATTATCTGGCTATGGACTGATACTGCTGTATTTGCCAGTATCTGGCTATGGACTGATACTGCTGTATTTGCCAGTATCTGGCTATGGACTGATACTGCTGTATTTGCTATTATCTGGCTATGGACTGATACTGCTGTATTTGCCATTATCTAGCTATGGACCGATACTGCTGTATTTGCCAGTATCTGGCTATGGACCGATACTGCTGTATTTGCCAGTATCTGGCTATGGACCGATACTGCTGTATTTGCCAGTATCTGGCTATGGACTGATACTGCTGTATTTGCCAGTATCTGGCTATGGACCGATACTGCTGTATTTGCCAGTATCTGGCTATGGACTGATACTGCTGTATTTGCCATTATCTGGCTATGGACTGATACTGCTGTATTTGCCATTATCTGGCTATGGACTGATACTGCTGTATTTGCCATTATCTGGCTGTGGACTGATACTGCTGTATTTGCCGTTATCTGGCTATGGACTGATACTGCTGTATTTGCCGTTATCTGGCTATGGACTGATACTGCTGTATTTGCCAGTATCTGGCTATGGACTGATACTGCTGAATATGCCATTATCTAGCTATGGACTGATACTGCTGTATTTGCCATTATCTGGCTATGGACTGATACTGCTGTATTTGCCAGTATCCGGCTATGGACTGATACTGCTGTATTTGCCAGTATCTGGCTATGGACCGATACTGCTGTATTTGCCAGTATCTGGCTATGGACCGATACTGCTGTATTTGCCAGTATCTGGCTATGGACTGATACTGCTGTATTTGCCATTATCTAGCTATGGACTGATACTGCTGTATTTGCCAGTATCTGGCTATGGACTGATACTGCTGTATTTGCCAGTATCTGGCTATGGACTGATACTGCTGTATTTGCCAATATCTGGCTATGGACTGATACTGCTGTATTTGCCAGTATCTGGCTATGGACCGATACTGCTGTATTTGCCAGTATCTGGCTATGGACTGATACTGCTGTATTTGCCATTATCTAGCTATGGACTAATACTGCTGTATTTGCCAGTATCTGGCTATGGACTGATACTGCTGTATTTGCCATTATCTGGCTATGGACCGATACTGCTGTATTTGCCAGTATCTGGCTATGGACTGATACTGCTGTATTTGCCAGTATCTGGCTATGGACTGATACTGCTGTATTTGCCATTATCTGGCTATGGACTGATACTGCTGTATTTGCCATTATCTGGCTGTGGACTGATACTGCTGTATTTGCCAGTATCTGGCTATGGACTGATACTGCTGTATTTGCCAGTATCTGGCTATGGACCGATACTGCTGTATTTGCCAGTATCTGGCTATGGACTGATACTGCTGTATTTGCCAGTATCTGGCTATGGACCGATACTGCTGTATTTGCCAGTATCTGGCTATGGACCGATACTGCTGTATTTGCGAGTATCTGGCTATGGACTGATACTGCTGTATTTGCCATTATCTGGCTATGGACCGATACTGCTGTATTTGCCAGTATCTGGCTATGGACTGATACTGCTGTATTTGCCATTATCTGGCTATGGACTGATACTGCTGTATTTGCCAGTATCTGGCTATGGACTGATACTGCTGTATTTGCCATTATCTAGCTATGGACTGATACTGCTGTATTTGCCATTATCTGGCTATGGACCGATACTGCTGTATTTGCCAGTATCTGGCTATGGACTGATACTGCTGTATTTGCCAGTATCTGGCTATGGACTGATACTGCTGTATTTACCAGTATCTGGCTATGGACTGATACTGCTGTATTTGCCAGTATCTGGCTATGGACTGATACTGCTGTATTTGCCAGTATCTGGCTATGGACTGATACTGCTGTATTTGCCAGTATCTGGCTATGGACTGATACTGCTGTATTTGCCAGTATCTGGCTATGGACTGATACTGCTGTATTTGCCATTATCTGGCTATGGACTGATACTGCTGTATTTGCCATTATCTGGCTATGGACTGATACTGCTGTATTTGCCAGTATCTGGCTATGGACTGATACTGCTGTATTTGCCAGTATCTGGCTATGGACTGATACTGCTGTATTTGCCAGTATCTGGCTATGGACCGATACTGCTGTATTTGCCATTATCTGGCTATGGACCGATACTGCTGTATTTGCGAGTATCTGGCTATGGACTGATACTGCTGTATTTGCCATTATCTGGCTATGGACTGATACTGCTGTATTTGCCAGTATCTGGCTATGGACTGATACTGCTGTATTTGCCAGTATCTGGCTATGGACTGATACTGCTGTATTTGCCAGTATCTGGCTATGGACCGATACTGCTGTATTTGCCAGTATCTGGCTATGGACCGATACTGCTGTATTTGCCAGTATCTAGCTATGGACTAATACTGCTGTATTTGCCAGTATCTGGCTATGGACCGATACTGCTGTATTTGCCAGTATCTGGCTATGGACTGATACTGCTGTATTTGCCAGTATCTGGCTATGGACTGATACTGCTGTATTTGCCATTATCTGGCTATGGACCGATACTGCTGTATTTGCCAGTATCTGGCTATGGACTGATACTGCTGTATTTGCCAGTATCTGGCTATGGACTGATACTGCTGTATTTGCCATTATCTAGCTATGGACTGATACTGCTGTATTTGCCAGTATCTGGCTATGGACTGATACTGCTGTATTTGCCAGTATCTGGCTATGGACTGATACTGCTGTATTTGCCAGTATCTGGTTATGGACTGATACTGCTGTATTTGCCAGTATCTGGCTATGGACCGATACTGCTGTATTTGCTATTATCTGGCTATGGACTGATACTGCTGTATTTGCCAGTATCTGGCTATGGATTGATACTGCTGTATTTGCCAATATCTGGCTATGGACTGATACTGCTGTATTTGCCAGTATCTGGCTATGGACTGATACTGCTGTATTTGCCAGTATCTGGCTATGGACCGATACTGCTGTATTTGCCAGTATCTGGCTATGGACTGATACTGCTGTATTTGCCAGTATCTGGCTATGGACCGATACTGCTGTATTTGCCAGTATCTGGCTATGGACTGATACTGCTGTATTTGCCGTTATCTGGCTATGGACTGATACTGCTGTATTTGCCAGTATCTGGCTATGGACTGATACTGCTGTATTTGCCATTATCTGGCTATGGACTGATACTGCTGTATTTGCCAGTATCTGGCTATGGACTGATACTGCTGTATTTGCCATTATCTGGCTATGGACTGATACTGCTGTATTTGCCATTATCTGGCTATGGACTGATACTGCTGTATTTGCTATTATCTGGCTATGGACTGATACTGCTGTATTTGCCAGTATCTGGCTATGGACTGATACTGCTGTATTTGCCAGTATCTGGCTATGGACTGATACTGCTGTATTTGCCATTATCTGGCTATGGACCGATACTGCTGTATTTGCCAGTATCTGGCTATGGACCGATACTGCTGTATTTGCCAGTATCTGGCTGTGGACTGATACTGCTGTATTTGCCAGTATCTGGCTATGGACTGATACTGCTGTATTTGCCATTATCTGGCTATGGACCGATACTGCTGTATTTGCCAGTATCTGGCTATGGACTGATACTGCTGTATTTGCCATTATCTGGCTATGGACTGATACTGCTGTATTTGCCAGTATCTGGCTATGGACTGATACTGCTGTATTTGCCATTATCTGGCTATGGACTGATACTGCTGTATTTGCCAGTATCTGGCTATGGCTATGGACTGATACTGCTGTATTTGCCAGTATCTGGCTATGGACTGATACTGCTGTATTTGCCATTATCTGGCTATGGACCGATACTGCTGTATTTGCCAGTATCTGGCTATGGACCGATACTGCTGTATTTGCGAGTATCTGGCTATGGACTGATACTGCTGTATTTGCCATTATCTGGCTGTGGACTGATACTGCTGTATTTGCCAGTATCTGGCTATGGACTGATACTGCTGTATTTGCCGTTATCTGGCATTGGACTGATACTGCTGTATTTGCGAGTATCTGGCTATGGACCGATACTGCTGTATTTGCCAGTATCTGGCTATGGACCGATACTGCTGTATTTGCCAGTATCTGGCTATGGACTGATACTGCTGTATTTGCCATTATCTGGCTATGGACTGATACTGCTGTATTTGCCAGTATCTGGCTATGGACTGATACTGCTGTATTTGCCATTATCTGGCTATGGACTGATACTGCTGTATTTGCCATTATCTGGCTATGGACTGATACTGCTCTATTTGCCATTATCTAGCTATGGACCGATACTGCTGTATTTGCCATTATCTGGCTATGGACTGATACTGCTGTATTTGCCATTATCTGGCTATGGACTGATACTGCTCTATTTGCCATTATCTAGCTATGGACCGATACTGCTGTATTTGCCATTATCTGGCTATGGACTGATACTGCTGTATTTGCCATTATCTGGCTATGGACTGATACTGCTGTATTTGCCATTATCTGGCTATGGACCGATACTGCTGTATTTGCCAGTATCTGGCTATGGACTGATACTGCTGTATTTGCCAGTATCTGGCTATGGACCGATACTGCTGTATTTGCCATTATCTGGCTATGGACCGATACTGCTGTATTTGCCATTATCTGGCTATGGACTGATACTGCTGTATTTGCCATTATCTGGCTATGGACCGATACTGCTGTATTTGCCAGTATCTGGCTATGGACCGATACTGCTGTATTTGCCAGTATCTGGCTATGGACTGATACTGCTGTATTTGCCAGTATCTGGCTATGGACTGATACTGCTGTATTTGCCATTATCTGGCTATGGACTGATACTGCTGTATTTGCCAGTATCTGGCTATGGACTGATACTGCTGTATTTGCCGTTATCTGGCTATGGACTGATACTGCTGTATTTGCCCTTATCTGGCTATGGACTGATACTGCTGTATTTGCCAGTATCTGGCTATGGACCGATACTGCTGTATTTGCCATTATCTGGCTATGGACTGATACTGCTGTATTTGCCATTATCTGGCTATGGACTGATACTGCTGTATTTGCCAGTATCTGGCTATGGACCGATACTGCTGTATTTGCCAGTATCTGGCTATGGACCGATACTGCTGTATTTGCCAGTATCTGGCTATGGACTGATACTGCTGTATTTGCCATTATCTGGCTATGGACTGATACTGCTGTATTTGCCATTATCTCGCTATGGACTGATACTGCTGTATTTGCCAGTATCTAGCTATGGACTGATACTGCTGTATTTGCCAGTATCTGGCTATGGACCGATACTGCTGTATTTGCCAGTATCTGGCTATGGACTGATACTGCTGTATTTGCCAGTATCTGGCTATGGACCGATACTGCTGTATTTGCCAGTATCTGGCTATGGACTGATACTGCTGTATTTGCCAGTATCTGGCTATGGACTGATACTGCTGTATTTGCCATTATCTGGCTATGGACCGATACTGCTGTATTTGCCAGTATCTGGCTATGGACTGATACTGCTGTATTTGCCAGTATCTGGCTATGGACTGATACTGCTGTATTTGCCATTATCTGGCTATGGACCGATACTGCTGTATTTGCCAGTATCTGGCTATGGACTGATACTGCTGTATTTGCCATTATCTGGCTATGGACTGATACTGCTGTATTTGCCAGTATCTGGCTATGGACCGATACTGCTGTATTTGCCAGTATCTGGCTATGGACTGATACTGCTGTATTTGCCAGTATCTGGCTATGGACTGATACTGCTGTATTTGCCATTATCTGGCTATGGACCGATACTGCTGTATTTGCCAGTATCTGGCTATGGACTGATACTGCTGTATTTGCCAGTATCTGGCTATGGACTGATACTGCTGTATTTGCCATTATCTGGCTATGGACCGATACTGCTGTATTTGCCAGTATCTGGCTATGGACTGATACTGCTGTATTTGCCATTATCTGGCTATGGACTGATACTGCTGTATTTGCCAGTATCTGGCTATGGACCGATACTGCTGTATTTGCCATTATCTGGCTATGGACTGATACTGCTGTATTTGCCAGTATCTGGCTATGGACTGATACTGCTGTATTTGCCAGTATCTGGCTATGGACTGATACTGCTGTATTTGCCATTATCTGGCTATGGACCGATACTGCTGTATTTGCCAGTATCTGGCTATGGACTGATACTGCTGTATTTGCCATTATCTGGCTATGGACTGATACTGCTGTATTTGCCAGTATCTGGCTATGGACCGATACTGCTGTATTTGCCAGTATCTGGCTATGGACTGATACTGCTGTATTTGTCAGTATCTGGCTATGGACCGATACTGCTGTATTTGCCAGTATCTGGCTATGGACTGATACTGCTGTATTTGCCATTATCTGGCTATGGACTGATACTGCTGTATTTGCCATTATCTGGCTGTGGACTGATACTGCTGTAATTGCCAGTATCTGGCTATGGACTGATACTGCTGTATTTGCCGTTATCTGGCTATGGACTGATACTGCTGTATTTGCCATTATCTGGCTATGGACTGATACTGCTGTATTTGCCAGTATCTGGCTATGGACCGATACTGCTGTATTTGCCATTATCTGGCTATGGACCGATACTGCTGTATTTGCCAGTATCTGGCTATGGACTGATACTGCTGTATTTGCCAGTATCTGGCTATGGACTGATACTGCTGTATTTGCCATTATCTGGCTATGGACTGATACTGCTGTATTTGCCAGTATCTGATACGGCTGTATTTGCCAGTATCTGGCTATGGACCGATACTGCTGTATTTGCCAGTATCTGGCTATGGACTGATACTGCTGTATTTGCCAGTATCTGGCTATGGACTGATACGGCTGTATTTGCCAGTATCTGGCTATGGACTGATACTGCTGTATTTGCCAGTATCTGGCTATGGACTGATACTGCTGTATTTGCCATTATCTGGCTATGGACCCATACTGCTGTATTTGCCAGTATCTGGCTATGAACTGATACTGCTGTATTTGACATTATCTGGCTATGGACTGATACTGCTGTATTTGCCAGTATCTGGCTATGGAATGATACTGCTGTATTTGCCAGTATCTGGCTATGGACTGATACTGCTGTATTTGCCATTATCTGGCTATGGACTGATGCTGCTGTATTTGCCATTATCTGGCTATGGACTGATACTGCTGTATTTGCCAGTATCTGGCTATGGACTGATACTGCTGTATTTGCCATTATCTGGCTATGGACTGATACTGCTGTATTTGCCATTATCTGGCTATGGACTGATACTGCTGTATTTGCCAGTATCTGGCTATGGACTGATGCTGCTGTATTTGCCATTATCTGGCTATGGACTGATACTGCTGTATTTGCCATTATCTGGCTATGGACTGATGCTGCTGTATTTGCCATTATCTGGCTATGGACTGATACTGCTGTATTTGCCAGTATCTGGCTATGAACTGATACTGCTGTATTTGACATTATCTGGCTATGGACTGATACTGCTGTATTTGCCAGTATCTGGCTATGGAATGATACTGCTGTATTTGCCAGTATCTGGCTATGGACTGATACTGCTGTATTTGCCAGTATCTGGCTATGGACTGATACTGCTGTATTTGCCAGTATCTGGCTATGGACTGATGCTGCTGTATTTGCCATTATCTGGCTATGGACTGATACTGCTGTATTTGCCATTATCTGGCTATGGACTGATGCTGCTGTATTTGCCATTATCTGGCTATGGACTGATACTGCTGTATTTGCCAGTATCTGGCTATGAACTGATACTGCTGTATTTGACATTATCTGGCTATGGACTGATACTGCTGTATTTGCCAGTATCTGGCTATGGAATGATACTGCTGTATTTGCCAGTATCTGGCTATGGACTGATACTGCTGTATTTGCCAGTATCTGGCTATGGACTGATACTGCTGTATTTTGATTTGCTCGAGTTACCGTCACTGTTAACATACAGCTGAATTCCACAAGGAATAGCAAATACAATGGACCAGGAATGTTTATGTGATGGTTGATATAGATTCATCGTTGATTACAATATTCCAGACAAGTAATTGTGGACATACCAAGAAAAAGGTACAAAAAGTATCCAACTTTACCTTCCCGAGAAAAAATGTCACACTTAGAATTTACACGCAATGTTTGATTTCGCGCTATCCAATTAAGATTCGACAATAAACGATAATGTAAATAAATGGTGGAAACCATCAAAAACATATTTCAGTGCCTTTAATACTTTCTTGTTGTAAATACAAGGCCATGATATGCTCTCTAAGTGGATATCGGGAAGTCAAAGATGCCTGCAAATAAGAGATGTGCAGTTGGCGTCATTAAGACAGAAACATCCCCATAAGAAGGGTGTTGGTCGCATCATATGTGCTAATTAGTGCATGCTTGATAGTTGGTTAGTATTGCATTATGTTCAATGAACAAGATTCACCACCTGTCACGAACAGGGTAAAATAGAACCAATAGTGTCTAAAGAGGGATTGAAGGATATCAATAAGTAGAAGCACTCCGTCGATGAGGGATCAAAGCATGTGTGAGCACCATGGATGCATGCAGGGGACTCAAACATTGTAGTTCATGTAGCAACGATTGGAATGCATGCATGTAAAAAACTGAATGCACTTACGATTGTACATGATACATCGACTGTAGTAGCACCTACTACTGCATTATGGAATTTGATTTTATTCATTTTACCTCATATAATTTTCAAAGTATATTTATGTTGGCAATATTCCTATACCTTCATATGTTTGGTTTTATTTAGTGTAAGATTTGTTTTAGTTTAGTTAATCAAATATTCGGTTCAACCTTTTTATTTTGAATTAGGTTTCATTTGGAATGTTCTGCTTTCATATTTGGATAGTTATAATGTAATATCCCTGTCTTGTGAAGTGATACCAATTACAAATATTATTTTGCATCACCTATTCTGAAACGTAGGAACGAGTATTCATCCCATAGGCTTCTTTCGTATGCAATTGTGATATGAACCTACATTTTGTAAAAGACATGCAACCAGACGGCCAAACCAAACAATTGTACAGTCAAATCATTCATATCGAATCTCGTTTTAGGGCAGTTAAGTTCTCGGCGAAGCTCATGGGAAAGGCCTTGGCTAAGAGAGTGAAGTGTACGATTCTATACGCCACAGAGACAGGAAAATCTGAACGTTACGCTAAGACCCTCTGCGAAATCTTCAAACATGCTTTTGATGCAAAGGTAAGGTAATCATTTACAACAACATCATTCAAGGTCGCTTGTGGGAATAATTTCTGTTTTTATTTGACAATTTAGCCTATACAAAGTAGTTTTGGCCTTATATTCTCCTGATAAGGAATACATTAAACATCACAAAAGTAACCTCACAGCAGGGTGTAAGATATTTTAGGTAAAACTAAATAAAAATCGTAAAGACCGTCCAAAATAAAAAATACAATCCAAAAATGCATTTTTGTGAAGGGGGGTAAAATGCAATACAGGAGGACTGCGATAAAATACTTTACAGTGGTCATTTTGATCTACAGCGGGGTAAATGATGAGTGAAACAAAAGTTCTATTTGAAAAGGAAAGGATTTATTGGCTAAGCCCTAATACAAATATTTTGTTGTATTACCGAGAAAATGTTGGGTATTACATTTTATACAGAGTTCCATACAGTGCCTTCATCTTTCTACTACTTCATATCCTTTGAATTCCAGCAAAAATATCTCATTGGAATAGCACATAACTAGCTTCTTTAATGAAATCATTGGCATGTCAAGAAAAAACCTTGGCAATGCATCCATGTTCATTTCCTTCGAATGTTAATGAAATATGTTTTCGAATGAGAAGTCCTGACAAATCTTATCCCTAGTTTCTTACAGTGCCTTCATCTTTCTATTATCAAATTTCTTTGGAATTCCAGCGAAATTATCTCTCCAGAATAGATGTTATGTTGGAATGATCCTTTGAATTTTTGGTCCACCATAATCACATGATCTTTTAAATTGGCAAGCCAGCGTCTGCACGCATATATGCATGCATTTTTCTCTAGGACATGTTACCATGAACGCATATGTGTGTGTGTGTGTGTTTGGCATAAGAAGGGCTTATGCATACCTCCAGATGTATACCTTCTAGCTACTAGCCCTCACTGGGATCTAATCCACCATATTTCAGCCAATGCTCAAGCCTGTGGCCTGTTATTTAGTTTTGGTAGGTGGTATAGTTCTACCTAAGTGCTATCAATTCATAAGGAATGATACTTCTGAATCCACTCTAGGAGGCAAGCTAGCAGTTTCGTCAAGGGGATTAGGGTTTTTGGAGGGTCACATTTAAGAAATACTAGGTGGATGGCCATTTGAATGTGGTTTTTATTTGTTTAGTGGTCCAGCCTTTGTCTGCGGGGTTTCGCTTTGGAATGGTCACTAATACAATTACCCAGTGGGCAAATGTACATACAGATTTGGTACGGATAAAATTTGAAATGAAAGTTTTTTGGACATACGGGTCTGTACGTAAAATGTGCATATGGACCCGTATGTACAATTTATGTACAGAGCCGGTCCGTTGTACGTACAGTCCAATATCAAAACTGAATCTAAGTAGGTGTTTTCACATTACATATTAGGATGTACCCTGCAGAAATTCTGAAGTGGATCTCACATAGGATTTCCCTATCATCATTTGTAATAAATACAAATAAGTAAGGTTTCCTTGATCAGTGTTCCCCTTGAAGGAGTATTCTGTTCAAGTACCTACCATTTCTGAATCTGAAGTTAACTTATACCATTTGATTTTGCACTTAATCATGTGCATAAAATGTTCATCCATCTGAACCTAAATCAAACGTAATCCGAATGTTCCACTTTGGTACAAGGTGCCAACCTAAACTGTACATCCATGAGTGCGAACCTAAATTTAACTGTACATTCAATGTACGTACAGTGCTTGCTAGGTTGCGGATCCAAAACAAAGAAACAAACAGTTTTCACCTAGGTCAGCTATACAGCATCTGGCCCAGTAGCAAACTCAGATCTTGACCGATTGGAAAAAGCTAAGAGATATATAGTATCAGCCCCAGCACTATGGCAATTCTCCTTCCTCCCATAACATGGTAAGATCGATCTGCAAAGATGCATTGGGTAGAAGACTAGCAGGGGGATTCTGCCGTTTTTGATTTTGTGACGGCTGATGATTCCACATGATAGGATGGTTACATAAAATACTTACACAACAAATGACAAACGTTTGAGCTAATAATGCAACTGACGACGGACTGACGATTAGCTACAAACAAGTACAATGAGTAATAAGGCCACTTTCTGTGGTTATATGAAAGAGATGAAGATGGGCAATTGTTTTATCTTCATCTGCAGCGAAACCTCGCGAAGTGAACACCCTCTTGTGTGGACACCATCACTATAGTGTACACTATGATAGTGTTTTCAAACGAACATCCTATCAACACGTGTGGACTGGTGACCTTCAAATGTCACAAATGTGGGGGAAAATATTCGAGGCTTG
>OZ012691.1:46374983-46388467 GCA_963942565.1 Maea johnstoni | reverse complement strand
CCCTCGTTCCGAATGCCTGAAGATAATACAAGTCCTATGCTAATGGTTGGACCAGGGACTGGTATAGCACCATTTAGGAGTTTCTGGCAACAACGAAAAGTGGACCACGACATGATGCCGGTACCTCAAAGTAAGATACATTGATATACTGTAAAACCCATTATTATCGCGCTCCTTTTAATTTCACGCATTTCGCGCTAGGTGATGATAACGCGTATATTACTGGCGCTGATATACGTTTCAAAATAGCATAACAATGCCCCATCCAATTTTGTGTTCAAACTGTCATGTAATTCTATGCCTTCAAAACAGTATCATTACAGACATTTAGTGTATTTGATCAACACTCATTTCAATTCCAGGTATGTATTCTTGTAAAATTACTGTTGAAGGCTTATCCACAGCTTTTGGAAGTGTTTACCAGTCTAATTAGGTAATAACAAAACCTCAACGGCTTTTTGTTATGATAGGTATTTTGTTTACTGTGAAATAAATGGGAAACGAGAATCTTCCTATTGTAGAAAAAACCATTAATCCTTTCTCAATGGAATGTATCAAAAGTGTATTCTAAATGAAAAAAGGAAATACATCAACACATGTGATATATATGGACAAGCAAGCAATATATTGAGATAGGAGGCAAAGGGGCTCCTTATTTTGGAATTTGAAGTTTTTGATACTTTTCCGTCGTATTGCGACTAGGTTGTGACTGGCCAGTTCTAGATGGTGGAGGACACTGGAGTGTCTGATAAAGACCGCATCGTAACCGCAGCCACTCGCAACTTTCTAAAGAATAGTTCAAAATAGGATAAAGGAAATGAACATATCTAAGTACTAGTATTATATTTGATTATTGTTTGAATGAATAGTTTTTATAAGAAAAGGTGAAGAATGTGTATGAAAATTGATTTATAACGATCATTCCAGATGGTTCTCGACAAGGGTGGGGAGAGATGGTCCTCTATTTTGGTTGTCGAGAGTCCACCAAGGATGATATCTATAAGTTTGAGACCGCGCCACTGAAGGAAGAGGGGGTTCTGACTGAGGTCTACACAGCATTATCCAGGGAGCCAGGCATTCCTAAGGTAAGAATCCATTGTGTATTCATAGTAAGATAGTGTATTTTAGGAAAGATTTCGTTGTGTATTCATTCTAGGTGTTCATAGATGAACTAAACTTTCGAAAGTCAATTTCCAAATAAGATAAACTAACTTCAATGAAAATTAAACAAATCTTCTAAATAAATAGAACACAGTTTTATAAAAGACCAGCAAAGTTTGTGGATACATATGATAATCTCTAAAACTATAACAGTTATCTGATATGAATAATAACATAATAACATACTAATAACATATCATGTTAATATGATATGTTGGTATATTCTACGTCATGATCTTATTTTTAAAAATTCTGGTAATTTCATGGCTGATCAGATTGTACGTTAGTAAGACAAACATTACTGTGTTCAAGTTAAGGTCTGAGTAAATGGAGACAACACATCAACCCTTTGCAAAGATGAAAACTATTAATTGCTTTCCATGAAAACGAATAACTGAATACACAGCGCATATCACACCATATATCAAGGTGAAACAAGGGTAGGCCATATACAGAAGGCAGCTGCCTCATACATATGGAAGCAGTGGAGTCCTACACGCGTGTACTAGCGCGCAATTAGGACTTCAAAGTCCATTACTCTACACAAGAAGAGTCGCCCATGTATTTCGAAATCTAGAATTCGGTAAACATTGGCTCTCTGTCAGGGTATTTCATGTCAGGTGAATGTGACAATCCTCTTAAGAATAAAGTTTTGTAGACAAAACTTGTTTGTTTTTGTGATATGAACCTATTAAAACGTCTTTATGTTCATGTATTGGTTTGTAGACGTATGTCCAAGATATACTAACACGGAACGCTGCAGTCGTCTACCGTCAGATTGTCACAGAAGGTGGCCACTTTTACGTCTGTGGTGATGTCAAGATGGCGTCTGACGTGTGCCTCTCTTTGGAGAAGATCATTCAAGCACAGGGGAACATGTCTGCTGAGAAGTGCTAAGAACTTTGTCTTGCAGCTGCGGGTAAGTTTCTAACTGGTAACGGTCCATGAATCGCTTGGCAAATGATTAATGAATACATGCAAAAATATGCCCAAAGCTTCATTGGATTGCCTAATGTAAAGGTGTTTTCCCCTGATACATCGTTATTCATTATAACGGATGTTATCTGCCAGATAAATTTGTTTGGAAAGCAACTGCCAACGGAAGTAGAAAGAAATGTCTATACTCTTTTATTTTTGAAGTCAAATTATCCTAAAAGGAGCGATCAAAGTGTATGAATGTTATTGAAATCAGTTGTAATTAATTACTAATTTTACATTATTTTAGGATGACAACCGTTTCCATGAGGATATCTTCGGTGTTACACTGAAGCACAATGAAGGTGACGGGAAAGCATGCGCGACGAAGCCAAGAAGGCGTTACGTTACATCACGGAGGCCAGCAAACTGGCCGGTGCTACTAAGACACACGAGGAAGCGGTACAATAGTCAGTGTAAGTCAATTTCCATGTCTAGGTCTGTGGTAAGTGTTCGGGATTTTAAAAATAAAAAAAGTTTGGAAAAAAAGTGTTCGGGATACAGCAAAGTAGATTAGAAGGTGGTGTAAAAATCTTTATGCATATATCTGATCGAGAGACCACATAACCGATACGTATCCCTACTGCCATCCAAAAGTGAGCAGTCGTTATTTATCTGAATTTCCAAGCGTAATTATGATAATTCAAATCTCTCTCTCTCTCTCTCACTCTCCTCTCTCTTCTCTCTCTCTCTCTCTCTCTCATCTCTCTCTCTTCTCTCTCTCTCTCTCTCTCTCGCTCTTCTCTCTCTCTCTCTCTCTCTTCTCTCTCTCTCTCTCTCTCTCTCTCTCTCTCTCTCTCGCTCTTTCTCACTCTTTCTCTCTCTCTCTCTCTCTCTTCTCTCTCTCTCTATATATATATATATATATATATATATATATTATATATATATGTATATATATATATATATATGTGTGTGTGTGTGTGTAAATATGTGTGTGTATGTATGTATGTGTGTGTAGCTCAGCTAGGAATTGCATCAGTATCTATTTTATTTGCAGGATAAGAAGCCTGTGCGTGATTCCCTAAAGCCTCATCACTGCTGTCATCTCAAAGGCAAAGTGCACTCTCCCGTCTGCGAGGAAGTTAAAGTGGAAACACAAGCAAAATAATGTTAGCTTTTAGTAAAGCTCCTGTATATTTCATGATACGAATTGTATTGTATTGTACTTTATTGACTCACTCAGAAAGCAAAAGGTATACAGCATACAAATACTTATATAAATCATAAGAACAAAAGGTAGGAACAGGAAAAACAACACAAATCATTACTCTGCATTAGGTTGCTGACATGATGGAGGTTCTGTGTCATGACGCTACCGTAGTACACATGTATCATTACTCGTTGTCTGCGTCACCTATCGCGATATCGACCGGCTTAAATTTGCTAGCACTATATGAAAAGCAAGTTTTAGTCACTTTATGCGCATATGCTTAAGCGAGGTTTGTTGCTGGCCAATCTCGAGTATTTAACGGTCATCATTAATGAAACAAAATATATTTAGATACATATAACAAAGATAGAGGCATCTTGAAAAGCAAACCAAAAGAAAACATGCATATATATACCACACTTTACACAATCTTTGTATGGAAAAGTTAGATTATAGTTTGACATGCTCTTTACATAGTATTCTGATTAGAGATGCGTGAAATTATGTATGATTACAATATATGTGTATATATATATATATATATATATATATATATATATATATATATATATATATATATATATATATATATATATATATATATATATATATATATATATACATATATATATATATATATATACATATATATATATATATATATATATATATATATATATATATATATGTATATATATATATATATATATATATATATATATATATACATGTGTATGTTTGTGTGTGTGCTTATCGTTTTCATTTGATAAATACATAGAATGAGCATCATAAGGAGGTGAGGCAAGCGACTGCAGTACCGATACTAGTATTTGATTGATGCAAAATTGTCAGGCGCCCTAGAGTCTGGCCGTCCTGGTGTATTTCAATCTCCCTACAATGGGAGTCAAGTTAATTAAGAATTAATAAAGAACGGAAGACACGTGAGGTATGACGTAGAACATCCAGAATACATCTAGGTTCAACCTTGTGTTTAGATTCACCAATCAATAACTAAGTAAAACAGAACGGTTGCCATGGGTCTATTGGACGCCCATGTAGTTCTAGTATTGAAAAAAAACAGGATTGGGATTGAATATCTGCATTGTAGTTAGCTGTAAAAATGGAGGAGGTCAATATCTAACAATTTTGGTGTCTAAGGGGTCTCTTTTGCCTGTTCGGTGAGTCAGGGTTTTGAGTGTCGAGACAGGTGGTAGTTAACAGGGGATTTTTCTATACGGGAATTACGCGTAAGAGGAAGGGAGTGCGTGTTCATGAATATGTTGGTCTAGTAAAATCAAGTAAAAATATCATTAGAGTTTAAGTAAACAATTTTACGACTTAGTTTATTTGATATCTAAATATTTTGATAGATATATTCATATTCACATTATTACTATTATCATTATTATTATTATTATTATTATAATTACTATTATCATTACTATTATTATTATTATTATTATTATTAGCATTACTGTATGTGATTTACTTGTAAATATTTGGATTTGCACATTAGGCTCTAGTTTCAGTGGTAGAGATTTTTAGGATTTTTATTATTTTTTTGTGACGATTATACATGCATTTGTCATATTTGAGGTTGCACTAACTTTTTGCATGCTTATTGTATATTATTTGTCGGCCTTATTGAACTCACACTCTTATATAAAGAATTTACCTATTACTTAATCCATGTATTATTACACCTCCTACAGATACCAAGCATCCACAATCAGTTGCTATATTACAATCTGAATCCGTTTATGCCTCTAACGCCCAAGACAGCCTGGTAATTTTGGTAATAACTGTCCGACAAAAACGAATTTTGAAAAAGGTATGCATGGTAGGTCTTCATTAGGACACGACCCTTAAAACTCTTCCAAATAGTTTGTAAATTTAAGTTTAGTTTCGAGGTTATTTACAAAAGTACAATAGGTTCAGATCACACTTGTTTAGAAGGTCTCCAGGCATAAATGGATGAGACCAAGTGGAGGCCAAAAACGACTGACTATTTCCATGATATTTTTGTAACAACGCGTATTCAGAACCAGATGACTAATTGCGAAACGTTAATTCCTTATATCGTATAGCTCTCTTTCAAAGTGATTGTGAAGCCACGCTTTACTTTCAGTTATTTTCAGAAGTGTCATTGAACCAGACGATTTCATTCATGCGGGGTTCCCAGCATAATGGGGTTCCATCCCACACATGTGATAGCCATTGTTTCTGGGAGAAGCACTATACAAGCAGCGCTCACAGGTGCTATAGTTCTAGGACGGTTAGATCATGGTAGTCTATGGATATAGCTTAGCATTTGGGGCGAGCCTTTCAACCTTAAAATCAAATAAGTCTTACAGGTGTGTTGCCGCTGTGTTACATACCAGATATGGGTCAAAACAAGGGTAGAGGTTACATATTGAAAAGGGGATAGATGCATGAAACTAGTATGAAATAGTTAGCTCATGTATTTATCTATTAATGTAGTTGATACTTAATCAAATTAGGATAGGAGCTTTCTATTAAAATGGCACCTGGATGATCCCACAGGATTTTCCTCGTTATGTTTCGTTCTAGTTTTAAGAAATATTAATAGGGAGAAATTGAAAAACGTTCAATTATCAATTATACTTTTGATACCATTGTACATGATTTTCGATATGATACCGTAAATCTAAGCTAATTGAATTGCGGTCCTATAGCAAGTACTGGCCACACTACTGTCGTCACCTGGTGTAATCGAATATAACCAATTGAAATCAGCTATGAATAATAACAGAATGCAGTTGTACCTTGTTGAACTGTGAAGTGATAATGTTTATTTGGCCCAAAAGGTGGCACTACTCATTGGTCACAGTGAATGCCCTTCCTTTTCCTATAGAAAAGAACGTGTACAATAATGAGTGTGCAAAACCAGTGTTCTATTACAGATATAACCTACGGAAGCCGTACTACGTGCGATATACCCGAGGTGTTATGGGGTGAAACTGTGTGTTGATTGTGTTGTATTGCCGGCATACGTATAACACTAGAGCTCACGAGAGGTCGTGGAGATTGTGCCACAGTTGCATGCCCTCCACTAATCACAGGCCAAGGAAAGCTTGGCTGGGCACCCTTACTCAAAAGCCTTGGGCAATACTGTACCTATCTGGTCTAGAAAGCTATGAGAGCCAAGTGTGGTCATGTTATATATCCCACATTCTAGACGTGTAATTGGTAACAGCCAACTGTGCTTCAAATTTCATTTCATGCTAATGCATTCGGTCTCTGTATTTTCTTTTATTAGGAAATGGCCATAGTCCACATGGTACCTTTCTCATTCCAACATTGTCTTGAGTATGTCACCAGTATTGGCAAATGTTAAAACGTAGGTCACACGAGGTCCACCCTATACTAACATCCAAATTAAAGACTGAGCAATTATTCCCGTAAGAACGCCCTTGCCATAGCGGTAAGGATGCTAGGGGAGATGTAAGTTAAGACTTGACAATACGGTTTCGTAATGGGGTATACTATATAATGTATATACATGTATTCTAGTTATATCGATACTCAATAAATTATGATACGACCATGAAGATTTGTTATTTTTATAACCATACCATATGCTGTGTGAGCAGTTAATCCATTTTCATACTAGTGGTGCACTTAAATACTTCAGTATACCTCATCTTATATGAGTAATATATATATATATATATATATATATATATATATATATATATATATATATATATGTATATATATATATATATATATATATATATATATATATATATATATATATATATATATATATTTCAGTGACTTGAAAACTTATTATTCCTTCTCTCTACGCAATAAGTACCATATCAAGGAAACTGGTAACATATATGCGTTTGTGTATAAACCTTCGGATCTGAATATTTAGAATGTGTCCTGTATGAGCATTAACATTGAAGGTGTGGCGGTAAGCCTCTCAGTGCAGCATCAAGAGCATCCCAGAAACATCAACACTATTCAACACTATATATCTCATTAACACTTGATAATCATCAACTTAAGAAATCACATTTCTTCGAATACTATATTCCCATAGCTTTCAAACTATACGTTAATACTACTATAACATACTTATTTGTCTGAATCTACACTATTGGTGCATGCAATTAGTTAACAGGTGCGGCCATATATGGTGCTCATTATGCATTAACCCTTGATATTTAAGAGTTCATCTAGAAGCTGTCATCTGATCTCTGATACTTTTGATAATAAGTTTTGAATCAAAAATGATTTGACGGAGAGTTGGAAATGTGCTGATTAACATTTCGACATCAAATATATTCCATGGAATGCTTATGCATGCAAGATTTCACCAACATTGTGGTGCTGATTTTGGCTGCTGTATCCATTGAAGGGTTAAGTACTTGCTTGCATATGTTAAATAATATATGCATATAAACTGATATAAACTTCAAAATATTGCCATTTTACATAAGGTAAAACAAAACAATTTGTGTTTTGACGGATTAGGTAGACAGACGTCATGTCCATCTCTATGCTGCGTATAGTGGAGACTACGTTCGCAAGATTTCCAAAAATCCTTGTCATGAGATTATTGCCCTTCTTTACTTCATGGTGGGGAGATATGTGTATTTGCTGGTGATACCGGTCACCTAAGAAATTCATGGTTCACCCTCTACTGATGGTCACGTTTAAAAGGCGCTGCGTGGCTCGATGTATTCACTAAGGTTAGTCTCGGGATCCGCGTGACCTTTCTCGCGAGACTTGCAACAGCAGATGGCCTTGAGGTCTTGGCGGAAGACCTTTCCGAGAACGTAGAGGAAGAAGTTGACGCAATGGTTCATATCGGCCAGGAAGCGCAGTAGTGTGTTGGTCAGAAGATAGGTGGCGTGTGTGTGGCTGTCCACCTTGTAGTTCCAGGCGAATGTCTTGACTAGGAAGAAGACGGCATACGGCGCGGTGAGCAGGAAGAATACGATGGACACCGTCAGCAGCATGGCTGTGATGTTGGTCTGTGGCAGCGCGGCGCTGTTCTCCGTGAAGTACTTCCTCCTGATGTTGCAGATGATGAGGAGGTTGAGGAGGAAGATGAAGAAGGAGGGGAGGAAGGAGTAGAGAGACATGTCGATCCAGGACCAGACATCTATGGCGTAATGGGAGTATTCTCGCACATATGTGCATCTGGACCCGATAGAGGTAATCAGAACGAAATACTGTGCGTTGATCATGAAGGAGAGAATCAGCATGACAATCACAGTAACGCGTGCACTTTTCACGGTACAGCGACGCCCAGCGGTGGCGGGAAACACTATAATAAGGAAACGCTCAAACGTCATGACAACGACGAGCCATACCGAATACATAAGGGCGACGTTTATAAGAAAAGTCATTGCCTGGCATGCGGTGTCATCAAAGTTGACTTTATACAGGGTTAGAAGCAGGTAGGCTCCCTTGGACCATATCACGATGATATCAACCACCGACAGGGTCAACATGAAGACGCACGTGGATATATATATATATATATGTATATATATATATATATATATATATATATATATATATATATATATATATATATATATATATATATATATATATATATATATATATATATATATATATATATATATATATATATATATATATATATATAGAGCTGCACTCACGGAGAGAGATCAACTCATGAGCTCACCACCCGTTTGACTCGTGAGCTCATGAGCTCACGGACTTTCCAATTTTCCAAAGAAATTATTTTCCAGCCCAGCTATTAAGAAATAAATATATATTGGTGGAGATTTATTAACATAGCCATGTTTATTTGATTTTAAAACATGCTGACGAGGTACAAAGGTCAGTATAACACTCAACACCGCTTGAATGTATACATTGGAGATTGTAAACAAGACATGACAGCGATAAGCAGTTATGTATGTTAATAATGTGTGTTAGGTGCTTTGTGTTACTTTTGTGTTCCCAACATAGATGAGCTCACGATTTGTACATTGCAGCTCGAGCTCGGCGAGTTTACCCCAGGGCTCGAGCCACTCGAGTTCGTGAGTGGTGAGTGCAGCTCTAAGATATATATATATATATATATATATATATATATATATATATATATATATATATATATATGTATATATATATATATATATATATATATATATATATATATATATATATATATATATATATATATATCATGAATTCTAGGCTTTTCATTGGTCAATTGGCCGAAAAAATATGAAGCTGTGTTGCGAACTTCCTTCAATTCACCTCTCAGAATCTTATATTAACCTTTCAGAATCCTATATTAACTTCCAAGTATTCTTATATTAACCTTTTTTTATTTTTCAAAACATTTTTATTCAACCGCATGGAATGACAGTGTGATACAAAATAGATGTAGCCTCGCAGTATAGTGTATTTTAGTGACATACAATAAATACCAAATATATTATTAACAATTGTACATATGAAGTTTTTGCAAAAGTTGTGTCAAAGGTACTTTTATAGTACAGCAAATATACAGAATATTATGATATCTATTGTTTAAAAATATTTTAGGTATATATATATATAAGTTATATGAACTCAAGCATTCTCATATGCTAATGTCAAGAGGTGCCATTTTTTCTCAAACAGTTGAATTTTACCATTATTTCTGTATGTGTATTTTTCTAAGTAGCAATGGTTTTTAACTTCACTTTTTATTTGGAAAATTGATGGTATGTTTTCCTTCTTGAACGAGTCATAAATGACTTTTTTAGTAATGAGAATGATTGAGTTCAAGATTGGACCATTTTCTAGATCCCCTATTATTTTTCTAGAAATCGACAAATTATAGCCTATGAATCCAATATCTATAACCCATTGATTAACCATGTCCCACAGACGGTTTATTGTTGGGCAGTATAACAACATATGTTCAACACTGTCTGTTGATACTGTACAGAATGTACACTTATCTGATGCCTTAATGCCCATTTTGAACAATTTATCATTAGTGAAGAATCTTCTGTGTAAGGTTCTGAATTGGGTATATTTTAAAAAGCAGTCTGCAAATGATCTATTGTGTAGTAAAAATGATTTTTGAAAATAGAAGTTTTGTATCTTGATGTCTATCTTGTTTTGCCATTTAGTAGATATTTCACCAATTATTTGGTTGCCTTTGGAAAGATCTGTCTATAGAGATTGGAAACTCCCTTTAGATCTTTGGATAGAACGATATTGAGAAAATAATTTTTTGGTCTTGGTTCTTTTGTCTCTGGGGTATCTTTCCAGCTAAGATACTCATTAATTAAAGCAGTAATTCTTGCATACTCTAGAAAATTTGTTTTTACTCCATATTTCTTCATGAAGCTTTCCATAGTGTAGGGTGTACGCAAGTGATCAATGAAATCAGAGATGACCGAAATTCCTTTTTCTTTCCATTCTCTTCTGATATGAAACTAAAACTTAGGATTTAACCATATTGGAGTTTCCATAATTAATGTCTTCTCTAAGGCAAAGTTGCTTTTCCATAATATTCTTAATGATTTAAGTACATCTAACCAGAATGGATTTGAAATCATAGCTTCTAATCTATCTATATAGTCAGGACCATATAAGAAAACTCCATCCATTTCAAAATCTTTTGGAAAAATTGTCCATTTGCTATTACTTCTCAAATACCTTTTCAACCAATCTAGTTTTAAAGCATTATCAAAGAGTTTAATATTGTGAAGCTTCAACCCACCATCCTTGATTTCTGCTTCTAATATTTCTCTTCTATATTTTGGAGGTTTGCCAGCCCACAAAAAAACTTTAAAAAGAGCATTAAGCTCTTCTACTAGATCCTCACTGGGGCTAGGAAGAGACAAGAGCATATGGGTAAATTTAGACATTAATAAAGACTTTTATTATGGTAATCTTTCCGTGCGGTGTTAAGTTTCTAGAGTGCCAAGTGCTTATGAGTTTTTTTAACCTCCCCTACTTTTCTATAAATGTTTAATTTAGTGATGTCTTGCATTTGTTCAATATTGTAAATAATTCCAAGGATTTCGAAAGTTGTGGTCCATTCGAAACCGTACTTCCCCTGCCAAGTTATGCTCTTGCCTCTTGAAGCCCCAAGTTTAATAACCTTTGTTTTGTCACTGTTTATTGCAAGTCAGAATCTACTTTCGAACCATTTAAGAATCCTAATCGCATAGTTGAAACTATTTAAATCTTCATCTAGAAATACTGTAGTGTCATCAGCGTACTGAGACACCAGCATTTCTATGTCATGTATCACAATGCCCTTCACCTCCTCACAATCTCTAAGTATATGCGACAGCATCTCAGCACAATTTACGAATACATAGGGTGAGATCAGGTCACCTTGTCTACATCCTCTAGATAAGGAGACCCGCTCTGACAAATACCCGTTCTGCTCAATTCTGGAGAATGAATTTGTTTGAAGTAGCTTAAGGTAGTTGCAAAAGGTTTCCCCAAAATTTAAAAAATTGAAGATATTGTTAATAAAAGTCCATTCGATCGTATCAAATGCCTTAGCAAAATCTAATACTAAAATAAGAGCCTTCTTGTTGAAGGTTTCACAGTGTTCAATTAAGTCGTAAACTGTACGAGTATTCTCGCCAATAAGCCTTCCTGATATAAATCCAGTTTGATCTTCGTTTATCAAAAACGGAAGTTCTGGTTTAAGTTTATTTGCGATCATACTTGAAAAAAAATTATATACACAGTTAAGCAAAGTCAAAGAGGCCAGTTTTTAAGGTTGTTACGTAACTTCCCACTTTTGGGTATGCAAGTAATTACTCCTTCTATTAAGGTCTCTGTGAAGTATTGTTAGTCTATGCTTTCTTGGAGGTATCTAAAAATCCAGTGTTTGAGTTCTTCAATAAATGTCTTAAAGAACTCGTTCAAGAACCCATCTGGCCCTGGGGCTTTGTTAAGTTGCCACTTCTTATTACTGTCTCTAGCTCCTCAAGTATAAAAGGCTTGTCTAAATTCACTTTATGTATATACGAGAGTTTTTTTCATGTTCTCAATATAGCAAGCAAAGTTACCTGTAGACATATCCTTAACTCCTTTCGAACTGTATAAGTCACTATAAAATTTGTGTTGTTGTTTTACAATTTCAGTGCTGTCGGTAATCTTACAACCTTCTATGGTGAGGGATGGAATACTTTTGTTGATGTAGTTTCTCTTTCTAAATTTAAAAAATATTTCGAGGGTTTTACCCAATCCTGGGAGAGTTGCGCTCTTGACCTAATCATACTTCCCTTTATCCTATTCTCCCTGATATTTTCAAGTTGACTTTTGATATTGAGTAATTCCTCAATTTTCTGCGAGTTAGTTTCAGTTTCTGATTCCAAAGTAGTGATCTGATCCAATAGAACTATTTCTTCTGCTTTTTCATTTTTTAAAAGTTTTTTGCTAAAATCAATAATCGCACCTCTCAGTTTACAAAAAAAAGTATCAAGGAACAGAGTGTCAGAAATTATTAACTGTAAGGATTCTCCATTATTACTTTTATATATTCAGGATCATATGTAGGAAGAGCATAAATGATCTTTGACAAGAAGATTTCTTCTTTTATCATGTGAATAAAATCCTGGTTGTGTGAAAGTTTGTTGTTAAATTTCCACAGTCCTTTTCCTCTGATTTGCCTAGATTAATGAAAGATAAGCAAATTAGATTATGATCACTTTTATAAGCTGGTAAATACTCCACTTTAGGATCTAAACTAAGTAAATCGTCGGATAAAAGGAAGTAATCCAATCTAGATCTTCGACAAGGTTTCTGTGATCTCCAAGTGAACCCTTAAGTGTTTTTATTGGATAATCTCCATATATCTACCATGCTTTCTTTTAAAATGAAATTGTTGATGGTTTCTCTACATTTTGGGTGTCTTATAACGTTGTAATCATAGGTATCTTTGTCTGTTAATGGTGTATTCCAATCCCCAACCACTATTAGGCTAGTAGATCTTACTTTGTTAGTATCTGTAAGAAGTTATTATACCATACACTGTCGTCAGTCTTATATTAACCTGCTGCATTTTAGGGTAGGGAGAGTTGAGCCTTGCATCAGATGATAATGCCCATGATGCAATTCCCAATTCTCCCTACCCCCTAAAGACAGGATGCAATCACCAATTCTGAGGAAATTAGGGCAAAACATTAAATCTGTTAATTTGAAACAACTTTTC
>OZ012691.1:46367483-46372483 GCA_963942565.1 Maea johnstoni | reverse complement strand
GTGGTACACTTAACAATTCAAATTTCTATAGTTTTAAATCGTATTGGATATTTGAAATTTTGGTTATATTTTCAAACTTTCAAACTTCCAAACCGTATTAGAAATTTGAAACTTTGCTTAAAATGTCAAACTTTCAAACTTCCAAAACGTATTAGATACTTATAACTTTGGTTAGTGTTTTAAAGTTTCAAACTTCCATACTTCCAAATATCCAAACTTTCAAAACGTATTGGAAGTTTGAAAGTTTGACATGGAACGTTTAAATAATAAAAAATGTGAAACTTCCAAATATACAGTGATCGGGCTGCTAATAAAATCTGCCTTAAAGTGCAAATATGACCCACATTTTGTCAATGTAATCACTTATTATCAAGACGCTGTTTCTCATTAAGTATGTGAAATATACATTTCTTAATTTCCTATATCTTCAAACGTTTCAATTATGGATATTGATTATGGTAAAACTATAATTAACGTTAATCAACAAGAAAAGCGTGGCGACCCACTATGCTATTAATAGAAAGGGCAGCTTCTAAAATGCAGAACGGGAACGGACCGTCTATGGGGGAGGGTAAATGTATGTATGTTTATTGACTGTAATTTGAATTACAAAACCATACTAAAAATACAAAAGGTTGTTATATACAATAAATAACAGAAAAATGAAAAAGTTAATAAATATAGTAAGATTGAACAAAATTAGGAAATATACTCGAGCGCTGCCCGCTCACCATAATAATAATAATAATTGGAATTTATATAGCGCCATTTCCATTCATAAAATGTTCAAAAGCGCTGCACATTGTCATAGTTTTAGTCATAGTCAACAACGCCTCAATAGGGGAGCCTGAAAAGGTGTGTTTTGAGACACTTCTTGAAGGCCTGACACGACCATAAACTATTCTCTACTATATTTTATCTGCCATGCTCTTAGGGGTTATTATCTTAACTAAAGATCGAAATATGAAGGGTTTAGTCGCTAGACTAGGGGATTCTTGCACCGGTAGACGCGTGCGTTGGAAATCTTACTCATATAAGCATGGTAGGTATAGGGTCTCGCTAAAAACCCTTACCCATAAGAGGACAAACCACATCTGCAGATACAACGTGCAGGGATGGCTATTCTCGAAAATGTAGGAAAACGTATCAATAGAAGTATATCAATATAATAAATATGACAAAGCGACAGCCGCCTTAAAGCTGACGCACCTCGTGTAAGAGGGTTGTGCATATATTAACATCAGACATATAATTGTAATGGTATACGGGCAGAAAATTTATCCAGGGGTTTGGCTATATATTAAAAGTACAGTTTAACCAACACCCTCCCTAGCCTTAACTAGGACTGAATCCGTGAGATGAACACTGGAAGCTATCTTTCTATACATTTCAAATTATATCATAGTTTACTCCTGGCGGTACTTTCCCCATTACCAGTTGAAAGTTATTCTCAGTGGGTGTAAACACATTAATACCATGTGACCTTTCAATCTCACGGAGATCTAGAAATATGTGCTCCCTAATATTTTTGAAATAAGAGCAATGGATAACCAGGTGTTCGGCATCTTCCAGAGCAAAATCTTGGCACATATCGCAGTAAGGGCGGTTATCTCCATCATCTCTATAAAGATAGGAATCACTCTTCAATTTACTTGATCTGCATACTAGTTTCGACATTGTTTCAGAACTCTGCATGTTATCCGTATAGCCATGTCACCAAATTGTCACCATATCAGGGGTTTTATAAATATTGTTCCCGCCTACTCCAGAGGGGGCATACATGAAGCTCTTTACTCTACAAGAACTTTAGGTAAATGAAACTTTATTTCTTCCCGACCACTCCAGAGGGAGGATTAAGGAAACGTTTTCCCCTCCCTTGATACAGGGATGGTATATAAATTTTATTTTTGCCCGACGGCGCTAGAGGATAGACATCTAACAATATATATATATATATATATATATATATATATATATATATATATATATATATATATACATATATATATATATATATATATATACATATATATATATATATATATATATATATATATATATATATATATATATATATAATATATATATATATATATATATATATATATATATATATATATCATCAATCTACCTGTCTTTCTGTATTTCTCACTATCTATGTATCTATCTACTATATGTGTGGATGCTCTCACCTTAGATGAAGAAAAGAATTATATTTATCGATGGCTCGAACGATAGATAGGTAGTAGATAGATAGATAGACGGAAATACAGACAGACTGACAGGTAGATAGATGATAGATATTGATAGATATCTATCCTCTAGTGTGGCCGCGTAAAACTATTTTTGTTTGCCCTCCACAAAAGACGGTCTTCAAAATAAAGTTCTTTACTTGCTCTGTCACACTTGATCCATCATATCGACGCAAGTGTTACATACATTCCTTTTCTGCATTTTAGAAGCTGCCGTTTCTAATCATAGATTAGACAAGTGGGTAGCTCCACTGTTCTTGCTGCCTTGCGAAAATTATCCTTTGTTCTTATAAATGGCAATTTCCTTTGAAAAGTAACATTTGATATTATTAGGGCTGATCGTCTTTTTTGGGTAGTTGTAGGAGGAGGCAATGAAGTTGTTTTCGACTGTGAAATCGCAACACGTACCACCACTTTATAAGACACATTCACACGTTGTGCACGTTTTGGCCGCCTCGGAGCGGCCTGTTCAGATGGCTGTGTGGTCAAAAGCGCCGCCACTGACTGCACGTTATCTCCCACTCATGCATGGGTACGGATCCCGGCCTAGAGTACGTCTGACTCAGGCTTGGCAGATCGCTTACCCATTTTTTGGTAACAAAACGTTCGAGTTTGCCATCCAAACTTGGCAAATCTGTGTGGAGCACTACCGCGTGTGTGTATAACATACATTTTGTCTTAACTCCGAATTTGCCCATTACCAACATAACGATCTCGCGTGTTTGTCAATTGCAAACAATACAAACAGGCGAGATTGTATTTTTGGAAATGAGGAAATTTTAGAAGAAAAAAATCAGCATTTTGCGGAGTTAAGACTAAAGGTATGTTTATATATATATATATACATCTTTCAATTACATCTATCAAGTTATCACACGGTATGCATCTACTATGGGATGCTCAGAGGCAAGCAGAAACTGGATATGCACATACATATGTACACACTTTTCACATTGAGACTAATAATTGCTTAACTGCCATGAAGATTATCTGCACTACACAGATTTCATTTGCGCACTGGGTTATAAGTGGACTGGGATCATGGATATGAAAATATTGCTGTTCTTAATTGAGGATGCAGTGACAGGAAACTAATCTGTTGTAACTGATGGAAACATGCTGACCTTAAGGTCTTACGATACTCTATAGCGGTGACACCTATTGGGTATGGGATAAACTAAAATAATTTATTACAATTTACCTGACGCGACTCAAAAAATTGAAAAGAAACTCGTTTTTATTGAATATGTACCAATTATGATTATACCAGCCTACTATAAATCGTATCCTAAGAGTTTTTTTGTTTTTCGCTACTGTGATTTTCATATTCAATGAATTAGATGTTTTGACACTTTTTCAGACATAATATGTGATAATTCATGTGTACAAAATGCTCAACAATATCATATATAAGGATGGGCATATATAGTAGCAATTAAATAACTCTTTTCTAACATTTTCATAAAAACTTGCCCCAAGAAAGTCTTATTTCCCAAACTTTGACCATCTGTGATTCGAAACCTAGCACGATGACCTGTCATTTTCTTTAAGTCTTCTTATTAAGAGCATTGTGCAGATAGTGTAGACAAAATTTAGTGAAAATTAAACTAGGGAATTCTGACTTATACCAATTTTGGGTTAAAAACTTGTTTCTCGAATTCCTTGATTTTGCCAAATAATTCCTATATAACAGCAAAAAAACAATTCCAACATGGCAGAACAGTTTTTCAGGCAGTGCCTGTATCTCTGAAGGGATAAATAAAGCAAAGAAAGAAACCAGTTTTAGAGAATGAGATGTTTGTGACATAAATTGCATCCATTTTTCAAAAACCTGTGAAAAAAAACTAAGTCGATGACCCCATGATTTTAAGTTGTTTTGAAGATCACTCTGCTATGTTCTTTCCTCATGCAAAGTTTCAGGGAAATTAAACTGAGATTTCTAAAAGTGTCGTAAGACCTTAGGTGAAATCCAATCAGCTTATAAACAGACACCCCAGTAGAAAACAGACCCATGTCTCCTAGTAGATCAGTATGTCCAAGAGATGTTCAACTGTGCACTTAATCTGGTGACATGATGAGCCATTTTGAAATCCCAAGTCCCAATTTGGCACTACCTGGCCATACCAGCATACTGCAGTAGAGGGCTTATTTAGCATTGCTGGAAAACTGATGTTCTTAAAGGACAATTCCACCATGAGTAAAACAGAGCCCAATTAGTTTATTATGGTATTCTCTACTTAAATCCAAGTTCCTACCAGTGCCAACCTTCATACAAGAAGTATATTGCTGCTTTAACATCTCCATAACAGACACAGAAAGCATACACTGGGGGCGGCCATTTTGGGCTTTTTATAGCCTCTAACAGGGCTGCTTGTGCAACTATTAGTCATTAGCAGTAAGTCATTAGCCTTAGATTTAAGTAGAGAATACCATAAGAAACTATTTGGGCCTCTGTTTTATTCATGGTGGAATTGTCCTTTAAAGTGCAACCATGTTGGTAAATAACAAACTTTAAGATTAGAAGAATCGGACTACTTAATCTGATAATATCTATAGCAACACAATCAGAAAAGCTATATTAGAAAAGCTGATATTTTTCGTTTTAGTGTTATTGTGAATTTATAAAATTTATTGAGATTATAGATTCAGCTGGCACAATGACACAAGGTGAATATTGGAAAAAGCCTGCTATCCATCCATGCCAGTGACAAGATCTATACATGAAGTATTGTTATGAAGTGTATTAAC
>OZ012691.1:46339959-46367283 GCA_963942565.1 Maea johnstoni | reverse complement strand
ATACTATCAACCCCTGGATCAGACAGGAAGTTTGGACTCTGGCGGAAGTCCACGAAGCCGTCTCTTTGATAATGTTGAAATATTCTGGCTGTTTCCATATCTAAACTGTTGTTGTAGATGGTGACCTTATGCAAACCCCACATGCGATGGAGCTCCATCCATTCAACAATGCGGTATGGGTCCACTGTGTAAAACGTCACAGATACACAACTTATGAAATCTTTCTTATCAGATCGCTTCTCAGGTTTTTCAATAGGAAGTGCAGTCAGATTCCCCATTCTATGGTGGTTCTCAGAGGTAAGGGAAACATATTTCGGTGCCCCTGAATCTGATAAAAGTGGACAGGTAATAACAAATTCACGGAAATATTTCCCATGTAGCCAAATTCCTCCCCCAATTTGACCAAGTTCACCTTTTACAATGTATGGTTCATTGGGTCCATCATATCGTATTTGGCAGTAGAAAGTCCGATTTTCAATTATTTTTTCAGCTACAGAAATAACCCTGACAACAGGAGGTGACCCTAAAGAGTCTCTGTCATCATAGAAAGCTGTGTAAAGATACACTTCTAGTTCATACAGGGGGACTTGATGCCACCTGCTGCCATATCCTTGTACTACATTTATGGGCAGTGTCCTGCTGTCATTGTTGGGAGTCATCAGGAGCTGATATATCAAGTGGAGCCCATATAAGAGGAGAAATGTAACGCCAACGAGTTTGAATCTCTGGAAAAGAAAATAGTAGCCAATTTACTTTGATTAAAAGTGTACGATATTCACCTTTTTCCAAATGACAACAAAGTAGTGCTCATATAAATTCTAAAAAGGTTTCGTAAACTTAGTGTTTTCAAATTGTTTTACCACTGATACTTCACCCCTCTATCTTTAATTAGTGATATATAATCATCAAGAAACGTGATGCCAATGAAGTATCCTTATTCAATAAAAGTTAATTTAAGTGTCTCAATTATGCAATTTTGCAAAGCATGTAAAACTATGCAATGTGAACAATGTACAAATATTTCTGAAATTATGGCGTTAATTCTAATTCTATAAAGACTCCTTTAGGTAGTGTAGTGACTATGGCAATATGTCCTTAGGCAGTAAAGTAGTTTGCCATATACCAACAAATATATACCCACGTACTTAATCAAATTGTGGCACTTGTGTCGTGAGTACCTAGATCTCTTATTGCACTGGGCTAAGATATGATACGCTGTATCATAGCTAAGCGACGTTTTCAAATGACTATGATACAGGGCAATATAATAAACATGGTTTACAATACTTGCACATACACGAAATGATGATGCCATCCTCACAGCCTTTTAAGTGGATTAACGGACTTCCCCAGGTAACCTAAACAGAAATGATGGGTATAAGTATGGGTTATTGTGTACACACTCATACATACATATATACATACATACATACATAATCACACACACTTACAAACATACACACATCCATACATGGATACATACTTACAAGTTATGATTGTCAGGCCAGGAATTTCTAGGGATTTAGCCAAATTACTGAAATGGAGGTCCAGTAATTTCGCCAAACTCCTGATTCTCTTTTATCATGAAGATTTTAAAGAAAGGCTGTCTTTTTTATTTCATCCATGATTTATCATACAGATGACATACATCATACATAACTCCTCATTTGAAATGTGGAAATTAAGTAAATATCAAAAGTTGAAGTAGTACTTAGAAAGGATTCTTATACCTCACAATGGAATTAAGTATATTCAAAAGTACACATATTTGACAAATCTGCACACTATAATTGACAGTTTTGCCTAAGGACCGTTCCATTACAAAGTATTGGGGGTGGGGAGAAACGGAAGAAAATTTCGACACCCCCCCCCCCCCCCCCCCCCCCCATCTCCTGCAAGAAATCATATATAATCTAATTGGGTAAAATAAATCAGAATTCAACCCCCCCCCCCTCAGAAAATCGTCCGTCCCCCCCACACTTTTAAAAGGAACAGCCCTTAAAATAGTTCACCTCTCATTTATGACAAAGTCAGCATCTCAATCTTCAAAATTGGTTTTTACAATTAACTAGAACGTTCAGCGCTCAACATAACTGCATAAGCTTTATACTAAATTTTACCCTGGAAACCATATACTTTCGTTGGCATGTACATATACGTACAAAATGCGATAATCATTGAAAAGGTTTTCAGGTCATATTAAACAAAAAACAGTACAATATTATTATTTCAGCATTATTTCATATGCTTCAAAGTATAGTGTAATTTAAAACTGTGATTATTTGGCAAACTAAACAATATATTATAACAGATGGGCTCAAAAAGATAACACCTCATATATCACAAAATCCATGAAATATTTAGTATTTACAATATATATATATATATATATCTTTTATTGACTGTGATTGACATTACAAAAAAAAAGATATTGGGATCACAAACATAAAGAAAACATAGAATGAACTGAAACTTATACAAAAGGGATTGCCGGGTGCGTCTTAGTTATTTTGTGTGCACATAATCATTGGTCTTAAAGAGGGTAGGGGTGTCGATTCGCTTTAAGGAGCAGCCTCAGTGCTGCACCAGCCTAACCAATTCAACTCTTCTTTTTTGCATTCGTCATAAATATTGCAGACACAAATTTAACACTTATAAGCCATATCTCTTCCATCTGATCTTCAGTTCGTCCTACAATAGAACAACTCAGTAAAGTATAAAGCATATCGGTGTTATAATCTAGCATAAGGTTTCTGAAACTATCCACGACCCTTCCGACTTCTGTCATCATTTTATCTCTCTGATTTTGAAAATAAGTTCAGTGCGAAATTAAATGTCGGGCATCTCTTCAATCACATATGAATCACAAAGACCACACCTTTTTGATACAACCGATCTGTTCTTAAGGTAGAACCCTACTCGATACACAGGTCATTTTAAAACTTGAATATCTGTAAATTAAGTCAAATGAAGACAACGGCACTTATGCTATTGGAAAGGTTACATCTCATAGTTGCCAAAGAATGGTAAACATATTAATAAGTTGCTATTTTGAGGTAATGTGGCACCCTTAAAGAACATATCTGGATGTGTTTCGTTTTTTGGCAAAATGCCAAGACTCACCCCTTGCTTGAAAATGGGAGTCAATCATATGATCATTCATGCCTTTGGTAATTAGGCGCAAGGTCCTACCTCAACAGAGGATCTGCACGATGAGTATTTTAAAAACATTTTTGAATGTTCCCATGAGCCTTAGAACTACAAACAGCACATGGTTTACATTGTAAATGCTGATTTTCAGGTCCTGTCAGATTTTAAGGTACTAGTGACATACCCTTGCGCCTAGAAGGGGTTCAAATCTGTCTTATCGTATGATACTGGCTTTGAAGACTGTATCGTCATTCACTTTCAGCCAAGAAGCGGCATTCTTGTCTGAACAACGGTACATTTATAAATATATATATATATATATATATATATATATATATATATATATATATATATATATATATATATATATATATATATATATATATATATATATATATATATATATATATATATATATATACACACATCTATCTATCTATCTATCTATCTATCTGGATATATATACATATATATATATATATATATATATATATATATATATATATATATATATATATATATATATATATATATATATATATATATATATATATATATATATATATATATATATATAAGCATTATTTTCAGTGGTCCTACTAGGCTTTTGTACATTTTTGATAACATCAGCTTGCCAAAGAATTATGCAGACTTTTATTATTGCAATATCGATTCATCATAGAACTGGAAAACAAGCATTGTACTATGTCTGTGTCACAGTATCATCAGGTATATGCCTCTTGCTGTATTTTTAAGATATTTCTTCGGAGAGAATGAAGAGTTGCCAAACAGGATAGACATGATTTATGCTTTTGGTGGCAGCTGTGCGGTGAGCATCATATAATCAATGCTTGTCCCAACGTTAAGTGTTGAAAACTAGAGGTTTGATTTTAATCGTTGAGACTGGAACATCATGCTTACAGTTGATAGTAAGCCTAGAGATTGTTAAACATAATGCTGCTGGCTACTTTTGCCAATAAAAAAACTGAAAGATCACTGAAACCCTTGCACATGGGTACTTATCTGAAAATACTCAGCGCGAACTATCCAATGAAAACCAACATGACAGAGTTTAGTCTTTCCATTGAACATTGTGCCTCAGCATTGGAAGGGTTAATCTTCACTGTTTTTGATTAACTTTTATTCGTCCAGTATTGACGGCACGCATTAATGGTTGTAAACAGTCTTTGTTAAAATCATTATCTATAATCCTACAATCATTATATATCTACATTTGTAGATGATTGAATGGGTCCCCTTGCAGAAAACCAATTTTATATTTACATTGCCAAAGCTGCGTGCACATAAACATTTCTTTGATAAAATCAAGAAAACTGACCTTATAGAGTGAGTGAGTGAATGAGGGAGTCATGACTCACAGGACGACAAAGGCCACTCAGGGCCAAAACACTTATAAAAAGTGATCCTTGATTATTGTCGATGCATGTGTAGAGCACGATCTTTTGGCTATTAATTGAGGCTAGCCTGTTCAGGTTTACCGGCAGGTTCCATTTACACTTGATATTATTTATCTAAGGTTACGGCAGGAAATATATAACAGGCACTAACGACTTTAAGTCAATTCCTTTGTCTCACCAGGGGAAACTGATGTGAAAGAAACGTGTTAACCCCCGACCTCCCCCCCCCCCCCCCACACACACACACAAGCTTATATGCATGTATATTTACGTACGTAGGTACATATATATATATATATATATATATATATATATATATATATATATATATATATATATATATATATATATATATATATATATATATATATTTTCCCAAGGTCATCTTCCACTTTAAAGTGAAGTGGTGACTTCAGTTGTCTAGCTGTGGAATGACGTGCAACACTCCAACGATGGTTGTTTACCAGTGCTCCTTGCGGTGAGTACAATTGTTCATTACATTTATTAAATTTATAATGTTTATAAAGCAGCTGTGCCTAAAGTTGGACTCATTATGAAACATTTTGGAAAATATCTTCTTTGTAATATCAGGATTACACACTTTACAACGGATGACTTCAAAGTGACCAATCAAGCAAAAGATGCAAAATTGTCAAAAAAAGGATGAATTTAGAATGAAGGAAGAAGAACCATCAAAGACACTGGATCATGGATACGGAGAGCAGTAGCTCCTACGAATTGGTCCATACTAGCGCTCATGAGTACGAAATAAATGAGATTTTGAGGAAGCCCGAATGTAAACCGAAGAGGGATCTCATAGAAGAGCTTGTAGAGCTATGTGATATGTAGGAGCTTCTGAATATGAGGCTAATGATCTTTGGATATGCGAAGAAAAAGCTTTTGTCCACGTTTGACCAGCCTGGTAATGAGGATACTGACCCCGTTTTGGCCGAGTTTGTCTTGCATGACCAACTCGACGATGCGAAGACAATGATCAACGAATGGCAACTGATCGCTAGGTGGGCTGACCTAAGGGTTGCCAGGGATTGTGAGTAAATCTGCTGTGGCCGTTGTTTGCGAAACAGATCGGCCTCCCCCGGCTGAGGTCAAAGTGTTTCGAAACCCAGTGATAGTGGCCCAGTGAGACTTGTATTAGTGTGCATGGTACCCGTAACCGAATGGCATGTGTGGGGCCCTATTAAGGCCAAAGAAAACTGGGTGTGACTGTGAGGAAAAGTCAAGGAGATTTACAAATGGGGGAAAGAGTATGATAGGCCAGCCATTGAACGTGCCAATCAGGACAAATTGAAAATTTACTTCATGTGGAAAAAGATCTTAGAGGGGGAGGAAAAAATAGAGAAAATGAAGAGGGTCATTGACTTGCTGACCAAGGAATGTCTGAAAAGAGACAGTGCTACTTTTCTGTCTTGTGAGAGGCAAGCTAACTCTCGTGCGTATGAGAGTGAATCATTTGATAATTTTGTTTCTGTGTGGGACGGGGAAATATCCAAGAGTACAACAATCCATGACGCTGTCGCCGACATGGCTCAGAGCTCTACGATCCCTGCTAACCCCCCTGGGTGGGCTCCCATAGAACCCTTGTCACTACTAGGTCAACCACAGCTGGCAACCGCAGCGTGTCGCAACAACCGACTGCCGGGCCAAGCGGTCGCAGTTCTCTAACCAAGCTAGCATGAATAATGCTGTAAAAAAGGTACACCACAATGTAGGACCAGCATTTAAGTAGAACGCGCCCCCACCTGGCAAAGGTCCTAACAGCAGTGCGCATTCGATGGAGACTGCACTGGCTCGCGCAGGTACCCTGAAAGTGGTTTCAGTGCCGGAACCACAGCAGTGCAGCAGCTCCAGCGAGACAACTATTGTGGGTGACCAAACATCATGGGCTGATGACTGTGTTTCTGACACAGAGCCAGTGGCTATTGCGTCAGACTACCATCCAAACGGATTGTTGTGAACCCACGCGTGTGACATCGACTAACGATCCCTTACCTAGGGTTATCCAGAATAGCGCTAGTTTTGGCAGTGAGAACCCTAGAGGAATGAAACGGGACCCTGAGACGAACAGAGACACCTCAGATAAAGAAACCACACTGGACACCTATGCTGATGCTGACTCCAAAACTAGATGGGAGGAGCCTTGGTGACGGCAAAAACGAAAGGCTAGTAAATCAGGCAGTGAGAGTGATCTCCCTGACCTCAGTTGGTTTGAGGATGCCCCGAATAGAGAATTTTTTGTTAGAGACGTAGTGTATGGCTGATGTAAAAAAACGAGTGACCTAGAAATTTTGCAATATTAGAGGTGTTGATATTCTGTTCACGAAAATCTCCTCAGATTCTCAAACGACAAAGATAATGTAGAGTTAAGGTAATACTAGAAGATGTTGATAAGGTGCTGGGTGGCGATTCCTGGCCCAGATTGGTCAAACCCCATCTCTAGTTGAGTAATGCAGAATTCAATGCTAATAAGGAAAAAGAGAGAGTAGCGACGGAGAACTATTCTCTGACTGATCCGAAACTATTCTTTAATCCACCATGCTAGTAAAAAATAAAGTTTACTTTTTCACGTTTTTCTTAACACAGTTAATGCATAATGTTCTGATGTGGTACACAGCGTGTTGGTACCGCCACGTAGATCCTGGATGATTCAGATTATGGGGATGTTAAAAGCTATCATTTTTTACCAAATCATGTTGACGTCCCACCCTTATGTGATCTAGGTACATCTTTGGTGCTCATGTCTGGGATGTATGAATCAAGGTATGATAACGTGTGTTACTGTGAGGGGGGTGGAGGCGGAAGGGTCGCACTACAGTTACGGTGGCGGTGTCAACAGGTGTCGAGGCCAAGAAGCCGGAGCAGCAGGAGGCTACCCTCGAGATGCCGGCTCCTGCAGCCTGCGAGCAGCCTACACACATACGCTACGAGGCCAACCCTGATCAGGCCGGGAAGGCTGAGGCAGAAAGGGATGAGTTAGCCCAGCGTCTAGAGAACATTGAAGAAGAATTGCAGCAGTCTATGCAAGATGTCGAGGACCAGTGTCAAGAAAAGTACAGTGCTCTCGAGGAAGGCCATAAGGAGAAGCTCAAGCTGAAGGGGTAGATGGCCTAGAAAATCGAGCGGTTAGAGATCCACAACTGGCCGAGAAACTACACAAGGAATTGAGTGAGTGGTGCACGGCGCTGAAAGACAGCGTCACTCTACACTACCAAGCCGAGCAGCAAGCCCGAGTCAATGGCGTCCAACAAGAGATGGCTGAATAGGCATGGGCCGAAACAGCCAAAAAAGCGGCCAACAGTAGGAAGAAGAAAAAGGAACTCCAGACAAAGTTAGCAGAAGCTCTGTGGAGGAGCAAAGAAGTAGAAACCAAAAAAATCAAGTTAGCTGAACAGCTGAAGGCGGCGCAGGCACGGAGATGTACCGAAAGTGGAGCGAGCAGTCCTTGGATGAGCTCCGGCTTAAGAAAGACGCCGATGTCCACTTGACAGACGTGAGTGTCAACGCACAGTGGCAGAAGACGAGGCCTATCAAGCCAAGGAGAAGTCTACCGAAAAACAGGAAGAAATCAACTCTCTGACGGCGGACTTGGCAGCCACGAAGTTGCAGTGGGATGAACTTAGTGGATCCAGAGACCCCAAGCACCGTTATCTGATGGGCACCCCTGCGACCCTGGAGAAGTTCCCTACCCTCCAGGATAGAGATACGGACAAAGTTCAGGTTGGGCAAACACATGTCCTGGCCTGGGATATCCGAACCGTCCAGCGGGGAGAGATCATCGAACATCCTCGCCAGATGCCGATCATCGGAAATGTGCTGAGCCCCATCATCCGGACCAGCGCTGAAGAATTGATGAAATGCTTGGATCAATTCACCGGAGACAGCATAGAAGCAACCCAGAAAAAGGATCAAGAAAACGGCCTATGCTTGAGGGCTACAAGATGGTATGCGCCAACATCGAGAGTTGGCCGCTGCCACAGACGCTGAGGGTGTTGTATGTATATATATATATATATATATATATATATATATATATATATATATATATATATATATATATATATATATATATATATATATATGGGCTCGATCAAGTTGAAGTTAGCATCTAAGACAAAAAATAAATTTTATAGTAGCAATATGTATCTTATATATTTAGAAAGCTAGAATTCTGAAGTTTCTGGATCTTTAGTCAGATTTACTGCATTTCCATTTATGAAAAAGTTATGAACATTTTACTGCAGGGTGTTTGTTTGTTTGTTCAAAGCCTTTCTGACAGTAACATTTCACAAAATGTTAAAACCACCATATTTTCTTGCGAAACCATCTTGTGATATTCAATATTGCTTTAGATGATACAATTATACCTGGGAAGACTGTGCCAACAGATAAAGGATTGAATATTATGTTTTGGGGTGTTTTTGATGAATTTTAAAATAGGGTGATCTGTGATTCCGTAACATGTGATTCCGTAACAGAAAAATAGCATTTTTTTAATTTTTGAAAATGTTCAGATTGGGTCATTACCATGAAACTTCATAGAAAAAAGCATGTTAACACTAATTGAACTATACGGGGTACACTTTTGAAAAATATTTTTTCAAACAATGTTTTTGTGGGGGCTAAAGTTGGCGATTCCGTAACGTTACGGAATCACATATTTGATAAATTGACTGGTTCAAGCCTATAGATGTCTTGAACATTCTTTAAATGGACTAGTTAGTTATCTTAACTTTAAGTTTAGTATTAACTGATAGTTTCCATATTTAGAATGAGACATTGTGCACAGTATTTTGAAAAAAAAGTATATGTTCATTATAGTAGTTTCAATGTGGCATCAAAACGCTTAGGACAAGGACTAAGCTGTACATGGAAATCAGATGAGGTTCTTTATATACAAGTAACTCACATATGAGTTTGGGAAAGGTACAATTATTCAAAATGTGTCATAGCACCAAACTGCCTTTTTTAAAACATTCACACAGTTTTAAAGTAGAGTATAATTAAGCTGGCCACCAGGGCATCTCAGCCTCATTTGGACACCCACTCCCTCAAAAATCACCCATCAGGACACCCACATAATTTTGTGAGTAGCCCTTTAAAAAGACATTTTCAAACATATAAATGAATTGTTTTCACTCTAGTTTAAATTCAGTGACTTTTTATAAGGCCTTTATTTCAATAAGGCCATGCATGTTCATGGTTATAATGGGCCATATCAACCTATTCAAACTGTTGCGTACAGAATTTTAGAATATTGAATTCAATATTTTCCCTCAAATTCAGGAAAACTTGCTCCCTCATTTGGCTGTCTTATCCTATAGTAATATCATTCTTGAACCCTATTTGTTCCAGACTTTTGTAAAATAGTAGATTATAGAGAATTTATATCTGAGGTGGACAGGAAAGCATTTCGACAGAGATTTTAGATACCTTCACAAAAACAGAGATTCTCCTTCAAGTGAAGAAGAAAATTGAAGTTTAGCAGTTTAACATATGGTCAATGTAGCCCAGCTCCCGAAGTCTCTATTTATGCATATATATTTCAAAATGTGACCACCCGCATTAAATTTTAGAGGAATCTATTCAGTGATTCTGATGGAACTTACACACTGTTGTGGACAGGAAACCTTTGTCACAAGTGTAGAAGGGGAAGGATTCAGTACATAAATATTTCTCAGAGAACAAAAATTTGTTACATCACTCAAAGATACAATGTAGTCATATGGAAGACTCCTGTGATACTGTTTTATACAAAGCCAGTCATAGATCAGCAGTCTAAATGATTTTAAAAACAAATTTCCAGGGATTCTCCATTTGCCCAATAGACATGTATGATCTACTCCAGAAAAAATATCCAACAGTTAATAAGATCACAAATGCATGTTTAAAAAGAATCATTACATAGTTATTTTATAAGTATTTAGCAAATAGGGCATTAACAATTAATGTTCATAATCCATTCATAACTCAGCTAGTTTGATATCAATTGTTATTAAGTGTACAGATGTGTACCTTGACTGACACTTCCATCCTGTCTGCAAATGCAATGTCTCCATTCACCTATACATCCCTAATCCTGAAGCCACCCATTCAGTTAATCAGGGTAGATGCAATTTCCCCCGAATCATATCCTCCTTCCCCAGACTAAACAATAAGGGGTGTTAATCAGAGAGGACAGTGGAGGACTCCACATTGTCTGGGGTATACCAACATCCTTGATGTGTGCAGGAAGTGATATAAAACTGACCAGGTAGTGAGTGAAATCTACCTCTGAGAATGCAGAAGGTAATATCATGTTTTTCAAAGACTTTTCAGATTAATGATCTATTTATAAGAAGCTTCAATGTTAAATCAATCACAGCTTATATAAGTTAATTGTCTAACAATTGCGCTTGTGGGGAAATGGTACCACTAACATTAGACATTGTCATCTGTTACCTACCATCAGAGACATATAAAACCCACTCTCTGCTGCCATGTAATTCCTAATTAAGAGCTCCCTTCAGTAACAATTTATGTCTTTATATCAGTACACTAACTTAACTTTTTATTAGAGCAGAAGATTTCACCATAGTGCACTCTTTTAATAAAAGATATTGATTGTTACAGAAAATGTGATTCCGTAAGAAATGGTAAATGTGATTCCGTAACAAGACCATCTGTCAAAGTTTCTTGAATAAATGTCACTTTAACTTATTCAACTCCTAACTTTGTGGTGGAATCTGTGCAAAACAAATTTACCTACCACATGATAAAGAAACTTTTGGAAAAATGTGGCAGGAACAGCATGAAAGTGGTATTTGATTAAAGTAGTAGAAAACAGATGGTAATTTTGAGTGATTCCGTAACAGGCATGTTTTTTCACTTTTTTACCCAAAAATCATTTTCTTGGGAAGTTGAAACTTGGTCCATTTAAAAGAACTTTCAAAGCCCTACACAACCATATAAAGCATGATTTCCTAACTTTTTCCATTAAAAAAGATATCTAATCTTGAACAGCAAAAGTGTGATTCCGTAACAGCTTGATCGAGCCCATATATATATATATATATATATATATATATATATATATATATATATATATATATATATATATATATATATATATATATATATATATATATATATATATATATATATATAAAAACTTTCAATTGATATTGACTTGTGTTAGGTTCACTTCTTGTTATCTTCACATTAGCATCACGATTTCTTGTTTAGTCGTGTTTGGTCATGTTTCCTTTTGTTAGCTTCATCAGAGTTCATGTACACACTTCACATAAACATCGTGTTATCTACTTGTTGTATTCGTATAGACGCGTGTTGGCCATGTGTTTCGTACGTTTTTGCTTCATTTTGTATGGTTAATTGGCTTCAAAAACTCTTTTTTTTCGGCGAAGTGAACACGAACTGAGATCTCTCTGTGTGCGGGTACTTTTACCCTTGCTGTGAAAATGATCTACTGCATTCAGTCGGCTGGCTATCGGACTTGGCCTGGCATCTTGCCGACATCTTGCTGTACAACATTTTCACAACAAGGCTTGAGCCAAGTGTAATAGGACCGCAATTTTGTGTTTTCCCTTTGTAAAATTAATTAATAGTAAATGATTCCCAGACAAAATTTCACTCACCTGCCAAGATCTTTCAAGAATATGGCCCCTTATGATGGTATTTGTATATATACATATATATATATATATATATATATATATATATATATATATATATATATATATATATATATATATATATATATATATATATATATAAATATAAATATAAATATATAAGTATAAGTATTTTTCAAGAGATGTTCAACTGTGCACTGACTTAATCTGGAATCATGTCTAGCCATTTTGAAATACCAAGTCCCAATTTGGCACTACCAGGCCATACCAGCATATACTAGAGTACACTAGATATATAAGCATTGCTGGGAAGATTTTCTGCTCTGACCGCTGTAACTAGAAGGACGGTGCCTTTGAGAAACTGATGTTTTAAAATGCAACCAACATATTGAAGAATACTGTGCTTCATGATTAGAAGAATCAGAGTACTTAATCTGACAAGAACTACAGCAGGACTATCAAAAAAAACTTATTAGAATAGCTGACATTTTTCGTTTTAAGTGTTATTGTGAATTTGTAAAATTTATTGAGACATTTATAGAATCAGCTGACACAGGGAGAGTAAGCGAATATTAGAAAAATACTGCTATCCATGGCAGTTATGAGATCTATACATGCAATACTGTTATGAAGTGAATTTGCCTGTACTTATTCATGAAGCATACAATGAAAAAGTCAAACAATTAAAACCCAGTAAGATTTGTTCCATCTGTTGAAAAGGAAAATAATTTGTAATGTAATCTATTACTTTTTCAAATGTAATAGTAATTGTAATTGCTTGATCTTAAAAATGGTGTAATAGTAATAGTAATATAATTGCAAAATTCTTAAGTAATAGTAATATAATTGTTTACTTTTAAAAGTAATTGACCCCAGCCCTGATATATATATATATATATATATATATATATATATATATATATATATATATATATATATATATATATATATATATATATATATATATATATATATATATATATATATATATATATTCACTGACAAATATCATCATTAGAGGACATATACTGTATACCGTGTTATTATTGGGCATATAATGTAATGTGGTCAGCAGATAACTGCCTTTGATGCGCATGTTAATTATTGCGCATTGATAACCTCCATTTCCAGCCCTGTGAGGGGGCCAAGGGTGTGCAATCTATCCGGCTTTTGGGAAGGGTGGTGCTGCTATATTCATGCCGGCCAGTCCCTTGGAGATGACAGAGGCTGCCAGTGTTACAGGCAAGTGCAAACTTTATTTCATCACCGGCCGTGAACTATGTTATGTTGGTTGCATTCCAGTAACTCTGATTAGTAGTTACCGGCATGTTTGATCATAATCGAGTGTGCATGTTGTCCACACCGTAATTAAACATAGTACCAGCAGAGGCCGCAAAGGGTCTGTATGTTGAATGACAAGCTATAATATCAGTGAGTTGATCGGTACAAGGACCCAATATCCAAATGTTAGTTGTTGTTGTTGTTGATAAATAGTTTATTGTCCAATCCATAGTGCGCAGTTTATTAAATGCGGACTCCATGGGTGCGCAAAGTACACATTAATTAAACTACCGCAATATTAACACGGTATACAGTATGTATTTGAGAAAATTGCTAGTGACCTGGGGTTAGACGTTTTTCGCTAGGTCATCCGGTTTCGTGGTAAAGGAAACTTGATGACCTTCACGATTATGCCTGAATATTGCAGAAAGCGACGATAAACAAAATTAGAAACTCACCTGGTGGAAGCAGGGAGATGTATCTTGGCAATGTGTCCTATCTTTGTTTGGGAAGAAACTCTCAGTAGTGCATGTTATCATACCTGTCAACTCCGAATACCATCACCTTATATCGGACACCACACCAGCTGCCCCCATATTGGTCACCTGACACGTAAAAATCTTCTGATTGGCTACTGATATGCTGAATAGGATATATCCCCTGCATAAATCTTCCAGCAATGCGACCAGTCTATCATCTGCATTTCAGTGTGTGTAGCTTAACTAAAGTACTGTATGTATTGATCGATTCCAATTATTTCAATTCCTTTCTATCCCAGACAGAGTTTGCAACATAATACCTTTGTGGAAATCTTAGTCCAAAACACTAACAAAGGTATCTTTCTATTAGGGTAATAATGACAAGAGCCAGTAAATGAGTACTACAAAGGTCTCTAAATGTTACAAAGGGCTTTAATATGTTGTAGTATTTAACCAATTAATTATCACAGTATCCAAATCATCCTGGCATTTTTTATGAAATCTTGCAGGCAAAAGCAGAGATGAGAAAAGATTTGCGGGAGAAATGTTATTCAGAACATTAACAACAACTCTCAAATATCTTGTAAAATCAGTTTCAATTCAATCTTAAGCATTAATGGGTTAAACAGAGTATGGCATAACCTAGTAAAAGGGACAGAAAGGTGACAAGGGCACTCCTTATGAGATGGCTCTCTAGTGTGTGTTTTTCTGTAGGGGATGGGGGTGCGGTTGCCATCGCTTTCATGAATGCTATGCACAAGTTGTGACTCTGAGCACCTTCCACACAGGGGCTGTATATGATACAAAGAATCTAAGAAATTAAGAAGATTATTTTAAACTATTAAGAACCGTGTTCACGTAAACCCTTACCCAGCAAACACAAAACATTTGTGCTATGTCTACAAAATATTTAACCCAATATCTGTGAAATATTACTGAAAATGTTTATTAATATTAAAACGTTTGGCCTGAAAATTATTACCAAAATGTTTCTTATAATATTTGTATTATTATTTTTAAAACATTTCCAAGATACATTAACACAATATTGCAAAAATTATTCATCAAATGTTTCTGAAAAATATTTATTAATATTAAAACGTTTGGCCTGAAAATTATTACCAAAACATTTCTTATAACATTTAAATTATTATTTTCCCAAAATTTTAAATACATATGTATACAATGTTGCTTAAATTATTCATAAACTATTTCTAAGAAACATTTTGACATTGTTGTTGAAGATATTTATCCCTATTGAAATTGCTGGCCTTGGAATATTATGCCAACATTTTTTGTAACATTTTACTCAACATTATTTCAATATTTTTGAAATATTTCTCTTTCCAGATAGTTGAGTTTTAAATTCTTTAGAGAAGAAAATGTACTTACCAATCGCCCATAACTAACACTCTTTTGAAATCCCAATTTTAGGGATTTCTTGCTCAGTCTTACTTTGAAAAGTATACTGTACAAATCATGCTTTCAAGATAGAAGAGAAGGCTACTTATATTATTTTTGTCAGCCCTAATCAATTCCTTTCGGAATGACACATATTGATATTTCATGCTTTTTAAGAAACCAAAAATTTTAAACCAATGCCAGTAATGATATATTTATTTGGAAACTATTTTTTCCTAAATTTTCAAATCAATATTTCATGTTTATTGATCATATTTATCTAATTATAGCATAAAATATTGCTTTTTCAGGGAAGTTGCTAACAATTGTAGGATTATATATTAACGTTATTTAATATTAAGATAATAATGTTGAATTGTAGCTATTGTTTTTGCATTTTGACATTATTATGTGGCAATATCATAGGGCATTCCTCAATAATATTTCTGAAATATTTCATACGGTTTTTGTGTTAAAATTGGTATTTTTATAATGTTTTCGAATTATTAAAGGACTGTTTTATAGAAATGTTGAACGAAGAATTCGGCAAAAACATTTCAAAACATTTATTCAACATTTTGTTAATGTCATTTTTTAACATTTCTTTACAGCTTAGTTCAGATGTTTCACAAATATTTCACAGGATGTGTTCTTGATATCAAACCGATGTTTAAAAAAACATTTGTAATATGCAGATGTATAACATTTATTTAAAATGATAATAAAAGATAGGATAATGTTATCATACATTATCGCAGAAAATTATTGGTTATTATTTTCTAAATATATATTTAGATATTTAATTTCAAATTTGTAACTTTGTAGATACAATACTAAATTTATATTTAAAGAAACATTTGTAATGGACAGCTTTAAAACATTTGTCTTTAAATGTTAGAAAAATTATAGTTTAATATTATCAAACATATTTTGGAAAAATATTGTTTAACATTTTATCAGTGTAAATATTGACATTTTTTTTATTTATAATTGTTCAGACGTTTTAGAAACATTTTAAAGAATGTTAATAAAACATTCAATTAATGTTAAAAACAACATTTGTAATACGCAGATGTAAAACATTAACTATAAATGTTGATAAAAGATAATATAATGTTATCAAACATTATTATGAAAAAAATATTGGTTAATATTGTAAGAAAATATTCCTTTATTAGGCAGCTTTAAAAGATTTATTTTAAATGTTTAAAAAATTACAGTTTAATATATTCAAACATATTTTGGAAAAATATTGTTTAACGTTTCATTAATGTATAAATTGATATTTTATCTATACTTTTTCAGACGTTTTAGAAACATTTTAAAGTATGTTAATAAAACATTCAATAAATGTTAAAAACAACATTTGTAATACGCAGACATTAAACATTAACTAAAAATGTTGATAAAAGATAACATAATGTTATCAGACATTATCATGAAAAAAATATTGGTTAATATTGTAAGAAAATATTCCTTTATTCTCGTAAATGTTTTACTAATATCATATTTTTATTGCATAACATTATTTACATTCATTATTTCACTAATGTTTTCCCTATGGTTATTAAACATTTTGCTAATGTTTTATTCATGTTTATTGTGAATGTTCCTAACAAACTTTTTTCAGTCCTTTTAAAAATATTTTGAAAATATTTTGTGTTTGCTGGGCAAGCAGCGCTCAATACACACGACTTGGAGCCAGTCTGGGTAGCAGTTTTACTCTCGTTTCATTTGTCCATTCCCAAGCAGCGCTCAATACACACGACTTGGAGCCAGTCTGGGTAGCAGTTTTACTCTCGTTTCATTTGTCCATTCCCAAGCAGCGCTCAATACACACGACTTGGAGCCAGTCTGGGTAGCAGTTTTACTCTCGTTTCATTTGTCCATTCCTAAGCAGCGCTCAATACACACGACTTGGAGCCAGTCTGGGTAGCAGTTTCACTCTCATTTCATTTGTCCATTCCCAAGCAGCGCTCAATACACACGACTTGGAGCCAGTCTGGGTAGCAGTTTCACTCTCGTTTCATTTGTCCATTCCCAAGCAGCGCTCAATACACACGACTTGGAGCCAGTCTGGGTAGCAGTTTCACTCTAGTTTCATTTGTCCATTCCCAAGCAGCGCTCAATACACACGACTTGGAGCCAGTCTGGACAGGCCTGGCAGTACTATCCGCAAGGAGTTCTCGCTTAAGTTACCTACCGAAATCCATTTACATTACTTCCTGTCATCTTATCTTCCAGCTATACACCATGTTGGCTTCGTATAATGCGCACATAGTGTTTTAACATCTAAACACAATTTCTAGCTTTTTGGGATTCAGCAGTGGCCGCCATGTTGAACGCCCTTCATTGCCGTGGGCTTGTTCGAAAAAAAAACACGTTTCAATTTGTTTCAAAAGGTGTTGCTGTTCAGATCATCAGTGCAACGAAATGTTTCAATACGAATTGAAGACAACTCCGAGATGTCAACAGACCGTTTCCATTCGGGTCTTTCATCGAATCCAGCATGGCAGCCACCTAACACGACATTTCGCTGTGTGACGTCCTTGATAAATGAGGGAATCTGGGAAGGGTTAATAATGCTCCGTAATGCTACGGGTTCAGAGACCAAAAGCAATGCTAGAAGTACAATACAACCCTGTACAACAACAAAAATTACCAATCAGCTGGTAGAATCAGAGTGCTGCTAATAATAATAATAATAATTATAATAATGATAATAATAATAATAATGATAATAATAATAATGATAAAAATGTTGATTATGATAATGATATTACTACTACTCGTGGTGGTAATAGTAGCAGTAAAAAAACACTTTTACCAATAATTGAAAAACATACCTGTTAAACAGCTGACCAGGAGTCCCACAATTACTACTGTGAAGGTGCCGATGGCTGGGAACCAAAGGTAGGATACTGTGTACAAGCGGTCCAGTCCAACACTGAAACATTAACACATGGCCAGCTGTTCTTCACAAAATAAATGAGATATGAATGTGATTTGTTGGGATGCACCTAGCATGTATCCTAGAATGGCAAAATGTGAATTTCATCCGGATAACATTATACTGCCTCCTTTAAAAGATTCGAAACATACAGTAATAATTACTTTCTTAAAAGCAACTGGGAGTCCTTACCTCATTCACTTCATTCGAACACACACACACACACATACATATATATATATATATATATATATATATATATATATATATATATATATATATATATATATATATATATACATATATATATATATATATATATATATATATATATATATATATATATATATATATACATATATATATATATATATATATATATATATATATATATTATATATATATATATATATATATATATATATATATATATATATATATATATATATATATATATATATATATATATATATACAATATATATATCTATAAATATTCACACACACAGTATAGTGATTATGTCAACATATGAACCTACATTTGGTCGATAGGAATTCCTGTTGGTGCTGGGGTAGTTGTATAGTTTAACCCCTCTGCAATCGTCCAGTTCATTTTGGTTCCATTGAAGTCAAGAAGGCAACTCTCCGTAACGGTTGGGAGGGACGGATGATAGGGGCTGGTGGCGTAGGCTCCTGTGCTGATCCAAAGTGGCAGTGCTAAACCTAAAACACCCCCTACTACAGCCCCCTACAATAATAATGATGATCAGATTATCAATAAAAAATAATGAAAATAATAATATCAATAATAAACAATTATAATAGTTATAATGATAATAATGAAATGATGATGATGATAGTACTACTACTACAACTATATACTATTTCATTTCATTTTTCTATTTTATAAAATGAATTTCATGCACTTTGATAGCAGCTATTTTTGTTACACTGCATTTTATACATGGTGTCGAATAAAATCTCACCTTCCAGTTGGAGCAGGGGAACATACCCCCTAGTATAAATAATCCAAGCAAGGGGCCTCCTGCTGCTCCTGTGAAACTCAACGATGCCTATAAGAGAACAAAAACCATCACAGATACACACATATATATATATATATATATATATATATATATAATATATATATATATATATATATATATATATATATATATATATATATATATATATATATATATAGGAACAACAATATTCAGTGAAATGTTTCTCCTAGAAATGCTTTTATAACACGATATTCCCTTATGTGTCAGTCCGCCATTAGTTCACATAAACGGAATATTAATGGTTAACATATTGTTTGCTGTCAGTGTCTTGAGCTATGAAAGTAAATGTCGCCTGTACCTGTAGCACTGTTCCTCCTAGATTCTGAACTGCAAATGCTGTCCCCATTCCTGCTGCTCCGAACAAGATAACTAAAATACCATATATAATGATGTTAAGACGGAATACATAAATCAACGGACCAACATATATATAATGTTAGTTACGCCCAGTTGGAAACTCCAATCCGGCCTGATATCCAACCAAAGTCATCCTGGGATCGGGATGACTGAGGGGCGGGGATAGCAGGCCGGATTGCACTTTCCAAAAGGGCGTAACGAATGTATCACCTGCTCTTTCATCCTGAGAAAAAATAACAAATACATCGCAAAAAATAATAACTTTGGAGGTCAGAACGAGGCTGGTGCCCAAGTGGTAATATTGAATTCTGCCGTTCGATATTGAATCTACAAAGTGCGAACGGCTCCAGGTCTAACACATATTTACCAATCATCATAGAGAACAGCAGAGCAGGTGATAAGAACGGATGCATGACTATCTAACTGGTAATCTTAGTCAAGTTGGTGCTTCGCAGAACCAATCCACATATTAAGCTAGTATGATATTACAAATTGAAACGGTTCATATTTGACGCTAAATAAAGGAAAATTGTAGACCATATTACTTGCTTCAATTCTTTGCTAAGAAATCCAATATACCGACCAAGTTATCATGTGCAACTTGATAGTTATTTTAGTAATGGAAACCAGTTATCTGTTCATGAATCCGTAAAAACATAAAACCGTATCCTTATCCGTAATATGATTATTGGTGATGCGAAACACACTATGAAAACACTGATAAAAATATAATTTTCACACTCTTTAAAAGAACACACGCACTGTACATACAGACATGCAGTGTGTACATGGGGTTAATTAATTGATTGTTCCAAAGCTTCATATAAATCATAAATTATTATCTTTATGAATTTAAAGTGCAAAAAGTATCATATCAAAATCCAATAAATGTATTCAACGTAATTATATATAGTAGTGTACACCAAAAGCTCATTTAGTATCATATCAGAATTCAATAAATACAGTGAAACCTGTACAATTAAACCCCTCTGCAATGTACATGATTACTTTCTTTCCCAGTCACGAGAAAAGGACCTCATTGAGCACCTGCATATAATGAACAGTTTTACACGCCTTGTGAGTGTTCAATGTATACAGGTTTCACTTTATTAAGATACCAACCTAATACTTTGAGGACTATGGTTTTTCTGGCCTCAGAAAGATAGTGGAATTTCCACTTTAGCATATCCTCCCACGTGACAGCAGCCAGGGCATTCAGGGAAGACGACATAGTACTAGGAAGATGAAAACATGCCGAAAACCGTTTTATGTACAGCAAATATTCATCAATGATTCTAGAGATGAATATCAATGAATGTGATATCATACGACAACAACTAGTGTAAAATCAAGGATGACCACACCGTAATAGAAGAATAAGGAGGGAGCAAATATTATTCAATGTTATCATCGATCATTAGCAATAGTTACGATCGCTTCGAATACTAAATTTCAATACTCCGATCTGAACCTATACCTACGAACGACAATACATTGTTGGTCTTACAAAAACCATAATAAGAATTCACTGAACTGTATGAAAATGTAAATTATAGTTGTTGGACGAATTCCATGTAGTGCTACTATGCGGTTTCTGTCTCCTACCTTAAAGCACCGCTGAAAAGAGTTGCTGTAAAAAGGCCAGGCACCCCGGGCACTCCGAGCACCTCCATGACAAAATACGGCACCAGCTGGTTAGGGTTGCTGATCTTCTTGTCTGCCAGAGGGTCGCACCCCTTTTCGGCATAGTAGGCATAGATAACTATACCCGTGAGGCTGGTGATGGTCACTAGGAATATATTGCCAGGTATGCAGAGCAGGAGGGCTCTGAAATAAGCACACACTAATCAAGGCATACACTAACGACAGGGGTGTGTCTCTCTCTCTCTCTCTCTCTCTCTCTCTCTCTCTCTCTCTCTGTATATATATATATATATATATATATATATATATATATATATATATATATATATATATATATATATATATATATATATATATATATATATATATCTGTGTGTGTGTGTGTGTGTGTGTGTGTGTGTGTGTGTGTGTGTAGTACAGTGGTGTATATAGTGGTCGTTGCCCGCTGTCTCGCTGTCTCTCGACACTCTCATCGTCCCGGGTTCGCGTCCCGGTCGAGGCATGTGCGAATATCACCATTGACCTGTATTAGCTGGTGGTTTTCCTTGGGCATCCTTTTGACCACGGTGAGTATTAATGGATTATTGTTAATAGGGACTGCAACTTTTGAATGAGCTATCTTAATTTCTCGGATATACATGTGTCGCTATGTTTTTTTTTTAATATAGACCGTCTAAAACTACTCATGTTGGCCGTATCAACGGGATTCTATTGAACAGGTTATACATCGACCCCATACAGGTCTCCGCTCAACTGGACTTTTGTGCACTGATTATTTCATAAAGTAAGTGCAGTTAACACAAAATGTAACAGCGACGTTAGTGTTAAAATGGGCATTAACGCAGCACTTGAAATCCCAGCAAGATGTTTGTGTTAATGCAAAGATGTGTGTTCAATTTTGCGTAAACACCAAATGTAACAGAAAATGTTAGTGTTGATCTGGGCTTTCTGTTAAGGAAAGCCCTCTACCCATATAGTTTGTACAGACCAAAACACTAACGCCTTAGGCGTTAACATCGACTTCAGTTCAAGTTTCAGATCTGTTAAGCTTAATTATCAGCTAATAGCGGGCTAGGACAAATATTGTGCACTTTGAGAAAAAAGCATGAAACTTGGTACAACTATTCTCTGAGGGATGCTGATCAATATTCTTCTAGAAGACAGAGTGTGAGTCACCCCTATTAAAGCCTATTTGGGGGTATTTTATGCAAAAACAACAACATGGTTTTTAGCCATAGTACAATAAAAAATACAGGGAGGTAAGAGGAATCTCTAAACTTAGCACAAATACACTCAAGAGATTTGCTGTTTGAAACTGATGTAGTGAATATTATGAATTGACACATATTTTGTTTTTGGACTGTTTTCCAGACAAAGGAAAGAAAAAGCAATGTTTTGGATCTGACCATAAAATTCCTAGACCTTAGAATAGAAGCTGCAGATCTCAAACAAATATTCTTTAAAAAGTATTTGATGACTGACATCAATAAAGTTTCTAAAAGGTCCTCTTAGTGACTGCATTTTTGGGTAATTTTAGCAAAAAAAAATGATTTAAAACTGTGACTTAGAAAAACCTTTACTTCAAAGTCCAAATATAACACATATATTCATTGAGGTTTTTGAATTTTATTGATTGAAATTGCTATCTATAAACATGATATGTATCTACATTGCTCAATTTAGGGGGAGTCTATTTTGTCAAAATATGAATGAAAAAGCGAGATTTCTTTCTTTTTTTGGGGAGGGGAGGGGGGGGGGGGGCAATTTTGTGTATAAAATAATAAGATAATAAAAAATATAAGAATGAAAAAGGGCAATTTTTGAGATCTCCAAAACTGCAAATATAAGATTTCTTTTTAAACCTTTTCTTTATTTTTGCATTGTTGATATTGGAAATTCTCAGTGAGTAATTAAAACCACAGCTCTGAATCTCCGCCAGAATGTTAATTTTGGCCCTAACCATATGTAATACTCATCCCAATAACTGTCATGATCTGAATGATTTATGAATAAGTTGTGGTAGTTTTAAGATGTTGAAATATATCAAACCCTAGGGATAGTAAATGACGTGTTTCCTTGTAAATATTATTCATGCTAACACACATTTCAGATCATGTTAACAGATTCTGTTAACAGGGTGTTAAGGCTTGTAATGTTAACAGGACATGTTCAGCGTTAAGGTGTACAGGTTAACGCAACAGTTGGTGTTACATCTTTGCGTTAATGCCCACGCAGAACTTGAACTCACCCATTGACTTGAATTTAAGAAAAAATCATATTTCCTAAACAATCTGGCTGACAATAGTGTAATGTTCAATAAAATGTACACACTATAGTTATGAATTGGTGAAAATACTAGACCTTAACAACAACTGATCACCACTCACAGTTTGCCTTGTCTCTCGGTGGGTAACGAACAATATCTCTGAACACTTGCTTGATTGACGCCATACGTCCCCAACCAACCGATAGCGCCCCCTATTATCAGCGACCAAAACGAATGCCTTTGTGTAGGGTCTGGGTTGAAACTGCAACAGACAGGAAGAGAGTAAATCATGGTGTCAATTGCATTTAACGATCAATGAATGAACTGACACAATACAATACAACCTGTCCTAAATGGGCTGGGTACTTGTACTTGGTACTTGTGAAATGTTGAACGAAATATGTCCAGAAATGCCAACAGTACATTTGTAAACATCATTAAAAGCATTATCATATAGTGATATATATATATATATATATATATATATATATATATATATATATATATATATATATATATATATATATATATATATATATATATATATATGTGTGTGTGTGTGTGTTTATATATATATATATATATATATATATATATATATATATATATATATATATATATATATATATATATATATATATATATATATATATATATATATACATATATATACATATATATATATATATATATATATATATATATATATATATATATCATATATATATATATATATATATGTGTGTGTGTGTGTGTGTGTGTGTGTGTGTTTGGGTATATATATATATATATATATATATATATATATATATATATATATATATATATATATATATATATATATATATATATATATATATATATATATATATATATATATATATGAGGATCATATCTCAAGTTTTAATTACAGTATAGCACGAACTATTATTGTCCATTCTAAAATAATATTAAAGTATCCAATATACCAACCATCCAAAGACACGTACAAGTAGACAGCTATAATATCAAGTAACACACTACATTAAATCACGGTACATGCATCTGTGAATCGTTTTACACAAAACCATCAGTCGAAACAAAAACAACTCGCTAAAACACAATAGAAGTTATTGACACGAGGAAACAAAGAACACTGACTTACTCAAAGAATTGTATTCTTCCATCTCGCTGATTGATTTCCCAGACCCGGCTGATTCCTCCCACTGCTATAGTGCCCTGTGCGTGAAAATCAAACGGCTTTTAGTGAATAGATAAGTGTGTGTTAGGAATTGCTAATATGATACAAGCTTTCAAGAGTAAATTAGAACCATATAGTTCCATCATTATATCGTTATTGGATACTTTTTTTATAATTTCAAATTGCACACATGTGCAACAGGGTTTTTATTCTCCATAGACATTCATCTTATTGGAATAATATATAGCAAAAACAAATATTAAATAATACTCGTGGAATCATACTCATATACAGAAGATCATGATAAAAATCATGATAAAAATGAAAGAAATATTGGAAAATATTGAAGATAGAAGTAATATATAATGGAATGTACATAAAAAGTATTTTTAGAGTGTGTACCAACAGCGCTGTAACAATGGATCTATTTTTAAATTATCAATAATAGTTTTCCAATCTTCATCAAAGCTTGTCGGTCTATTCTTTAATGATTGTTGTGATTTTAAAACATGTAATTTTTTTTGTACAGATCTTTTAACATCAATTAATGTCATCCTATTACCTTTTTTACGTTTTTGGTAAATCACATCTTTAGTGCTTATAATAATAATGTGTTATTGGATACTTGACTTAAAACTTGTTAATACGGCTTCAATACATTCCCATCCCCATTTCCCTTTGTGAAAACATCTTTATTTTCTAAATACCAGATTGATTTTTTTCGGTAATGTTTATTGTTAACTTCTTTGCTCATTTATGTTTTTCGTGAAATATGATATTTCACAGATGAATATGGTATGTTTGAATTGATAAGAAAGTGCTAACCATCTATTAGTGTTATCATACAGAGAGAGAGAAAGAGAGAGGGGGGGGTTATACATATGCTTACCTGCACGACTATGGCCAGAAGACCTCCTATCATTACAATGGCCTGGAAAACATCGGTCCACACCACCGCCTTCATACCACCCTGAAACACACAGTAACAGTTGGTTAACATCACCGTGTATGTCACACCGTGATTGGCAAATAGTACATCTAGGTGAAGTAATCGTGTAAAACCACTTTTGGACATAATCCTTTAACCCAAATATTTTACTTATATATTAGATCTGGGTAAGGCACATGGCGATCGAGTATGAGGCTCACACATTTCTTTTAAATTTCTGCGGCTTCCGAATTCCAAATAACATTTTAGTGACAGAAAAAATGCAAAAGAATCATTGTTTTAATTAACTAAACTAGACGTTAAAATTAGGCAATTTGAATTCCTTTACCAGTAGGCAGAAGGTATGTGGCAAAAGGCATGTGAAATTATATGGTGTAACACTCACGCCCTCACGAAAAGTTTTGTGCATAAAAATATGAACTTTCCACGCATGAAAATGAAATTTTCGTGCATGAACATGAAAGGCATTATTCTTTTCGCCCCAGAAATGTGCATGGGTCATTGGACTGTACTAAACTTCATGCATGGAATTCTCATCCATGAAAACTTTTGGGCAAAATTCTTATTTTTATGCATGAAAATCTCATTGTCATGCATGGAAGTTGCATTTTCATGCATGGCATTCTCATACCAGGGTTTTTTCATGCATAAGACTTTTCATTGAATCTGAACCGTCAGCCACGACTTTGCAGCAGGCTATCACTGACCTGTGGTCGGAACATCGGAATTGAAACAACAACATGTTCTGTAATGGATGTGCACTTACCAGTGTTGTGTAGAATGTTGATACTATCCCGACCGCAATGATTGACCCCCACACTGGAAATCCCGTCACTGTCATAGAGAAATATATGTATCGATTACACATCTAAAACAGCGATCTGGATGGATAAGAAGTCAGCAGACCTCGCTACACGATCCTCGTTACGGCTCACAACAGTGGGTCAACTGATATACCCTACTTGCAGCCAATAGGCATGCTCTGCTATCTTTAGCCAGCTCCTTAATGATCCAAATACTATACAAATATGGACTGATCCCGAGGGCAATATCAGGTTATATTTACTGAGGGAGAGCAAGCTCTCCCGAGGTCCATATAACCTGATTTGCTCGAGGGATCAGTCCATGTTTGTTTTATTATATCATTTATGACCACTGACAAATGGAAGAAGCATTAACTACACATCAGATAGATTGTTAAGAAACATTTTGATTAAACTACCACTATCAGGTATCCTTAATACAATAATAAAATATCGTTTTGAAGCAAATAATCTTTAAAACTTCAAAACCCTCAAAATAAGCCTTAACACCCTTATTGGCTTCCAAATGTTCAATCAAAAAAGTTCGGATCTTATCAAATCCCTCCCTTATTTTTTATTTATTTATTTATTTACTTTATATTTAATATATATATATATATATATATATATATATATATATATATATATATATATATATATATATATATATATATATATATATATATAATTTTTTATCTTCTTATTTTGTATGTAAAAAAATGATTTTAATTTTA
>OZ012691.1:46317459-46334959 GCA_963942565.1 Maea johnstoni | reverse complement strand
GCCCAAGATAAGACTGCGCACTGGTTAGTCAATGTATACATTAACAGTGCAGTACAATGTAGTGAAACCCCACATAGGTCGAGCTGGATTTTTTACAGTAAAGGAGACAATAATCCGACCCCCCCCCCCCGTCTGACATACACACACTAATATACCATACCTTTTTTATTTTTAAGGTGAACGAACATCACGGACATGTTGATCTTGGGAGCGGGTACCCCCCTGGATGGCATCAAAAGGAACCAGAAAATGGATATGGATTGATCTCGGAAATAGTGGGATTCAGCCTGGATGATCGCCAGCCCAGGCGGGGACCCTCGACCAGGAATGATGTGACTGGACACACAGTGTACGTTTTACTTTTGCCCGATTATGCACAACACACAAGCACACACTGTAAAATTGTCTCCCTGAAATACATTTATAATGCGTTTAATGATAGTTATACAGGCTGTGTTCGTATACGCCTCTTATTATACTCAGAACGCAGCATGGATAATGTTAAATACGGCGATGACCATTGCTCGACCTGTGTGGTTATTAGCACACGTGTGAAGCACCCTATATATACCTGTTTGCCCAGTGGAAAAACACAGGAATATGTGTATGTCTACTATATTCGCCCTTGGGAAATCATACCAATACAAGTTACTCGTTCTTTATGTTCTATGTTTTTAAAGGTATATGGCTATTTCAGATTCCATCCCCTTGACACAGAGACCTCTACGCAACGGCGGTTGGACATCATGACCCCCAGCTATGATCCAAACAACAGTAGTAGTTACTCTCCATGCTGGAAATGCCTGACGGGAAATGATGTGACCATCACAGGGCTCGGAGGACTCCCCGGGACCGACATTACAATTTGTGTTGATGTCGGAAACCATGTGCTGATATATTCTGATCATATGTACTGTGATAATGGGTTAACGTTAAATGACAACAGTAGGAGGATAAGAATAATTAGATATGTGTGTCACTCCTCTAATAATTATTACTGTACCAATTTCAATGAACTACTATACTGTCAAACCCATATGACTAATCCAGACCTGACCGGGTATGCTAGTATACTACCGAAGTGTAAGGTTTTAAACCATAAAGATAATAAATGTCCTCTGTTCCCTTGTGCTATACGGTTCGGACTTAAAGGGTTCACCCCTAGCTTGAAAGCTGATATATCTCTCACATATAAATGTTGTAAATATATCGATTGTACTAATATGAATTTCCGATGTTCTGTTTTTAAGATGAGTTGGCACGTGGGTAATCGACCTAGTGAAGGGACTCTCCCAAGCAGGGGCTCAGATGAAATGCCCCGCTCACGCTACATTGACCAAGAGCCCCGAGAGGGCATCATGCATGGGATCCGACGCCCCTGCTGGAGACCCTTTCTCTGGAGAGATTGTGATCCCCACAAAACGTACGCCACTGTCCGACCTATCCTAATACATTTTTTATATAATACTACCCTAACTGTACGTCTTACGTGCCACAGTATATACTGCCACTATAAGGAACACATTAGTGTTTATAATGGGAAATACTCTGAAAATAGGAAATATGACGTTAAGACTCATGATATTAAGGGCGATGAGTACAGGTCTCCGTACTATGCTAAAATACTTGCGAATTTGTCCCATATACGTGACTCGATATTACATTGTATCCGCATAAAGTACATCGTTGACTTCCACAGCTTAACACGTCCTGCTTATAATATGAACTATCTCATGGGACTGATGTATAGCAGTAAATACTCCCTGTATGAAGAACTCCGTAATGTTTACAGTTCGAAAAACACTGATTCTAGACAATGTGACTCTAAGACTAGTATCTCTAAGGTCGATGAGTACAGTCCACATCAAACCGCTTATACAATTATGATCCTGCCTCAGATATGTGAAATACTATACTTACGTATGACTAATCCTTGTTTTGTTCTGCATTTCAAAAACCATGGATCTGGCATGAATGACGGTATCGACGGTGATGGGTGACGCAGAGGATGACTTATCCGAGGACCTCCATCGTTCTCCGAACCGGATGCCTAAGGGTACTCATACATAATCCACGGTATACTTACTCCCCCACAGTTTGGACGGAGGATTCCTTGATCAACGCCTCGCGCGCAGATACCCAACTGCTCAATGCAGTCTTCCTTGGCAGAACCACGATAGATATCCATGACACTCTCCTTTATGCCTATAGAAGGTGTATACCTGCCCCAGAGCAGGTGAATGTTACAGATAATTTCGAATGCTCAGTCCACAATAGCATGCACGTTCCCGTAAAAGACGATAACCTGAACTATTACGTCCATATACATAGCCCAGCATACTCGATACGTTACGATGCTGCTATGTGCTGCGCGATAGGCACAATCGAGTGCTGCAGCCCAGACACCAGATGCTACGTTCCAGCCTACTACAGCATTGATATTGACAATATATGCAGATGCATGACAATTATATGTATCATATGGTATACTTACAGTCGACCACTTGAACACACATATCTCTATGGGCACGCGACTCATATACTCACCCCCTATTACCATGACGTTTATACAGCACACTGCTCTATAAGCTGGATAGTATACCATATATGCATGTATTGTCACGTGTTTGCATGGTATGATAAAGACTATTTTATGGTCTGGTATGATATATATTTTAAACACCTACATGATGAAGCTGATTTTACTGATAATTTTATTTAACTCACTCATGGCCGTAAAGCCTATCAGCATCTGTTGCCACAATGTACATGGGTTTAATGGTTCGGTACCGTACTTGCGGCAACTCACTAAAGAATATGACGTAGTTGCCATTTCGGAGCATTGGCTCCATGAAAATAAGCTCAGAAGATTGTCCGATATTTCTAACGATGTACATGTATGTGCTAGAGCTAGTAAATATGCTTCGGCAGAAAATTATGGCGTTGCTAGGGGACAAGGAGGCGTCGCCCTTCTATGGAAAAAAATCACTAGGTAACACTACCAGTATAAATGACATTACAAACGACAGGGTGTGCGGTATACACCTAGAAACAAAATGTGGTGCTATCATTAATATATTTTCTATTTTCTACCCGCACAGGGTTCTCCCGAAGATTTTGGTTCAAGCATAGATGACCTATGTGAAATAGTTGAATCGAGAGAGATGGGCTCGCTTTCTATTATATGTGGGGACACAAACGCAGACCTTGGTACAAAGGGAGGCCCGAGAGGGTATAAACGTATCACAAAACAGGGTAAAATTCTCATGAACTTTAATAAAAGGTACGACCTTACTGCTGTAAACCTGCTAAACTACACAAAAGGTCCGGTTAATACCCATATTGGCCCCACGGGGAAGTCAGCCATAGACCATATACTTATCCCATCCACCCTACTTGAGTGTGTGGTCTCCTGTAGAGTGTGTGCGGATACCCCACTAAATACCTCTGATCACCGCCCAGTGGTATGTCATCTACAGCTAGATAATGTTGTAAAAAATGTTCACCCTGGCAAAATTAAGAGATCCAAAAGATGGGATAAATGGAATCAAGATGAACGTTTTGAAAAATATACTTTCCCTGTTACTACACGTCTAATGGAGATTAGCAAACTCCTACAGATGTGTGACGCCACCCCCAGTAATATTGATATCATACTTAATCTAGTGACAGATACCCTGAAAAGTGCTGCTAGCGCTGTCCCAACTTCTAAATTTAGGCCTCATTTGAGACCTTACTGGAATGAAACACTCACATTGCTGAAGATAGATAAAGTTAAGAAATACAGGAAATGGAAGGAATCTGGTAGACCTAGGGGTAACTCCATACTGTGGCAGGAGCATAAGCGTGCTAAAAAAGACTTTAGCAGCACTCTGAGGAGACTCTCCAAATCCTATGAGAATGAACAAATTCAGAATGTTGTAGACTCGATAGGGTTAGACAAAAGTTTCTTTTGGCGCCTTTTGAAGAGATCTCGTAAACCTGAAGGTAATAAGACGTTCTCCATTCGTAACAACAAAGGCAAGGTAGTTCATGACGTACCAAATGTCCTGAAAACATGGAAGGAACATTTCGAAAACCTTTGTAAACCGAAATTCTACATTTCTTTTGATGATTCTCACTATAATAAGGTAATTGGTGACATCAGTCACTATAAAACCCTTACTGATTCTGGTGATTTCTTATGTGATCCCATTACTACTGATGAAGTGACAAAAGCCGTAAGCAATCTTCATTTACGAAAAGCGTGCGGGTATGATGGTATTTGTACTGAGGAGATCAGATACGCCGGTGACCAGTTAATCCATGTAATCACTGCCATCTTTAATATGATCATTCAGAGTGAGTACATCCCAGAGGATTTTAGACGGGGAATACAAGTGCCCCTTTTTAAGGGGAAAAACCTTACAAACTATAATAAACTTTTTGAAATGGTAGTATGGTCACGCATCAAAAGGTGGTGGTTTAACTCTGGTATTGTCTCCGACAGACAAGGAGCTTGTAGGAGTGGGCAGTCATGCATCCACTCATGCCTCCTCTTACAGGAGACAGTATCGATGGCCTTGGAAACATCGTACCGTGTTTGTATCATACTACGATGTGTCCAAGGCCTTCGATACTGTCTGGACAGACGGTTTGTTCTGGCAATTGTATAACAAAGGTCTAAAAGGACATCTGTGGAGACTTATGTACTCTGCGTATAATGATTTTAAATGCAAAGTTAGAATTGATGATGAAACTTCGGATTGGTACACTATGCTCTGTGGTATTCATCAGGGAGGGTATCTCTCCCTGATGAAATATACGGCTTTTATTAACCCCCTACTTGAGGAATTGGAGTACTCCCACTTTGCTGTGGCATGGGTGAAGTTAGGAGTACTCCAGTTGGCTATGCGGATGATCTGGCCACTGCCACCGTCTCAAAAAACAAAACAGATAGAGTTAACAACCTGGTCTATAAATTTAGTAGGAAATGGCGTTTCACCTTTAATGCTAAAAAATCGGCAGTACTGACTTTCGGTGAAACACAAGTTGAGAATGATTGAAATTCAAAATTTAGAGTGTTCAGGCTGGGTAGTGAAGAAATCCCTGAACGGCAAGAGTATGACCATGTTGGAATAAAAGCTACCACGATCCCCGACAATGAAATTAGAGTGTGCCAAGGGTAGGAGAGCTCTGAATGCGTCTTCTGGCCTCGGCATAAGAAAAAATGGCCTAAATATGATGTCGTGCAATCTCATATTTTGGTCGGTCGTAATGCCAATCCTCACTTTCGGCAGTGAGATATGGGTCCTCAGTGACAAAGACCGTGAAAATTTACAAAACTTTCAGAGGTATGCCGGAAGACGTGTTCAGAGGTTTCCACAGAGATCCCCTAACATGACTAGTTTCTTTGGACTGGGTTGGATCAAAATCAGTACATATATCATGATAAAAAAGGCACTTTTTATAATGACTATACTACGACTAGAAACTCCCAATATCATCAAGGAGGTTTTTCTTTTAAGACTAGACAAATACTTCAGCGACCTCCGTCGTAGTCAGCAGAATTTTTACAATAGCCCGATTTTTGATATACTTAACTCGTGCCAGAGACTAGGTATACTAGAAATGGTAGTAAAAATGGCTAAAAGTATTCTCCCTCTAATAAGCAATAAAAGCTGGTCGAAGATAGTATGGGATAAAGCTTGGGTGTTAGATGATGCATACTGGGAATCATTGTCTAAAACCACAAATGATAGTAACATACTATATAAGACCATTGGTGCGCCACGTTATCTCAGCTGGTGGCAAATCTCTGATAATCTCCCGATACACACAAGGATGTGTGAGAGTCTGGCCCGTATTGTATGCAAATCCAGTTTACTAAAAAGCGATGACTATAGTCTGAAAAGTTTAACACCATGCAACCGTGTATGCAATAACTGCGACATGTACGCAAAGGAAGATATTAAACATCTTCTCATGCAATGCCTAGCAACGGAAGACGATAGAGTAAAACTCCATCATAAATTGTGTGCTATAGGCGCGGCCGTAAAGGTGTTGATGGAGAATGAACCCCAACTAGTATATATATGGCTACTAGGTGGAAATATTGAAGGGTTAGAAGCAGATTTGATGCTCAGATTCTGGATAACAGCTGGATATATTATCAGGAACATGTATAATAGAGTAACGAAGGGCAGAAGTGGTGTAGGTTAACTCTGAAATATTCTTCCCTGCCGCCTATAAGATACCGACTCCTTAATGCTAAAGGACATCACAATCGCTTTTTTCTCAATGAAAGGTCGGACAGTGAGATGTATGTATCATAACATAGACTGTCGTTATGTATTTTTGTAATTACTGATTCAGTTTATATTAATAAGGGTATGAGTTTCCCCTGCGAGGGAACTGCCCAAAAAGTTAATGTCTATAAGTTAACTTATTACTTTTTTGTTTTTTTCTAGAATGTTTCATTTTTTGTATCTTTTTTCGTTTCACCCCTCTTAAAGAAGGTATATATATATTTGTAATCGTACTTTCATGTCGAATGATGTGGCCAATAAAACATACAATACAATACATACACACCATGTATCATCTACAATTGGTAACTAGCTAGCAACAATTTAGTTACCTTTCTGACTTTATGCCAAATTCGAAATTACCGTGAAATAACGTACCTCATAGGAACTTGTCATTTTTAGAGGGTAGAGAAGTGGTACAAATATCATGGCCGCCAGAACACAAGAGGTGTTCATTCCCCATGTGTACATCCAATACATGGTCCCTGAAAATATAACCCATTGTTATTGAGTTCAGTACGATCTGGGCGAAATAGACCATGCCTTAAACTGTAAGCATCTATCTGTTTAGACTATGTGGGTTACCAGTGCTTCTTAGTGTGTATGGTGTTTGACATTGAAAAAAGACAACAGTAAATTGTTCTTACGTGTGCGTCAAACTGACTCGAGTATTGAACTAATACCTTTAAGTCGAACATTTACTGTGATAATAGTGACGTACATTATCTGATATGAGAAGTTCTACGGATATTATTACAGAAATTGTGTACAGGTCATGTTTGATTTAAATGAATGTAGTCCAATAGACGCCATTACGCAAAAGTTACGGCATTGTTCAAATTTGTACAGTTCAGGAGATTAGCACATTTTTCTGATGGGACTCCTTGACGGTCAAACATTGATCGCATATGTTACTATCATGCAAAGGCAATCTGAACCAATATGGTCATATTGTGTTTCATGGATCAATGCCTAGCCCTGTGACGGACACCTGTAATGACCTAGAGAAAATCCGAGGCTAGGTGATAGGATAGTGGTGCTGGGCACAATAGAGAGCATCCAGATAGGACCCCGTTGAAAGAGGTATTGGGAAGACAGTACACTAACTGGAGGAAGGCAAGTGTTGCAGCAGGGCGCTTATTTAGGCCGCAGGGTGAGTACAATATGACAGTGTAATAAGGATCCGTGCGCCCAAAAAGTGAGTGGCGGGCGAACGTATCCAAGCCCATAGTATAGCTGGAAGGTGCATAAATAGGGCACTGATCAACAGGTGACGACGTATGGAAGGGCATATAGAAGGTGAATGGGTGGAAGTTGCATTGAATAATAGGCATGTGGAGCAAGTGTGCATGCACGTGACAATACCAACATCATCGGGAACATATCCTTTGTTTACATATTTAAATTAATATTTACATCCATTAAACTATATATTTTTCTTGAAGAAATTCTAAACTTTATCACTTGTGATATTTTTTCTGTTGAAAGCAACAAGCTGGCCACTTAACAGATCTCATATTCTATGTGAAGGCTAGACATTACTACACCCATTAAACTATATATTTCTTTGAAGAAATTCTCAAATTGCCGACTGCACCTACAGATTAAAGTGCCATCCGAAGCATTTGGAAGCTAGAAAATATACATTTGGAAGCTAGAAGCTAGAAATAAAATATATCCTCGAATAATGGGCGGGTTTCGATACTACCATCTCTGACACTGCAAGCCGGTACAATATCAATGTGTCCATTGAGTCATGTTACCCTTATGCGGATAAAAACAAATTAATATTCATATTCATTATTTAGGATCGTGCCTCACATACCGAAAAAAATCTTGTTATTTACTATTTGGCCATTTTTTATTAATGACCCCCCAAATTTAGAAATGAATTCGACACCCCTACCTTACCGTGTCAACATGTGGATCCATAAATCGTCCAGTATATGCTAACTTAGATGGCCCCACTCTTACGGTATACAGATCAGTCGAATGTCGTTAAAAACCAATTAAGAGATTATGAGCACCGAAACAACTGAGAAAACTTTGGCGATAAACCGACTTTATCCGGTTGCCGATGAAAACACAGTAATGAATATAGCTATATGCGTTTTCAAGTCGTTAAATCTACGGCATCGTCGATTTCTCTGGCAAATTTTCCCTTCTAGGAAAAACATCCCTGGGTGTGTTCCGATTGTAACATTTGCAAACGTTTCACTTTTACAGCCGCTTAGCGGCTACGGTTGAACATACCGTCTAGGCAACATATGGTAGAGGTTGGACAGACCGCCAAAATACAGGCCGGCGCGTGGAAGGTGTAGTTATGGTTAAGGCCAATGATGATGCCGCAGTTTCAACATCAGCGCTCACTGCGAAACGCTACAGTTGACCCCTGTTTGTGCTTTCAGAAATCAGTGTCGGTGGCGCCATCAGTGTCACTTTTTGGAACCAAATTGAACCACGCATCCCCCACCCCTTCCCAAATCCTGAATCCACCCCGGAACAGAACCTGGTTTTAACAATGACTTCTCACCTTTTGTGTACATTTCGGCAGGCGTGCCCAGAATCAAGATGGCGGAGATGAAGGAGACTAGGATTGAGAGAGACACAGGCACAAGTTGCATACTTCGGTTTCCCATCAGAAATTCTCTTTGCGTTTTCTGTTTTCCTCCCGAGAAGGCATAGTAGAGACCTATCCCAGCTGAGATCACCAGCAGTAGTGCAAACACGACGTAGTCCGCCCAATGGAAAGTCCTTTCTGGTGTGATTGGATCCATTATGGCTGATGAAAGGTACTGCCGTGTTTGACCTAACGTGATGATTCCAAACACTTTCAAGTTCTTTGATGATGATCCCTTTTCGTCAACTTAAATCCTAAAACACAATCATAGAGATGGTATAGCGATGTTACAGAGATGTAATGTACATATATTTATATATATATATATATATATATATATATATATATATATATATATATATATATATATATGTATATATATATATATATATATATATATATATATATATATATATATATATATATATATATATATATATATATATGTATACATATATATATAAAATATATATATATATATATAAAATAGTATATATATACATATATATATATATATATATATATATATATATATATATATATATATATATATATATATATATATACATATATATATATATATATACATGTATATATATATATACATATATATATATACATATATATATATATATATATATATATATATATATATATATATATATATATATATATATATATATATATATATATATATATATATGTATGTATATATATACTATTTTATATATATATATATTTTATATATATATGTATACATATATATATATATATATATATATATATATATATATATATATATATATATATATATATATATATAAATATATTAATTCTCATACATTACTTAACTCTCATCAACATTCACTCTGGATCAGAAATACATGAAAGGTATATTTATATATCTTATCAAATTTCTTCGTAGTGACCTAGTAGTATCACTTTCCCCTAAAGCATGATATCTTGGATGAAATCTCAGTTAAATCCTCATTCGTGGAGTGTCCTCTGAAGTTTAAACACACTTTGGGACTCCGTGTAACGATAGGGTATGTTTTTCCAGGTTTAATAGGTCAGTCTTGCCGCAAAACAAATATCACACGAAGGCTGGTCGTAACAAGTAAATCACAAAACAAACAAAACGGACTAAATGTAAATTAGAGCAGCTACTTTTGAAATTCACTTACAGCCATTCAGGCTACCTGCACACCAAGCAGAAGTTCGTATTCCTTGGTTTAGTGTTGTTTAAAACATGTTTCTGTTGTTCTATCAGAGCTATTTCAAATTTAGGAAGTAGATAGATAGATGAATTCGGTTTCATATTTATCCCACGTTAAAGACCTTTATTTAAACACATAAGATGCTATCCTAGATGATTTTGCTGTACTCTACTTTGATTTCCTATCTATAAAGCCGTTTAACCATCGCTCCATATGCTTCTGATCTATCCCCTTAAAGGTTCCCCATATTCTAAAATAAATGTGTACAAATTCGGCTCCGGATTCATCTGACTCTAATGGCTTATCGCTGTATGTGGACTTACACATTGAATGCGACCCTTGATGTCTGTTTCCAGCTGAGTTTATTCTTCCATGCTTTTCATGTTGCCTTGATGCAATAATATTGGTCGTATTGTATCTGGTCCGAGAGCTTCAATCGCTGTGACGCTAGGTACTGACGTGTGATAAGGATGTTCACCAAGTTGATGTCCCCGATATTTCAAGTGTCTCATAGGCAAGGGCAAGGAGCACACCGTTTCTTTATCTCGTACAGATATCATATTCGAGACTTGGAGTAAGTTGGTTGTTTTCCCTTGCTGCACCGGTTAGCTAAACAATTAAACATTGGCTAATCATGAGGTATCCCACACATATATATGTATATATATATATATATATATATATATATATATATATATATATATATATATATATATATATATATATATATATATATATATATATATATATATATATATATATATGTGTGTGTGTGTGGGATACCTCATGATTAGCCAATGTTTATACATACATACATACATACATTCATACATACATAGTACTCCTTATATATCGCCAAGAGGTGATGACCAAGAATGCTTTAAAAAGTATGGATCGTTTCAGGCAATCCCAAGTCCGTTGGAACTTGGAATACCACAGTACACAGGTATTTGGAATCTTGAATGTTATAACTGTGACCTATTCCATAGGCGGAGGCAACCTGCGCCAAGCCATCGCCAATCCTAAATCGTCAGCCATGATTCATTAATTCTGATAAAAGAGAACTCTCCCCTATTTCATTGTGGAGGGTACCTTTTGCAATACATTGGGCATTCCTGAAGCACACAATGTGGGCAATGCCTTATCTGACGGATCATAAAATAGCAGAGCACCTTCAAGTACCTACTTTCGTTGATATGTGCGTACTAAATAACACAAGAAGATGAGTCTTAATTTACAATTACTTGCTCTGAAGCACCTGTCAGTGTTGATATATTCACTAGTGAACAAACATGACACTTGTGTTATTGGCTTATAGCTTCTTTGTTCAGCCTCTCCGCCATGTGATCAGAAGATTACGTAATGGTCTGCATTCCTTATCCTAAAGCAGCTGATTGTGGTATCAACGAATAGACGAATCTGAGTGTATGCAAACATGAGCTATGTCGTTTCAACTGCAATTAATCACTTCATGGATTTGCATTTATCAACTGGAAGACATACTCATAAGGTATGCAAATCTCAAGAGATACAGAAAAGTTAATCATTATGAAGATACATCTTTTTTCTCATTTTGGATTATATAAATGCATTGACATCCAAATCGCATTTTGTATTTCATGTTTTTTGGTACCGTATATCTGTTTTTTTTTGGAGGTAATCTAATTTTGGCCTATTTTGGCTCTCCATCTTAAAGAGCCAAAATGAATAAAAGCCAAGAATGCATACCTTGAACACCCCAACTTCAACCCTGAGCTCAGGTTGTGTTGAGCTTAGTTTCTAGTGTGGACGTCACTGCATGGCATGTATTGTGAGGTAATCACTGGCCTAAGTGGCATGCTTCATGATTACAATCAAAAATCTCAGCGGCATGTTATGTATAGTTTGTTTAGTTTGTTTGTAATTACAAGGGGTGCCACTACGCACCTCCTGAGTTCTATTCACCATGGTAAACTCAATTACAAGTTAACTACTTGATCAGGTACTCCCAATGCGTACGTAATAAGTGCATTTTACACAGTGAGAACTCATCAAGCCTACCCCAATCAAATTGTAATTTAAACAAAACTATTTCTGTACAGAGTTACTTTTAACAGATTGAACAAGAATAATTTCAAAAGTAAGGTAATTTTGGCTCAGACCCTGGGAGAGCCAAAATTAATATGAGCCATAATTTCCTTACCCCCGTTTTGGCCCAAAAGAGCCAAAATTTCACACAGCCAAAATAACCAGATATACGGTAATAAAATGGAGAGTCTGCTTTTAAGATAGCCCGTGGTGTTAATTCTTGTTTTTTTTCTCTACCCTGCATTTGTTTGACGATTCACTCATTAAAAAGTATAAACTAGTATCGCTTAAAAGGTCTTCTGCACGGAAAATTATATGCATAATGTTTTTCAATGGAGCTCCTATCAACAAGTATTACAACTTAATATTTGACAAATGTTGAGAATTTAGAAATCATTCGGGTTGGAGAGGGTAGTCACATCTTTTTTCTAACTTTATAACCATTTCTTTGCGAACTTTTATCGAAAATGAGAAAAAGGCATTTTCAACTTTTAGATTCCATCACTTTTGAACCAATTCAAAATGGGAAAATGTAAGATATCCTTCTTGTTTAAATACTCTAAGCTGGAACTATGACAAATTTCGAGCAAATCTGTTATCATTCAATACCCAAAATGCATGTTTGAAGCGACCATGGTTTGGGTGAAATTCGACTATAGAGAGAAGGGCAAAAGACGTTGTTGCTCGTGTGCAAGCCTATGGGAGTTACTGTAAGTGTATTGTATTGTATTGTATTGCATTGTATTGTATGTTTATTGACTGTACTCTTGATGTACAGAATCATATCAAATACAAAGTAATTATAGATTAATAGAACAAATAAAAATGTGCAAACTGAACAAGGTATACACACTAATACAAAAGAAAAATAAATGTAGTAGATTATGTAATGTTTTCTTACTCTGCGCGGAGATGATCCTGAAATTCACAGCTGATCTGATTATGAGGAAAATAATATAGGCTTTAACATTTGTAAATATGGCACAATATACACATATTAATCCCATAAGCCACCCTAGATTAAACAATTTTAGGTTAAGTGTGGTTATAACTTATTCTTCACATTTTGCAAAAACTACGTTTTAGTATAGAATATTAAACCAAGACAGCTTCATATATTTGCACAAAGACCGAATTGATACTATTAGTAATCCTCGTTGTAAAGAAAGGGATACGGCCTGGTGTTTGCGAGAAGCCAAACATCCGGATTACTTTCTGTCATCTCTATTTCCAGATGTACGCCAGGTACGCGTTGGTAGGCTATAATGCGCAAATAGTATTTTAAACGCGAAAAAAGATTCTTCTATCGGCGGTGTGAAGAGCAATGTCTGCCATCTGAATTCTTAGTTGCTAAGAGAATCGCTTCTGTCGGGTGAGAATCATCAGAGAAATATTCCCAGGAATCATGTAGTTACGTTCGAAATTGTATTTTAAGGTCCAAAACGAGGCTGTGACCTGCAAAGTTGAGGTGAAACCTCTAGTTGCCATGACGATGGTGGTCATTCTCGATATCGGGATGCTAACATTGACAACTAACGAAAAGCAATGCTGGTATCAAAGTGGAGCTGATGATAATAATTTTCACATTATTAACAGCTGCTTATACTTATCTCAGATGTGTCTCTGTATTGTATGACACCCTGTATGTAGCCTTACCTTGTCTACCTCATCTTACCCATGCACATATTGGAATTGGATGAGTAACGGGTGTGTTTTTCATACACGTCTCCTTCTTCTTCACCTGTTTCTTCATCGTCTTCTCTTCATTCATCGTCATCATCATCATCATTATCATCAACGTCGTCATCCTCGCCATCCTTATTAAATATTATTTTCCGTTAATAATATCTATATCATTACACTTGATTTTGTTATTATTATTATTATCATTATTATTATCATTATTATCATTATTATTATTATTATTATTATTATTATTAGTAGTAGTAGTAGTAGTAGTAGTAGTAGTAGTAGTAATAGTAGTAGTAGTAGTAGTAGTAGTAGTAGTAGTAGTAGTAGTAGTAGTAGTAGTAGTAGTAGTAGTAGTAGTATCATTAATAGTAGTAGTAGTAGTAGTAGTAGTAGTAGTAGTATTATCATTATAATTATTCGTATTATTGTTATTATCATTATCATTAGCATAATGCATTATTATCATTATTAATGTTTCATCATCCTCATCATTCAGGGAGTTTTAGATTCCAGATGTAAAGGTGTTTAAACACTTTGTGTGTGTGTGTGTGTGTGTGTGTGTGTGTGTGTGTGTGTGTGTGAATGTATATGTGTACATAGTTTCATCACCACTACATATACTGGGTGGTAAGTTGGTTGAATGTCTCTATCAAACTATAGATGGCAGCACAATTCTCAGGGGTTGCAGTTTGAAAATCAAATAGCTGAAGTGAATCCCCCCCCCCCCCCCCCCCCTGAGGATTAGTACATAACTAAACTGGGCTGATATCAATTTAGAGCAGATCAGTGAAAAGACAGAATGAGCCAGTTAACACAGACGTGTTTATGATGCTCAACCCCATAAAACAGACTTGATATAGACCTACGCACTTAATTCATTGCCCACACTACATCAAGGTCACACCGTAAGTCAACTCCATTGTACGCTACACCTTCGTTTGGTATAAATCTTCTCGTATAGTCATAAAACCATACATGAACTCAAGTTGCAGTTCACAACAGTACTAGTAAGACTGTTTTCAATATCGATGATTTAAATGAAGAATATTAATATTGGCAAATCCAGTGAAGAAAGACCTTTAAAGGAAGCTGTGGTGTGTGTGGTACACCCGAGGTGTTACGAGGCGAAGCCGTCAGTTACGCAAGGGATACCACATACACCACAGATCCTGAGGTGTCTTGGTAGCCTGTAATGAAGCTGACTGCTTTCAACCAATCACAGACCCAGGAAAGCTTGGCCGAGCATTCTATTCTTCCCTGACGTAGCTTAGAGAGGGATTCGCTGTGGCATTATGATGTCTGGATCACCATCGCTATATACTAGTAAATGTGCGGCATTCTGGAGGACTGTCTACGGTCCTTCTGCAACTGAAAGACCCTTTTGAACTATCCATGAAGTTTCTACCTCGTCACGATATGATGTTTGATAAATCGGCTCAATTGCAGTTGAAATGTAAACACCTAGAGGATTTTGGAATATCATTTATAGTCACTTTTCTGTCATATTTAGGCTAAATAGTAACCCGCTAGCTAATCTGGATACCAGGGGAAACCCCCTCTCCTAACCTGAGGTTACAGGTGGCACCGGGATGTATGTATATGCATATTATGGGTTCAACCTGTGACGCATGTTAACATTTGGAGAGAATATAGTTATAGGCTACTCATATCGTAAGTGCACACTTAAAGGCGCCTTCCCAAACAAGGTTTTTATAGCATTGAACTTGGACTGCTAACTTAGCTGCCTCCCACTATTGCAAACGGCATAAACCATGTGGAGTTTGTGACATGCGAGACAAATTCCAGCGTGTGGCATATTCATTTATAGCGGGGTCACGCACGTTAAGTTTCATTCCATACATATTGAGTAACCTTTTTTTACGTATACCTCCTATTTTGACTTGTGATAAAAGACAAAACTGCTGATGATGGCGGGAAAGTATAATCCAAAACATCGAATGCATTTTTACATATAATATCTTGCGATAAAGACGAGAATCGTAGTAGTCCAAATGTTTCCGGCCAAGGTCCGAGCTCCGCTGCCTACAAATGCTAAAATAAAGGGATATTGTTTACTGATCTGAGAACATAGATAATTGCTTGATAATGCACTTTAAGCTGTTTATGAAATATTGAGCTCAAGTTAAACCACACATGTGGTGAATATAGTCAAATAGAGAGAGAGAGAGATAAGAAAGACGCTTGGAAGACTAAATTGACAACACAAACGTTCCTCGTTCTTATCTTCACAACTTTAAATCAATGAATGAAAAATGTCTGATGAGGATTTATGTAAAGATTAATAACCGTTCACTTACAAGTATCTTGTCCACGTAATTCTTGCGTCGACGAAATGTATATCATTGAAATTGTGTTTTATGAATGATACCCTTGTACTCATGTATTTTTTTTTAAATTTCATTAGTACTATATATATATTCATTTTCGTTGATCATTAATAACCATTTTATTTTTCAATTTTTGCATGACATACCGGTATATTTGCGTACCAGCTATGTGTTAAGACCATAAATATTCCTCATTTATATTATTAATCGGATAACGTTACATGTCTTGTACCTTATTTGTATTATCATAATATATGTATTTGTATTTGACAAAATGCGTTAACAAGTATACTACTAAGACAAGAACTCCCTAGTATCTACATTAATTTAGGAGTCAATTGTGAACATTCAAAGATATGATTATATAAATGTTCATACAAGTATCTATTCCACAGATTTTCTTTTCTTATAATGGAGATCATTTAAATGTCTCCTTTCCATATTCAAATTTACTCGGAAAATAGAAAGAAAGGATCAGTCATTTTAGATTCTAATGTATCCAATCATGATATCTTTCAAACACACGTACACATGTATGTCCTTTTAAGAATTGTCTCATCCTCTTCAGTATGTTCAAGGAAAAGAAATGTTTCCAAAAATTATCAATTGTGCGTAATGAAATCTTTGTTGAGCTAGTTGACTCTAAAATGCAATTCTTGTCGCTAGCTACGACTATTCCCACCCGGCACATAGTGTCATGTAGTACATATAGGTGTCGCCCAAATCCCTTCTGACGCCTATCATTGGGTACTTTTCCTAACCCTGACATATCGGATTGACCATTTTCGAACCCTTTAAAGGCATGGAAGATAATAATCTCATAACATATTTGCGCCACGTCTGAAATCTACATCCTTCTTGGAGGGATGCCCAGGTATGCACCTAAGGAGAATTCCAACATAAACTCGTTTCATTGATTAACCTTGAAATGGGCAAAGGTGAGTGAATGACTACTGCGCCAGCATGTTGTTCAATGCATTACACATGTTCCATTGTTGTTGAAATCAACCGCCATTGTGTGTTCATGGAACACCTTTATCTTCAAACAATTGCAATACACTAACAAAGACAATTCCCATTGTGTCAAATATGTTCTTCTACGTACCTTTAAAGTCATCATAGAAAGATTGACCAATGTCGTTCTTGGCGTCCAGTCTGACCTTGGTATCATCATCATGTTCGTCCAGGCGTATGGAGGTAGAAAGTTCGCTTTCACTCCTGGTCTGGAAAATACAATGGTAGTACTATAGAGTTATTCCATATTATCTA
>OZ012691.1:46289045-46317259 GCA_963942565.1 Maea johnstoni | reverse complement strand
TATATATATATATATTTATATATATATATATATATATATATATATATATATATATATATAATTATATATATATATATATATATATATATATATATATATATATACACACACACACACACATATATATATATATACATATATATATATATATATATATATATATATATATATATATATATATATATATATATATATATATATATATATGTGTGTGTGTGTGTGTGTATGTGTGTATACACACATAAAATTCAGGTGCATAAAAGTCACAACTTTCACACATTTTACAAATTCATGTATTTGTATTTTTGTAATGGTAATCAACCAATCATCGCATTTTAGTTAACTAGATCGACAGCCGACGTTGGGCATGTTCTCACATACCGAAATTAAGTTTGGGACATGTATCTAGTATTAGACATAACAGATCTAAGAACATCATCATAGCAGTGTATCACATCTGTAGTACTCCTAATATATCGCCAAGAGGTGATGAAAAAGAATCCTTTAAAAAGTATGGATCGTTTCAAGCAATCCCAAGCCCTTTGGAACTTGGAATGAAAAAAATCGCAATTTTTCATTTTTGCCATGCCAAACACTGAGTAGTGAGTTTTTAACGATAGAGGATACCACAGTACACAGGCATTTGGAATGTTGAATGTTTATTTTAACTGTGACCCATTCCGCCCTTCCCTGGCTAGATCGTGACTGTGATAGGCATAGGTGGAGGAAACCTGGGCCAAGCCACCGGCAATCCTAAATCGTCAGCCATGATTCATAAATTCTGTTAAAAATAACTCTCCCCTATTTCATTGAGGAGGGTACCTTTTGCAGTACATTGGACATTATTGAAAGCACACAATGTGGGCAATGCCTTATCAGACGGATCATAAAATAGCAGAGCACGTTCAAGTACCTACTTTCGTTGATATGTGCCTACTAAATAACACAGGAAGATGAGTCTTAATTTACAATTACTTGCTCTGAAGTACCTGTCAGTGTTGATATATTCACTAGTGAACAAACATGACACTTGTGTTATTGGCTTATAGCTACTTTGTTCAGCCTTTCCGCCATGTGATCAGAAGATTACGTAATGGTCTGCATTCCTTATCCTAAAGCAGCTGATTGTGCTATCAACAAATAGACAAATTTGAGTGTAGGCAAACATGAGCTATATCGTTTCAACTGCAATTAATCACTTAATGGATTTGCATTTATCAACTGGAAGACATTCTCATAAGGTATGCAAATCTCAAGAGATACAGAAAAGTTAATCATTATGAAGATACATTTTTTTTCTCATTTTGGATTATAAATGCATTGACATCCAAATCGCATTTTGTATTTCATATTTTGTGGTAATACAATGGAGAGTCTGCTTTTAAGGTAGCCCGTGGTGTTAATTCTTGTTTTTTCTCTACCCTGCAATTGTTTGACGATTCACCCATTAAAAAGTATAAACTAGTATTGCTTAAAAGGTCTTCTGCACGGAAAATTATATGCATAATGTTTTTCAATGGAGCTCCTATCAACAAGTATTACAACTTAATATTTGACAAATGTTGAGAATTTAGAAATCATTCGGGGTGGGAAGGGTAGTCACATCTTTTTTCTAACTTTATAACCATTTCTTTGCGAACTTTTATCGAAAATGAGAAAAAGGCATTTTCAACTTTTAGATTCCATCACTTTTGAATCAATTCAAAATTGGAAAATGTAAGATATCCTTCTTGCTTAAATACTCTAAGCTGGAACTATGACAAATTTCGAGCAATTCTGTTATCATTCAATACCCAAATGCATGTTTGAAGCGACCATGGTATGGGTGAAATTCGATTATGGAGAGATGGGCAAAAAACGTTGTTGCTTGTGTGCAAGCCTATGGGAGTTAACACTGTAATTGTATTGTATTGTATTGTATGTTTATTGACTGTACTCTTGATGTACAACATCATATCAAATACAAAGTAACTATAGATTAATATAACAAATAAAAATGTGCAAACAAGGTATACAAACTAATACAAAAGTAACATAAATGTAGTAATAATAATAATAATTGATATTTGATATAGCGCCCAATTCCACCTATAATGTTCAAAAGCGCTTTAGAGTCATTGGACAGTTGTCATGGTCCATATAGTCAATTAAACTCCTTTCGAAATAGCAATGTTTTCAACTGTTTCTTGAAGTTTTGCACACTATCAGCAGCCTTGATGTTGTCGGGGAGCTCATTCCGAAGGCGTGGTGCATAGTCACAGAATGCTCTGTCACCAAACCTTTTCAGATAAGTGAGTGGTATCTGTAATAAGTTCGTAGTGTTTGATCTTAGGGTCCTTGTATTGGCTTGTTTGACTAACAGTTCCCTCAAGTATAGAGGGGCACATCCTTGCATGCATTTGAAAGTCAAAAGCAGAATCTTGAACTCAATCCTTTTCCTGATGGACAGCCAGTGAAGATCTTTTAGAACTGGTGTATTTGATGTGATCATACTTTTTGAGCCACTAACCACTCTAGCAGCATTGTTTTGGACTTTCTGGAGCCTGCATAGCAGCTCATCAGTGATTCCACAGAGAAGTCCATTACAATAGTCAAGGCGTAATGTCACCAGTGAGACGATGGCACTCTTGGTTGTATCAGTATTGAGAAATTTCCTTATTTTTCCTATGTTCCTACGGTGGTAATTTGCAGACTTGATAACTTTTGATACATGTGCAGACATATTCATGTTCGGATCAAAAACAGTGCCCAGATTACCAACGGGTTCATTAAGAACTGGTTCTATTACACCATTTACGGTAATACTAGGAATGGAGATTTTCGCCCGCATCTGTGGGGTACCCATGATCAGCACCTCTGTCTTGTCTGCATTCAATTTCAGTTTTAGTAGAATATGTAATGTTTTCTTACTCTGCGCGGAGATGATCCTGAAATTCACAGCAGATCTGATTATGAGGAAAATAATATAGGCTTTAACATTTGTAAATATGGCACAATATATACAGATTAATCCCATAAGCCACCCTACATTAAACAATTTTAGGTTAAGTATGGTTATAACTTATTGTGGCGGGTGGCAGGTGAAATAACCAAAAAACGATGCCATGGATCTTGAACGCGTGTTTATTGATTGACGTGACGAAATGATGTACACGGTGACGGGTAACACGGTAAACGTTGACGGGGTGACGTATCAACACGATCAACACGGTTCAACCTAAAATAATGAAGAACCAAAAATGACTAACTATACAATACACTACAATACAATAGCACAATACACTACACATAGTCTTACACATAATCAATTAATGTCATTAAATAACTACATAAACTACACTTAATACATAACATGATACATATGCCTGATAATAGTTATACAAAACAAGTAACATCTAAGTTGACATGATCTCTAACTGACAGAACAATGGCAATTGCATGTGAAAAATATAGGTGAAGTTGCTAAGACAAACTATGGCTTTCACCTTAAACAATTTGTCAACATGGGATATGTCACCATCTTGACCTACAAAAAGCCCGGCCCTCTGGTGGGCAAAATATACAACTTGACCTCTTGAATGCCACCTATACTCAAGAATCTAAACTAACTCACTGACCTTTGTAATCTTCTAGCTACCTGTGACATATAAAGAAAAATACCTAAAAGTACCCAAAATACACAAAAACACCAAAACTCAATAAATACAAACTCTGTCCGTTACACTTATTTTTCACATTTTGCAAAAACTACGTTTTAGTATATGTATGTATTTTATTGACTACGACAAACTGCCATAAAAAGTATACAACATCGTATCAAAATTAGTGAACAAATAACAAATAATAACTGAAATTAACACTTATAAAAATAAACATATATGTACATCATATCACAATTCATATTAATTCATTTTGTGGCTTTAGTATAGAATATTTAACCAAGACTGCTTTATATATTTGCACAAAGGACTGAATTGATACTATAAGTAATCCTCGTTGTAATGAAAGGGATACGGCCTGGTGTCTGCGAGAAGCCAAACATCCGGATTACTTTCTGTCATCTTTATTTCCAGATGTACGCCAGGTACGCGTTGGTAGGCTATAATGCGCAAATAGTATTTTAAAGGCGAAAAAAGATTCTTCTAGCGGCGGTGTGAAGAGCAATGTCTGCCATCTGAATTCTTAGTTGCTAAGAGAATCGATTCTGTCGGGCGAGAATCATCAGAGAAATACTCCCAGGAATCATGTAGTTACGTTCGAAATGGTATTTTAAGGTCCAAAACGAGGCTGTGACCTGCAAACCTGAGGTCAAACCTCTAGTTGACATGACAATGGTGGTCATTCTCGATATCGGGATGCTAACATTGACATCTAACGAAAAGCAATGCTGGTATCAAAGTGGAGCTGATGATAATAATTTTCACATTATTAACAGCTGATTATACTTATCTCAGATGTGTCTCTGTATTGTATGACACCCTGTATGTAGCCCTACCTTGTCTACCTCATCTTACCCATGCACATATTGGATGAGTAACGGGTGTTTTTCATACACTTCTCCTTCTTCTTCTTCATCGTCTTCTCTTCAGTTATCGTCATCATCTTCATCATCATCAACGTCGTCATCCTCACCATCCTTATTAGATATTATTTTCCGTAAATAATATCTATATCATTACACTTGATTTTGTTATTATTATTATTATCATTATTATTATTAGTAGTAGTAGTAGTAGTAGTAGTAGTAGTAGAAGTAGTAGTATCATTAATATTATTATTATTATTATTATTATTATTATTATTATTATAATTATTCTTATTATTGTTATTATCATTATTATTATCATTGTTATCATTATTAATGTTTCATCATCCTCATCATTCAGGGAGTTTTAGATTCCAGATGTAAAGGTGTTTAAACACTTTGTGTGTGTGTGTGTGTGTGTGTGTGTGTGAGTGTGCGTGTGTATGTGTGTGAATGTATATGTGTACGTAGTTTCATCACCACTACATATACTGGGCGGTAAGTTGGTTGAATGTCTCTAACAAACTATAGATGGCAGCACAATTCTCAGGGGTTGCAGTTTGAAAATCAAACAGCTGAAGTGAATACCCCCCCCCCCCCCCCCCCCCCCCCACCCCCGAGGATTAGTACAGAACTAAACTGGGCTGATATCGATTTAGACCAGATCAATGAAAAGACAGAATGAGCCAGTTAACACAGACGTGTTTATGATGCTCAACATCATAAAACAGACTTTTGATATAGACCTACGCACTTAATTCATTGCCCACACTACATCAAGATCACACCGTAAGTCAACTCCATTGTACGCTACATCCTCGTTTGGTATAAATCTTCTCGTATAGTCATAAAACCATACATGAACTCAAGTTGCAGTTCACAACAGTACCAATAAGACTGTTTTCAATATCGATGATTTCAATGAAGAATATTAATATTGGCAAATCCAGTGAACAAAGACCTTTAAAGGAAGCTGTGGTGTGTGTGGTACACCCGAGGGATATCACATACACCACAGCTCCTGAGGTGTCTTGGTAGCCTGTAATGAAGTCGACTGCTTTCAACCAATCACAGACCCAGGAAAGCTTGGCCGAGCATTCTATTCTTCCCTGACGTAGCTGTGGCATTATGATGTCTGGATCACCATCGCTATATACTAGTAAATGTGCGGCATTCTGGAGGACTGTCTACGGTCTTTCCGCAACTGAGAGACCCTTTTGAACTATCCATGAAGTTTCTACCTCGTCACGATAAGATGTTTGATAAATCGGCTCAATTGCAGTTGAAATGTAAACACCTAGAGGATTTTGGAATTTCATTTATAGTCACTTTTCTGTCATATTTAGGCTAAATAGTAACCCGCTAGCTAATCTGGATACCAGGGGAAACCCCCTCCCCTAACCTGAGGTTACAGGTGGCACCGGGATGTATATGTATATGCATATTATGGGTTCAACCTGTGAAGCATGTTAACATTTGGAGAGGAAAATAGTTATAGGCTACTCATATCGTAGGTGCACACTTAAAGGCGCCTTCCCAAACAAGGTTTTTATAGCATTGAACTTGGACTGCTAACTTAGCTGCCTCCCACTATTGCAAACGGCATAAACCATGTGGAGTTTGTGACATGCGAGACAAATTCCAGTGTGTGGCATATTCATTTATAGCGGGGCCACGCACGTTAAGTTTCATTCCATACATATTGAGTAACCTTTTTTACGTATACCTCTTATTATGACTAATGTGATAAAAGACAGAACTCTTGATGATGGCGGGAAAGTATAATCCAAAACATCGAATACATTTTTACATATAATATCTTGTGATAAAGACGAGAATCGTAGTAGTCCAAATGTTTCCGGCCAAGGTCCGCGCACTGCTGCCTACAGATGCTAAAATAAAGGGATATTGTTTACTGATCTGAGAACATAGATAATTGCTTGATAATGCACTTTAAGCTGTTTATGAAATATTGAGCTCAAGTTAAACCACACATGTGGTGAATATAGTCAAAGAGAGAGAGAGAGAGAGAGAGAGAGAGAGAGAGAGAGAGAGAGAGAGAGAGAGAGAGAGAGAGAGAGACGCTTGGTAGACTAAATTGACAACACAAACGTTCTTCTTTCTTATCTTCACAACTTTAAATCAATGAATGAAAAATGTCTGATGAGGATTTATGTAAAGATTAATCACCGTTCACTTACAAGTATCTTTTCCACTTAATTCTTGCGTCGACGAAATGTATATCATTGTAATTGTGTTTTATGTATGATACCCGTGTACTCATGTATTTTTTTTTATTTCATTAGTACTAAATATATTCATTTTCGTTGATCATTATCACCATATTTTTTTTCAATTTATGCATGACATATATTTGCTTACCAGCTATGTGTTAAGACCATATATATTCCTCATTTATGTTATTAATCGGATAACGTTACATGTCTTGTACCTTATTTTTATTATCATGATATGTATATTTGTATTTGACAAAATGCGTTAACAAGTATACTTAGAACTCCCTATTATATACATTAATTTAGGAGTCAATTGTGAACATGCAAAGATAAGATTATATAAATGTTCATACAAGTATCTATTTCACAGAATTTCTTTTCTTATAATGGAGATCATTTAAATGTCTCCTTTCCATATTCAAATTTACTCGGAAAATAGAAAGAAAGGATCAGTCATTTTAGATTCTAATGCATCCAATCATGATATCTTTCAAACACACGTACACATGTATGTCCTTTTAAGAATTGCCTCATCCTCTTCAGTATGTTCAAGGAAAAGAAATGTTTCCAAAATTATCAATTGTGCGTAATGAAATCTTTGTTGAGTTAGTTGACTCTAAAATGCAATTATTGTCGCTAACTATTCCCACTCGGCACATAATGTCATTTACTACACATAGGAGTCGCCCTATGTGCCACCTATATGGGTACTTTTCCTAACCCAGGCATACCGGATTGACCATTTTCGGACACTTTTAAGGCATGTAGGATAATAATCTCATAACATATTTGCACCACTTCCGAAATCTACATCCTTCCAGGGGGAATGCCCAGGTATGCACCTAAGGAGAATTCCAACATAATACTCGTTTCATTGATTAAACTTGAAATGGGCAAAGGTGAGTGAATGACTACTGCGCCAGCATGTTGTTCAATGCATTACATATGTTCCATTGTTGGTTGAAATCAACCGCCATTGTGTGTTCATGGAACACCTTTATCTTCAAATAATTGACAATACACTAACAAAGACAATTCCCATTGTGCCAAATATGTTCTTCTACGTACCTTTAAAGTCATCATAGAAAGATTGACCAATGTCGTTCTTGGCGTCCAGTCTGACCTTGGTATCATCATCATGTTCGTCCAGGCGTAGGGAGGTGGAAAGTTCGCTTTCACTCCTAGTCTGGAAAAAACCAATGGTAGTACTATAGAGTTATTATACAGATATGACATACCTGTGTGGTGTACAACAGGAATAACTCCCCCGAGAGAGGATTGTCAATACTCTCGAGGGGGAATTATTCCTGTTGTACACCACGCAGGGATGTCATATTTGTTTTATTATACCGAACAACATACAAAACACAAAAGGGGAAAAATGACAAACACCAGAAATTTTGGGTAAATACTCTTTTGCAAAAAGTTTACAAATTACAATAACAGGGATTTCCAACTGTCGCATTGGCGCATCAGAGTGCAACAGAAGCCCCAAAACGTACAACAGTTTGACTCAGAAAATTTTCTGAAAACATGAACAAATGAGTCTAATCGATGTTTCGCTTCCTTTTTCAAATAAAATTTGTATCAGAAAACGTTTAAACTCCATGTATTGATACCACCTCTTAATCAATCTAGGTGCTAATTTATTAGCAAGACACTGAACCGTATTTGTTTGTTTGTACTTTTACTGTCTTTATTAGTTCGAGCAACTCTAACTGTTGTACCGGTCGTTGTTTAGTAAATGCTGTCTATTGGCCTCATATCACAGTTAGACTCTAACTTAGAGATCCGAGCATTTATAAAATAGCATCTGCGCCAAGAAAACTGGGCGCTCATATCTATAACTTGAAACACCCCCCTGCACAAATAATGGAATACTTCAAAAGCTGTTAAGGACAACAGCCTGTCACCAAGGAGTGAGGAAATCATGACGATTAATCCATGGCCCTTGACCAACCAGAATCAAGAATCTTCACGTGAGGTATAATAATCCATAATATCTACGTTATTGTGACACATTGTTTGCATGCATAGAATCGTTGTAATATAGCACTTTTGTATTGAGTATATCTAACTAGAATCGTTGCTCATGTTTATATAAATAATAAAACTCGAGAATGATGTTGACATCAATACGGTGTCTTAATATCCAAATTATCTAAGAATATACAAAGGTTATATAAACATCCCACGCCCCCTGTAAGAAAGATTAGCAAAGTTAGGGGAAGTACAGAAAATACAAAAATGCGGCGGAAATTCAATTAATACAAACAAGAAGAAGAATTAAGAAAACCGACGATATGAAACAGCTTAATGCAGATTAGCTTAAATTTTTTACTAGCCGGTTAAACAAATGTATATTGGCTATTGGATAGCGTTAAAACATCATATCCTACAGGACACGAGAAATGGAAATCGGACAGAGAAATTAACTAATACAGAGCCAGATGAAACAGCCATTCATCAGTATTACAGCTTAGAAAAATATGTACATGTATGAACCACTTAAACAAACACGAAAGAGATAATAATTAATTGAATTAATTGAATGAAAATTGCATTTCCTGTTGAGATCCCTCATCATATATCTTCCACACATAACCAAGCCCGGGTCATGGGTACGCTATATATAGAGGCCAATAGGCGTAATGTATGAGCTACACTCTATTTACCTCAAAACTTGTGGAGTATTTAGCGTGCTGGTCCCCCTGTTTTAGGATGACAGACCCATCCTTGTTCGTGACTGTCCAGAATATCGTGGTGTTGTCTCCTAGTGGTCTTCCGCGTACCTTGCAACTCAACTCCTCGCCCGTCGTCTTAGAACACTCAATGATAGGTGCAACTGAAATAAATGACGCACTCACAATGTCACTATTACTATTTCAAAAGTGACCACAAACATGGGCTAAATACATAGTGTTATGTCATTTTTGAATACTCAGTGCAGGTATTTTCCAACGCTAGAGAATGCCTTGCCAAGGTGGTACCCTAAGTAGAGTGCGCCATTTTGGGGCGCAACATGCAGATTTTAATTCCACAAGATCTTTCAATTGATATTTTCCAAATTCATTTAATTTATTTCAAAACGATTCTATGTCGTGTAAATGTGCCATCTATCGGTTATAAAACAAACCACAAATATGGTGGGTATGAATATATGTGGTACTATATTTGTCCGCTAGGTCACATCACGCCCATTGATGTAACTGCTGTTTGAGCATGCTCTTTACGTTGAGGCCATTACAACTGACGTCCAGCTGGGCTTCCACAGGTGATCTAGCGCCAATAGCACCCTGGACCAGTAGCCTGAGTGGGTGAGGAAATATTATATATGCCGTCACGTTACCCATTGTTCTTTTCGAGTGCTCTTGGCATAAACTAAAAAAAAATTTCATTCATGGGGCGGACCGTGATTTTGCGATGCGAAGCCAAGCAACCCCGAGAAATATCACCACTAAATCTAAATCAAAATCGTCTACAGCTATGGTTCTATTGGACATGAAATCAAACTCAAAAATGAACTCTAAAAGTATCTGAAGGAGAGTTTTAGTTGATGTATGAATAATATTTTCTCCCAAATATTTTGTCAGAGAGATATCGATAAAATAGCCTCGCTTCTTTTAGGCGCTTGCAGACAGGTATGAGATATTCTTCCTCTCATCTCTCTAAATGAAAAAAACAAATAGCTCTTCATCTGAATGCTTACACAAAACCTTGAGAGTGATGTTCGCTGTCATTGCAGGGTAGGTTTTGTCTGACATGACTCCCTCGCACACTATTGTATTGACCGATAGGTGGCGTTCTGGTTTGAAGAACTCTTTGGTAGGGGTCATTCGTGTTTCGCCCGCCAGGGTGGAGAGTGGCCCACCTGAAGCCGTGTAGGTTGTGTTGCCCATAGTGAAAAGACCTGCGAGAGAGAAATACGTCTATTAAACTGGCGTCAATATTTTCCAAATGATGATAGATATATGGATAGATAGATAGATAGATGGGTAGAAATAAATACTCCCTATATCTTGCACTTACTTGTAACGTCAGTCGATGTGTCCCCCTGCTTTGACAAGACTTTTATTGATGGTTGTATGTAGGTTCCTTTCACTTTCACACTGCATGCAAAATTGCTGGAATCTCTAAAACGAAAAGCAAAATAATAAGAAGTAAGTTTAGTAGTGTTCACGGCGTTTTCTTTCGATGATCATGCATATATGAAATAAAACATCATATTTGAACATTATCATAACATTTACATTGAAAAGTCTTTACATGTAGATCACAGGGATCTCCTAAATATATACTATTTGGATTAATACAAAATGTCAATAGAACTTTTTAAAGAAAATTTCCTATTTCGTGAAAGTGAAAAGACAATTAGTTTGAAGAAGGAAGTTGTATATACTAGTAGTTAAGATAACTAAGCTTACGTTTGGTTAGATCGTCCAACTTCTATTGTTTGGCCATCAATGGTTGTCGTGTCTTTAACCTGTACGAAATTCACACTGGACACTGGCACTGGAAATAATAAAAGCAAATTATTTACATAAATATTTGATAAGCCAATACTGTGCTCCTCTTCAGGGCAGCCTCCGTGGTAAAGCGTTCTAGGGCATGGCCCTCCCCCACCTCAGCAACAGCAAAGAAGATGGTGGTTATGTAAGATAGAGTTAAAATACAGGTTAAAGAAATATGAACAACGCAGGAGGAAATCCTATATACAAACAACTATGGAAAAATGCAATACCTTAAAGGTTTGACGCCATTGGCGTCACTCTTGTTAAGTCATATCACGATTACTAAAACCTTGATGATCTTGGGCGTTTTACAGTAAAACGGCAAAATGACATTGAAAGGGAAAAGGCAGAGATATTCAACCACTGCCAATACCACAGCAAGTGCTGAGGTGATTTAAAGACACAAATGAACAGGATTGCCATAGCTGTCTGCTGTCAGCAAGAATCACCAATTATCGCTCATCCAAATAGTCCATCAAAACGGCATGAACCTCCTGCCAGATAAAGAGAAAATTATTCAAAGCTCGAAATTATGTGATTTTATATTTGTTGGAACATGTTTACATTCACTGCATTATCTGCTCCATGACCGCTTAGTCTGTAGTTCTATGCCACAGATACTTCGTGTAAAAGAATCAATACCTGCTTATAGAAAAACACTGTATTGAATAAAACATATGTTTACACATACAACTCATAACAAGCAGTATGTTTGAGTTAATCCACACAATGGTGAATCGATATGCACATGATTGACGCGATTGGCCTATTTTGCAGTTCCGCACGCAGGGTTATGTATACAGAGGCCATATGTTAGCCGGGAAACCTATATATTTTCAGCATTGACTAAACGTACCAATGGTGTATGCCCCCATTGTCAAGTGGTCTAGGGTATTGCTCTTTGGCTGCTTGCTATCTCCCACCTTTGCCAGAAATCCCAGGTTCGATATTGATTCGGGGCATATGAGAAAGTTGCTGTTGAGTTTTGATTCCTCTGGGATTCTTCTCGGGAACACTGGATTTCGTAACTAGTAATAACTGTCTAGTAAGTTTTCATGTGGCAGAAATCTTGCAGATAAACTTAAATGCAATTCCAACGACTCTACATAGCTGTTTTAGGACAAATTGACTTGTTGGTCCGCGCAATAGTGCACCTAACCTTTTTACCTTTTAAACCAGAGCAGCTGTTAGTAACGGTATATTTTGTAGGAAAACAAAGCTGTTTGCCCTCAGGAAAACAAATTGAAACATTGTGTGTCCCATATGTTATTGAACCAAAGATGTTCTATAGTACAAGTCCACCTGGTGAATAGCATACAACACAATGACCCTAGGTGAATGTACTTTACATATCCCAACCATGTAACATAGTGACATAACTTCCACGTACTAACCACGCACCACGGTTAGTTTGCGGCACATGTGTGGTAGACCAGTGATAAAGGTCACCAAAGGCTCGGCATTACCAATCTTTACCGTCAGTTTAATTACGGAGTTAATGCCGCCAGAGCGCAGGCTAAACTCAAATTTGGCCACGCCCAAATAAAAAAAACCGTTATCCGAGACGTGACAACCTCAAAGCGCCGAAATTACGCCAATACGCATGCGCTGCAATCAGGCGAAGATACTTGTAAGCTAGTATTCAGTTGTTTTATCAGTGCTGGATCTACATCTCATAGCTGTAGACCATGCACGCGCAAACGTATGTGCGTACATGGAATATGGTTCATAGTGAAAGCGCTCCTTGTGGATATTGAAAGAACTAAGACAATATCCCTTCGAAATCGGTGTTAATGTAGTGCCGAACCCAACATCACCGTGAAATGTTAAGGTCTTACGACACTTTTGGAAATCTCAGTTTAATTTTCCTGAAATTTTGCATGAGGAAAGAACATAGCACAGTGATCTTCAAAACATCTTAAAATCATGGGGTCATCAACTTAGTTTTTTTTTCACAGATTTCTGAAAAATTAATGCAATTTATGTCACAAACATCACTTTCTCCAAAATTGGTGTCTTTCTTTGCCAGATTTATCCCTTCAAAGATACTGACACTGCCTGAAATACTGTTCTGCCTTGTTGAAATAATTTTTCTGCAGTTATATGGTTATTATTGGGCAAAATCAAGGAATTCGAGAAACAAGTTATTAGCCCAAAATTGATATGTCAGAATTGCCTAGTTTAATTTTCCCCAATTTTTGTCTACACTATCTACACAATGCCCTTAATGAGAAGACATAAAGAAAATGATAGGTCATCGTGTTAGTTTTCGAACCACAGATGGTCAAAGTTTGTGAAATTGGATTTTTCTGGGGCAAATTTTCATGAAAATGTTAGAAAAGGGTTACTCAATTGTTACCGTACATGCCCATCCTTATACAAGATATTGGTGAGCATGGAAACCCCATTTTATACACATGAATTATAACGCATTATTCCTGAAAACGTGTCAAAACATCAAATTATATAAATATGGAAATCACTGTAGCCAAAAAAAACAAAAAACTCATAGGATACTATTTATAATAGGCAGGGATATTCAGAATTGGTACATATTCAATATTCAATACCCAATAGGTGTTACCGGTATAGAGTATCGTAAGACCTTAAAAAAGATTTACCGAAGCAACCCGTGCAAACTAGATATCACTAAAGCCCAATGCATACCTATTAGTTGAACAGGAGTGTTGTAGTAAAGGAACTTCTTGTCAGCCTTGATGCCTAGTTTGCCGCAATCGCCTGCCTCCAATCCTGCAAGTACACGTATGAGGGTTAGTGTAGTTTTTAGTATTGTTGTATGTACATGCATAGAGGGTAGTATGCAGAATGGTGACAGGATCAGGGTCGTGTTATTGAGTTCCAGAAGAGAATAGATACAGTGCAACAGAAGGGGAGAAAAACACAAAAAGTGCCAATTTAACCGCATTAAGTAAAAACAATTAATATCAATTCATTTATTCAAAGGAAAGCGCAGACATTTTAAAAAAAACTCATGCCGTATTCACACTCTGAATTTTTTACTAGAAGTATACTCCACAGAGAAGGTATTCAATGAGGCTCCCTGCACACTAATCCTGCAGATGTCGCCACTATCGAAGCGGTCCCCACCTACGGCTTCCGGGTCAAGGGCCAACGCTTGAGTGCATATAGATGTGTGTGTCCGTGTTATATCCAGGGGCCAAATTTGCTGGATGCTCATTTCCATCTGCGACAGGACCTAAGTTGTTGTTACCCATTTTCGTATTTAACTTAACATTTATGCTTGCAGTGGCTAAAAGAAATCCGATAATTTTCATAAATATTTTCTGACAAGTGTAGTAAGGAAATATTTAAAGGAAAAATAATATGATGCTGGCATGGCCAGGAAGCGAGCGCGAAGCATCGGGTGATTTCATTTTTTTTGTTCTGACTAAAAGATTAATTGCATAAAATTACTACGATTTCAAACTGTCGCAAATTCATCATTTTGTAGCAGGTTTAAGATAGCAGTAAAGGGCTAGTAGAACGAATTGTGAAGGTTTTGAAATTTGAAACCTGGCGAGTAATCTATTTTTGCCGTAAACATTGAGTCCACCATTGCGGCAACTTTTCCCACTACTAGAGATGTCATAAGACTAAGATTTCAACCTTTCCCAGAATCTTCCTTCGCTAAAGATTTAAAAACAATTTTTAAGCATGCAGAAGGAATTGTGGCAGTTCTAACAATACAAAGCGCATTAAAATTGACCCACGGAAAGGCGTAACCTCGGATTTTTTTGATTTTATACTGAGCAAAAGATAGCATAGAACGAGCGAAAAGAATTGGCATAAAAATTACGATTTCAACCTTTTGCAAAACCTTCATTTCTCAATAGATTTGAAAGCCAATTTAGAAGCATGTAGAGGAAATTGTGGCGGTTTTAACGATTTAAATTGACCCACGGAAAGGCGACTAGCTTCGGATGATTTCATTTCATACTGACCAAAAGCTAACATAGATTGAGCGAAAAGAATTGGCATTAACACTACAACGATTTCAACCTGTCGCAAAATCTTTATTTCCCAACAGATTTGAAAGCGAATTGAGAAGCATGTAGAAGAAATTGTTGCGGTTCTAACGATTTAAACCGCATTAAAATTGAGCCACGGAAACGCGTAGCCTCGGATGATTTCAATTCATACTGACTAAAAGATAGCATAGAATTATCGAAAAGAATTGGCATTAAGACAACGATTTCAACCCCCTGGGAGGGGGGGGGGGGGCACTCAGGTACAGAGGGGGGGGGGGGGGAGGGGGCGGCGCACCCGCGTTACGTATTTCGCGTAAGCAGGGGTCATTTTTTAAGACCTCCGCATGTCCGCGATTTTGAAGAAAAAGGGTGCTTTTTTGTACCCAGGTACGAAGTATGGGGGTCAAAATCCCCTTACAATCCACGAAATATACGCGGCTCTGACGCCGAGTGACCCCCGAAGTGACTGGGCTTCCGAGTTTGCTGCCGCCACTTGCTGCCGCTAAACACGCAGAGGATTATAAAATCTAAAGATAAAATATGTGTTCCCGTTCATCCAATGTCAGCGTTTTGATAAGAAAAAAGGGGTGTTTTTTTAGTGGCAAAAAAAAATCAGCGTTTTTATTAAAATAAGGGTGCTTTTTTGGACAGAAATCAGTGCTTTAGGGGTATTTTTTAATTTTGATAACGAGCGTATGCAACCCCCCTAAATACCCAAGTGCCCCCCCCCCCCCCCCCGGGTTTCAACCTGTCGCAAAATCCTCATTTCGCAACAGATTTGAGAGAGAATTAAACGGCAGGTATAATTAGTTGTGGCGGTTTTAATGCTCCAGACCGCATAAAAATTGAACCACTACAGTAGTACTGAGTACACATAGAACAGCGTGAAAGACACAGGTCGTAGCGAGCCTTTGATATAAGTGAGTGTTCTTGTCAGCATTGGAATCGAAATATTTGGAAAACGAAGAGTTTGAGCGTAAAATATATATATATATATATATATATGAGGATTTTGCGACAGGTTGAAACCCGGGGGGGGGGGGGCACTTGGGTATTTAGGGGGGTGCATACGCTCGTTATCAAAATTTAAAAAAATCCTAAAGCACTGATTTCTGGCCAAAAAGCACCCTTATTTTAATACATAGTCCTTTGGGGCACAGGCATTTGTATCCGTATAATTATCCGTTTTTTGGTAAAACTTGTTGCCATGAAAATCAAATGATCATGGGAACGTAGGCAAGCCTCTTATAAACCTGATACGAACTTTCAGGTTTATCCAAGCACTACAAAGCAAGAAAATAAGTCTTGAAAGTATAGTGCCATATGACTTGTCTAAGCTGCAGCGATGCGTGTTCACATCCGGGTATCTAGGTCAAGGAGGACCACATCGATAGTGGCTCCGCCTGGAGACATAAAAAAGTGCAGGACAGCTCATTCCTGCAGCAGGGGTCGACCAGTCGGCTACCAGCTTCTGGTAGGGCAGTTACTCTGGTTTCCTCCGCCACTTATAACTGGCTAGTCAAGACGTAGCCACACAATATGGCAGAAAAATTGACGATAATCGATAAAGTGAAGTGAGTAGCCACGATTGGCGCATGCGCCAACCCCACATGTCATCATTCTCATTGTTAAAGATTGATTTCACAGGATGATAAAAGTGCATCTCATCAGCGCACCAAGTGCACGAGACGTAAACTGGCTTGCGAAAACACATCTTACCTTCAATAGTGAGGTTCATAGTATGGACGCTACCATCGAAGGTGTGTGCCAACTTGTAACGCCCCGTTGAGAGAAGAGGAGTTTTGAGATCTTTCTTGGTTTTGCCCTTTGTCATTGGTTCCTTTTGCGCTGTAAAAACATGATAAATACGGGCTTCTTATACATGTATTCATGTATAAAAGTGGTTTATAGCAATACAGATAGGAGATAACATCGGTAAAACTTTACATAGGATTTGTTAAATAGAATACGAGATAAATAAAAGGTGGGAGCTGATGATAGATTCCTTCAGACAGCAGGAATTACACTCATACAAACTATGTGACCTCATTTTTTATTATCAAAGACAAAATTGCAATAGAACATAATGGGTTAGATTTCACATACACTTAAACTCAGGATATACTGAAAATCATGTTGAGAAATTTCTGACAACAAAAACACTTGTTAATGTCTATTTAGAAGTGGTCTTTGTTCGCAGGGGAAACGTGGTGGTCCTTGGGAAGAGAAGGGGCGGTCTCTGGTCTTTGTTGACAAGGGGTCTCTAGGGTAACTACAGAGTAATTTCTCTCGGGGGGATTTTGAGCGGTCTTTGTTGGCAGGGGTCCTTGTTCGGGGATGGTCTGTCGGTTAGGTTTAACTGTACAGTCAAACCTTTGTCAGGAGACCATGAAAGGGAGGACCAAAGTACTGTCTCTTATGTAAAATATTATAACAAGGGAAATGAAAATGTGGTCTCTTAAAAGAGGTGGTCTCTTAATAGAGGTGGTCGCTCGGGCAGGTTTGACTATATATATATATATATATATATATATATATATATATATATATATATATATATATAGAGAGAGAGAGAGAGAGAGAGAGAGAGAGAGAGAGAGAGAGAGAGAGAGAGAGAGAGAGAGACGTTCATCCGCAACATTACCTGATGCCCAGTCTCCCTCTTTAGGAGGCAATGGTTGCTTCATAAGTGTTAATGACTTGACATTGGATACTCCAGAGGCCTTGCATATTACGTTAATATTACTTCCCATCAGCCATTTCCCGTCAACTTGGGGCTTTGGAGTGATGTCACAGGTGAAGTTCACCGCAGATACGCCTGAAATTGAATGTATTTGTTAACTTATAAACATAATTATTATTATCATTAATAACAATAGTAATGATAATATTGATAATAATGATAAAATAGTACTGATAATGACAATAATAATAATAATAATAATAATAATAATAATAATAATAGTAATAATGATAATAATAATAATAATTATAATAATAATAATCTACTAACAATAATTTACTAGATATTTGATATCAACAACAATAATGATAATAATAATGATAATAGTAATAACAATAATAATACTAATAATAATAAGAAGAAGCAGAAGAAGAAGATCTATTATTATTATAATAATAATTATAGTAATAATAATTTGATGTTTAGCGTGGCGCCTTTTCCAAAAAAATAGATAGCAAATTACAAAAACAGTCAATGGATAGATGCTAGTTGTCCATAAAATCAAATAAGCTCCCGCTGAAATGTTTTCAGTAAACGTTTTGCACGCTATCAGCGGCCTTCGTGTTGTCTGAAAGCTCACTCCATAGACGTGTATTGATAGGCAGATACTCCCCCGGCCTAGTTCTGACAAGTGGGTGGTATTGATAGTAGATACATCTCCAGTCCCTCTTTGACATTAAAGTCAAGTGAAACCATTCGCGCATTGCTATAACCAGACGTGGCGTGTGGCAGGTGTTACAGCATAATACTATTAGTTATCAACTGTTTTGGAGTATGATACAACTTATATCTCGCAATCAGAGGGCTGTATCACCCGAGGCGCAGCCGAGAGTGATACAGCCCTCTGATTGCGAGATATAAGTTGTATCATACTCCAAAACAGTTGATAACGAATTTATCTCATGATTGCCCCTTGACATCTGCATAGGTAATAAGAATGAACATACATACATAAATACAATTTGGTTCTAGCAGCAGAGCATTGTCTGCTACTGGGGCAGCCATCCTGCAATGTTTGGTAGAATCGGTGATTGCATCATGCACTTAGGGGGTAGGGAGAATTGGGAATTGCATCATGGGCATAATCATTTGATGCAATGCTCAACTCTCCCTAACCTAAAAAGCAGCTGGTTAGTATAAGAATACTGGGAGGTTAATACAGGATTCGGAGAGGTTAATACAGCCTCGTATTACCCTCCAATTGACCAATCAAAAGCCTAGAATGTTGCCAATCATGAGATAAATGCTCATATCAACTTAACCCTCTGAGTTTCAGTGCATTTTTGTCACAACAGGTGGTAAATCAATAAATGAGACATACCTGAATATTGCATACTTTACCAGCCATATTTGTTTGAGGGAATTTTTCAAACATGTATCATTTACGTCCTGCCCATCTGGCGTCCTATTGATTAATTTCTGGAGTAGCCTATTCCTTGTTATAATACTATGAGTCTTAGACGAATATGCGAAGAGTCAGTAAGCCACCACATATCGCTACGTGAACTGCACTGCAGTTCCATTCAGTTGTCCTTATTCACCAGAGTGTAGCGGACGCTAAAAGAACAGCCGCAACACTCGCAATACCCACTTGGCCCAATGTGTTCGTATGGTACGGTTGGTGGCCGCTTCCGTTCCTACGTATCAAGCTCTCAGGAAATGTTCATATCTCTTTACAGTAGTAACCATATGCACACCAACGTTAAGCACTCTAGTGCTAATGCCATAGCACCATATACAAATTGAAGGTTGAAAATAATCAGTTGCGTCATAGAACATTCGCAGACGTTCAATGCTGTTATAGAAAATAACATATATTGAAAATCTAGCCTTACCCTTCTGGAGAAAAGGGAAGAGATCTTAATTGAGCATTGATAATACACGCGGTGATTACGCCCAGATTAAAAGATTACATAGGTAACAAATTAAAAAAATGGCCATGGGTTTAAGAAAATAAGCTAAGAAATGCTAAGTTTTATGAATGCCCCATGTATTGAAACAGAAAGTGTTGAATTGCCTTACACTTATATGTGTGTTGTATTCATCAACGTGCTCATGTGATTTAAAACCTTGCGCATACTCACCTTCTCTTATCAACAGAACAAACACGATTGTCAACACAATGGCCACCATGGCGACGGTTTCTATGGAAACTGGACTATCGGCAGTATTCCTAGGAAGGACCTTAAATAGCATAATAACAATTACTATGAAAGCGAAATAAATCCGAACGACGCATGTTCCCCTTCACTGGTCAGATGATACCAGCCTCCTCTACAATATGCCTAAGAAATTTCATAAGTGCATATCCTAATTCCGTGACATTATTTTGCCTTTGCTTTGTACATCGAATGTCACATGCATTCAAAGAAGGCAAACTTTGATATTATAAGATAAAACAGAGAATTCGAAACGCAATGATTATGAATCCACATAAAGCCTGACCTAGATTATATATTTCATTTGACGAATGTCTGGGTAGGTAAAGATACCTGGTTTTCACATATTCCATACAGTAGACGTTCCTAATGTTCGTTTCCTTTGAGAAATTAAGTGGCACATACCTTGTGTCTTGATGTCTTCACGTATTTCAGTCAGTGCAGGTAAGGTCCGTAGTTGCATGAAATAGCAGCACAGTTGAGTACATTGCATTGATCCGAATTGTGCGTCCCCAACCATGCCGATACAGTCACGTGCTACAACCACGTACGTTGATTGGATGAACTAACCCGGGTGGGGCCGGGGGACTGCATGCCTGATGTTTTTAACCCTACCACGCGAAATAAATCGTGTATACCTTGCTAAGGTCAGTGTGTGCTGGTCACGTATATTTGGGTAACTAGAGAATAGCAAAATTGGTACAGATACAACTACAAACAGAAATTGTGGATATTTCTGTGATCACGTGCGGAGGCATGAGGTTAGTCAGTAGCAGCCCCGGGTACTGCTGCCTTCCCCACTGACTGCTTGCTACACCTTATACCACTGGCGGGTCGCGGGGTGGCCTCTTAATGGCCTTTTAAAAGGGAAAAATGACGATGAACATGATTCCATATTATCTTGACGTAGAATGTTTAATTACATTATGGGTGTGTGCGTAGTTCAGACAGCACGAGCCTGAATTATCTCTGTGTGTGACACATTATTTTAGGCTTTAACACCAAGTATCTCCTGGTATCAAAATATCGTTACAATTACTTGATATATACATATATATATATATATATATATATATATATATATATATATATATATATATATATATATATATATATATATATATATATATACACACACACACATATATATATATATATATATATATATATATATAATATATATATATATATATATATATATATATATATGTATAAATATATATATATATATATATATATATATATATATATATATATATATATATATATATATATATATATATATATATATGTGTGTGTGTGTATATATATATATATATATATATATATATATATATATATATATATATATATATAAAGGAGTTTTGCTTTGTTTTAGATCGACACACGAACAGCGAATTCCGCTGTATTTACCCGTTAGCAAACAAAGCAGTCCAAATGACTATTCATCAATTTATTTTGTTGTACAACGATATTGGGATTTAACTAATCCCCGCAATATTTGCCTAAACTTCCATTCATATTTTCATCACGAATTGTGTTTTACAAAGATAGCGAAGACTTTTTTAGTTATTCGACTACAGCAGCCGTTACTCATCGACCAGTCTCCTGATGAATACGTCCAGATCGTATTGTTACTGGAATTTATACATATCCTTTCTCTCAATAGATGCAATCAACTGCCATAACCAGACACATGTACCTCCCACAAAGGGACACCATAATGACGCCGCGAACAGTGTCGTTGTGTCCCGCTACCTATGCAGCCGACCTCACCGAATGCTTGTTCTGTGAACATACCCTATTTACACCCAGAAGGCGTCACATTTCATCGATTCATCATGTCCTAGTGCTTCTACTTCAGTCAATGACCTGGGTTGACATATTCTCATGCCTGAAGCCCTATCAAACAATAGTGACACCTATCGTGAAGATGTGATACTAATATTATACGTTTTGTAAAAATCTGATCCAGCCAACATGCTTCTGATATGTTTTTCTCCACCTCAAATATTCATTTAGCGTTTTATTTCCCCCCTCAAAGTATTATACCACTATAAATTCAATACAAATACATGAAGTTCGTTACACGTTTTATTCATGACTAAGCAATTAGGTTGTTGATTCATTCGACACGTTGTCAATAGACCATTTTCTTTTAGAACAAGCCCTGTGGGGAGTCTCCTGGCAGTTAAATTGCAAAATAGTTATATTGAATGGAAAATATGAAATATTAATATCACTGATTCTTCAGTGGCAGGACAACCCTAGAAAAACGGTGCGAAACCAATTATCTTTAATCATTGGTTCATGTGGGTTAACAATCAACCAAGACGCTCTAGTCATATTAAATCGTTCACAATAGTCGCAAAAAGGCCCTAGCATCCAGGTACATGTAATATCTGTCTAATAAAGGCATACTTTGGGCTAATTTCAAATGTTGGAAATGCATAATAAGCTTGGCTAACAAATATGAAATTGATGAGTAAGATATTAAACCGGCTGTAGCGCATATCATTTGCACTCGTCCTAGTTATTCTCCACGAACTTTGGTCATCAAGTACAATTGACATATTTGTTCGTAATTTCTTAATGCTACGAGTATTCTCGGGGTTAGGCTAGTGAAGGTATCGCATGCTACACGCATGCGATCTTGCAGTTGGTAGACCCTGCCAGCGCTGCCGCTCAAGAGCACGTTGAGACCAAAATTTGAGATTTTCATTTTTTTGTCAGTTGTTATGCCAAGTTGCTGCCAGGGTACATATAGGCAGGCAGGTGTGGCTGATAGGGGAACCAATCAATGGCATCATTCTTTCATACCTCAGCAGGGTCAAACCCAGGCAGTGATGAGAGACAGCTAGCAGTCATTGGCAACGCCTCAGACCACACGGCCATTAGAGCAGGCCGCATAGGACGCGGTCGAAGTTATAGTAAGGGGTGCCGGAGCCAACCATCGACACACCCTCACCAGCCGTTAGCATTCCCTCACGCTCCCGTCCTGATGACAATCAAGAGGGAGGTGGGACAAGCGCAACAATCGGAGATTGTGCTTGATTAATCTCAGCCAATGATGTTATTTAAAGGTAGATTGAAGTACAGTAATGTGCTTTGAGTAGTTGACCAAATTTAACTTTTGCAAGTTATTTGATTGAGTAAAACTGTTCAACTATAACTTTATCAAAAGCGTAAATAGTTTAAGATATTTCTATTGAAAGAAATATTCTTTATTTTGTCACATTACGGAATTAGGTACCCTTTACACCTCTATATGGGCGTCTTCGCATCTTGTTGTATAGCCGCTCATGGATATTAGTAGACCACAGTTCCGCATTTGTCATTCGTGGACCTTGATTGGGTCACATTTTCGAAAATTATTTACTTTGCGTATGCCACGATATAAAAACACATTTGAAGTTAGTGGTATACTATTTTTATCTATCTATTAAATTGTCGATAACTGTTCTAATGTAATACTTTTGTTGGGGAATGTTAAGAGCTGTTTCTTCGTCTCATTCAAGGGCAAAACTAAAATGACTGGAGAAGAGCCAGCAGGAACCACTGACTTCTCCTGAAAATGTGTTTTTAATATAAAGAGTAAACGTACAACCTCAGTTACTTTGTACATGTACTTTTATTTAGCTTGTACCTATAATGGAACAATCAATAAAATGCAAACATATAATAGAGTTATGATGGCCGCAACAAGGGTTGGATGCCTTTAAGAACGAAATGGTACCACGCGGTATCGGTACTAATTATTATAATAGAGGTTTAAATTTAGTTATTCGTTTAGAGTAAACTGTCCTGCTATATTTCAAGATTTAAAGCCAGGACAAGCCTGTTGTTAACACTTGAAGATACCGGATTATCCGAAAGAAAACACCCACTAATCATTGGGCAATTACTGGTAACACTCGGTGTGTCACGATTTCGCTTACCATAATTGAAGAAGTGACGATGAACGAAAATCGAATCCCAAATTTCCGAATCAACTTTCAAAATTACGAAGGATTACATTGATAGACAGTTGGGGCTGCATATGGACTGAACCGAATTTGATTACAGTTGAAAACGAAGGGGTATTTCTTTGCACCCTATGATAATATTTGGATATTATGTATGTATATTTATTGACTATGCATGAGCAGAAAATACAATACAAATAGTCATAGTAATAATAATAGTGATACTGTAGTAAACGAGATTATCAAGAGAGAGAAAACAAATACAAACTTCTCACAAAAAGGAGAGTGGGTACTACCCGCCACGCTATGGGCTTAACATGAATAAATCACACAGTTAGACAAAAAAAAAAAATTTAACAAGTTAGTGGAAAACGAAATTGGCCATAACAGACTCGTATCAGAAAGATACATTACTGGCACGCTCATTGGAGCGATAGTCTGCTTAGGATTTTGAACAAAAAACAAAAGAAGAAACACACCTATATTACACTCAACGCATTTTGTGCAGGTTGCGGCCCGTTTAACTGCCTAACTACGGTAAGGTGGGCTACATAGCATATTAATAGCCTCCGCTTAATACGACTCAACATTAAAGTGAGAGGATGACTTAAAGCAAAATGGACTGAGGAGACCTGGCCCAGAAAGGCCACTGTATTACACAACCTACAAAAGCCTGAGGGGCTTCACAAACACGAAAATAAGGTCAATTTATAAAACGTAATTACAGAAAGAAGTAAACTAGTGTCAGGAAATGACACTACAGACATATCATAGCCATGATAGTCTACAAAGTTAATCAACATGCAAACAACTTAATGAAAGAGCACAGTCCTCAAACATAGCGGGGGTCAGGGTCCATTTATCGGCCATATAACGGTATAACAGGCCACTCAGCCTATCCCTTCTCTCAGCCTCTCGTTGTACATGAGAGTAATGTGAGTGGCTGAGATACACCAGAATTTGACCATTTGGTCATCACTAAACCCTCGGACCGGCCTGCCCAGTAATACCAACAGAATATCACATTGTGAAGCCAAGATTGCCTGTCCACTCCCATCATTTATACTAGACAAGCGGTCAAACATACAACTCCTAAGAGCTTGCAACTTAGGGCACTCCATGATAAAGTGCCTAGCATCCTCAGGGGCAGCCAAATCACAGGAGGTACAGAACCTTTCAGCAATCGGGCGGCCCTTGAGGCGCACATCATCCATTCTTAACATGCTGGAGTGTGACAATATTTTGACAATCGTCTCACAGCGGTTCAACATAGAATAGTCATTATTTGCGATTTCCCACCAAATCAGACACTCAGAATGCTCACATACTCCAGACAATAAATCTAGGTTATGGTAGCATCTTTCATTCACACGCCAAACACATGCATCCAGATCTCTCGCTTTCTCCCAAATCTTCTTCCTCCATTCATACTTGGACCAAACATGTCCCCTTCTGACCATGTTCGTTACCTCATCCAAGACACCAAAAGTGATGGCAACTTGTAATATGTCAAAAACAATACTCCCATGCTGGTTCATCATACTAGCCACTCTGTCACCTAGGAAGTCATTTACCCTACTACAAAAAATTGACCTTGAGGGGTCATCCGGGTTCAAGGCCATCAGTGATCTAACAAACAGGAGCTTCCTTATCTCAACTAACCTCTCAAGCCTAATCCATCCTAAACCATAAAAGGCGCAAATATTGGGTGATCTACTGAACAACCTCTGTATCCTCTTACCCGCATACACCTGGAAATCTTCAATCGCCCTGATGGCACTATCATTTAGGACCCACATTTCGCACCCAAACAAGGCGATCGGTATGATAATTGACCAGAAGATCATGCAGCAAGTATACATGGACAGACCGTTTCTCTGGATACCAAGGCCCGAAATTGCATTAAAAGCACGTCTTGCCTTAGATATCCTACCGACTATACCCGACGCGTCATCATCATACAGGCACGCAGTAACGCCCACGTGGTCGTATGACAGACGCTCTTTCACACGATCACCCCCCAACCTAAAATGTCGCATCTCCGCATTGTGTTTGTTAGTCCGGGGCGTCTCTCCGAACACCATAATGCCACTTTTCTTGGCATTATAGTTGTACCTCCAGGTACAACCATGGCGATACACTATTCTCAGGACACAATCCATCTTGTGCTCAGAGGTGCAGCAGGCCGCAAGATCATCAGCGTAACCAGCTGGGGAGCTGGGGATACGTCCGATACTACAGCACCTACCAGATTCCTTCAAAAGTATAATCAACGAGTTGATGAAAGCCGTGTATTTGATCAGGGACATGTATCCGCCCTGATGAATACCACACGAAGGGGTATTTCTTTGCACCCTATGATAATATTTGGATATTATACGTAAGCAGTTCGATCTCCCTCATGTATATTAGGTTCTCAAGGTATGCAGTGTAGATTTCCATAAATTAACTTAAATTCAGTCAATCTATTTACAGTCTCTATTATTATCGCACTGCACTAAATACCCACTAAACAAATTATGAGTACTCGGCGAATACACACACACACACACACGCACGCACACTTAGTTTAATGCATAACATAATGTTAGAAGGTGCATAGGCATATGTACGTTATATCCAAATACATATCTGTTTGAACCATTTGCGTAGGGAGTGCACATGTGGGTCGACAAAACTGAAATATGTAAGAAAATAAAGTGTTATCAATTGAAGATGAGGAGGACTAAAGTGATCAGCCAGATGTTGCTAATGGATTTATCATTAAGATGATGTTTACGTATGAGAGCATGCGCACGGTGTGGCGCAAATGGGTTAAAATAGTATTAACACATCTACATCTGAAGTATTGTATCTTTGTAGCTTTTATTGACTGTATATTAATACAAAGATATACAAAACAAAAGCTTTATATATGAACATATATGTGAAAAAATAACAAATATAACAAAAATTAACATCATCATATAGGGAGACAAATATTGTTATAGGTAGCAGAAGGTGGTTGTTGCTAACAAATTGCGTATTAGCGCATCCTCATTTAGGATAGCATCTAGACTCAGGTGGAGTTAGAAGGGTGCACGTCATTCATTGAAATTGTCAGTCTATACATTGAGCTTATAAAGAAACCTGAGATTTTCCATAGGGTAAAAATCTGTTCATTCGATATCTGCACTACAGATTTCCCCATAAGGGTCAAGTACTTTTCTTCCCCATTTAGGTTATTAAAGACATCCAGTAAGCTTTGGGAAGTTTTTCCAATTTCATCATACATTTATCTCCTACTGGGTTCATGTATAGGGCATTGCATAACAATATGGAACGGGTTTTCTTCAATATATGAATCGCACAGGGAGCACGCTCTGTTAAGGAAGGTGTCATTTCGGGTTCTAAAATCATCACATTTAAGCCTGCTAGCTCCACAAACCAATTTAGCCATGTCTTCACAGTACCTCATCAGGTCCGGGGATAAATCTGACACGTGCCACCAGGTGAGGTAGCCAGGATTTGGCATGGTTTTATGGAGTAATTCGGATTTCTTATGTATTGTAAAGATTTGGTTCCAGTAACTTTCCTCTACTTTCCAGGCAATTTCCCACACATGGTTCGACAATTTTGACCATCAATCATCAGTTAGAGTGTATCCATAAACATTGAAAGATAAACCGCTATATCCAAATTTCAGTGTCTGTTTTATTATTAAGTATTGCTTTGTCATCAGAATATTACCAATTTATTAGACTATGTCTCTGTTCCAGAGTCAAATGTTATTTTAGGAAGTTTTCTTGAGTATGTCTATTCTACACTTCTCTTGCATTGAGATTCGAGGAATACATGGATGCAGTGCAGTTATCACGCACTGCAGATCGGAGTAGACGTAGATGAATCAGGCCTTTAAGAGAGTTGGACAGAAATCACACTTAATGAAGTTCTTTAAATCAACTTTCGTCCCAATTTGATATGGAATGAGGCGTTGCAGCATGCGTGATAACCATAAAAACCTTGGCACACGTATCAAATTAATTCTAATTGGTCTGATGCAAAACCCAATATCGATTTCTACCTTTTAAATCGTAGACACGTTT
>OZ012691.1:46265963-46286345 GCA_963942565.1 Maea johnstoni | reverse complement strand
AACAACCTAATTGCTTAGTCATGAATAAAACGTGTAACGAACTTCATGTATTTGTATTGAATTTATAGTGGTATAATACTTTATGGGGGGAAATAAGACGCTAAATGAATATTTCTCTTTGTTTGAGGTGGAGAAAAACATATCAGAAGCATGTTGGCTGGATCAGATTTTACAAAACGTATAATATTAGTATCACATCTTCACGATAGGTGTCACTATTGTTTGATAGGGCTTCAGGCATGAGAATATGTCAACCCAGGTCATTGACTGCAGTAGAAGCACTAGGACATGATGAATTGATGAAATGTGACGCCCTCTGGGTGTAAATAGGGTATGTTCACAGAACAAGCATTCGGTGAGGTCGGCTGCATAGGTAGCGGGACACAACGACACTGTTCGCGGCGTCATTATGGTGTACGTTTGTGGGAGGTACATGTGTCTGGTTATGGCAGTTGATTGCATCTATTGAGAGACATGATGTGTATAAATTCCAGTAACAATACGATCTGGACGTATTCATCAGGAGAATGATCGATGAGTAACGGCTGCTGTAGTCGAAGAACTAAAAAATTCTTCGCTATCTTTGTAAAAACAATTCGTGATGAAAATATGAATGGAAGTTTAGGCAAATGTTGCGGGGATCAGTCAAATCCCAATATCGTTGTACAACGAAATAAATTGATAAATAGTCATTTAGACTGCTTTGTTTGCTAACGGGTAAATACAGCGGAATTCGCTGTTCATGTGTCGATCTAAAACAAAGCAAAACTCCCTTCCTACACGGACACATACATACATACACACACAGAGACACAGATACACACATACACACACACACACACACATATATATATATATATATATATATATATATATATATATATATATATATATATATATATATATATATATATATATATATATATATTTGTGTATATATATATATATATATATATATATATATATATATATATATATATATATATATATATATATATATATATATATATATATATATATATATATATATTTCCCTTTTAAAAGGCCATTAAGAGGCCACCCCGCGACCCGCCATGCAGTGGTATAAGGTGTAGCAAGCAGTCAGTGGGGAAGGCAGCAGTACCCGGGGCTGCTACTGACTAACCTTATGCCTCCGCAAGTGATCACGGAAATATCCACAATTTCTGTTTGTAGTTGTATCTGTACCAATTTTGCTATTCTCTAGTTTCCCAAATATACGTGACCAGCACACACTGCTGACCTTAGCAAAGTATACACGATTTATTCCGCGTGGTAGGGTTAAAACATCAGGCATGCAGTGCCCCGGCCCCACCCGGGTTAGTTCATCCAATCAACGTACGTGGTTGTAGCACGTGACTGTATCGGCATGGTTGGGGACGCACAATTCGGATCAATGCAATGTACTCAACTGTGCTGCTATTTCATGCAACTACGGACCTTACCTGCACTGACTGAAATACGTGAAGACATCAAGACACAAGGTATGTGCCACTTAATTTCTCAAAGGAAACGAACATTCGGAACGTCTACTGTATGGAATATGTGAAAACCAGGTATCTTTCAAATGAAATATATAATCTAGGTCAGGCTTTATGTGGATTCATAATCATTGCATTTCGAATTCTCTGTTTTATCTTATAATATCAAAGTTTGCCTTCTGTGAATGCATGTGACATTCGATGTACCTCTACAAAGCAAAGGCAAAATAATGTCACGGAATTAAGATATGCACTTATGAAATTTCTCAGGCATATTATAGAGGAGGCTGGTATCATCTGACCAGTGAAGGGGAACATGCGTCGTTAGGATTTATTTCGCTTTCATAGTAATTGTTCTTATGCTATTTAAGGTCCTTCCTAGGAATACTGCCGATAGTCCAGTTTCCATAGAAACCGTCGCCATGGTGGCCATTGTGTTGACAATCGTGTTTGTTCTGTCGATAAGAGAAGGTGAGTATGCGCAAGGTTTTAAATCACATGAGCACGTTGATGAATACAAAACACATATAAGTTTAAGGCAATTTAACACTTTCTGTTTCAATACATGGGGCATTCATAAAACTTAGCATTTCTTAGCTTATTTTCTTAAACCCATGGCCATTTCTCTATTGTTACCTATGTAATCTTTTAATCTGGGCGTAATCACCGCGTGTATTATCAATGCTCAATTAAGATCTCTTCCCTTTTCATTAGAAAGGTAAGGCTAGATTTTCAATATATGTTATTTTCTATAACAGCATTGAACGTCTGCGAATGTTCTATGACGCAACTGATTATTTTCAACCTTCAATTTGTATATGGTGCTATGGCATTAGCACTAGAATGCTTAACGTTGGTGTGCATATGGTTACTACTGTAAAGAGATATGAACTTTTCCTGAGAGCTTGATACGTAGGAGTGGAAGCGGCCGCCAACCGTACCATACGAACACATTGGGCCAAGTGGGTATTGCGAGTGTTGCGGCTGTTCTTTTAGCGTCCGCTACACTCTGGTGAATAAGGACAACTGAATGGAATTGCAATGCAGTTCACGTAGCGATATGTGGTGGCTTACTGACTCTCGAACGGATATTCGTCTAAGACTCATATAATTATAACAAGGAATAGGCTACTCCAGAAATTAATATGTAGATGCAATCAATACGACGCCAGATGGGCAGGACGTAAATGATACATGTTTGAAAAATTCTCTCAAACAAATATGGCTGGTAAAGTATGCAGTATTCAGGTATGTGTCATTTATATTGTGAAGTACTGATTTACCAACTGTTGTGACAAAAATGCACTGAAACTCAGAGTGGTAAGATGATATGCGCATGTATTATGCTATACCACCTGCCACACGCCACGTCTGGTTATGGCAATGCGTGAATGGTTTCACTTGACTGTAATGTCACAGAGGGATTGGAGATGTATCTACTATCAATACCACCCACATGTCAGAACTAGGCCGGGGGAATATCTGCCTATCAATACACGTCTATGGAGTGAGCTTTCAGACAACACGAAGACCGCTGATAGCGTGCAAAACGTTTACTGAAAACATTTCAGGGGGAGCTTATTTGACTATATGGACAACCAGTGAAATAACCCAATGCAAGAGGTTGTGAGATAGGTGTTTATATTAACTGTTCAGGGGAAAAATCGCGATGTTTTGCATGGGGCGCCCGCGGTTGCAAAAATAGGGCTTGTTGTAGTGTGGTTGTGGGGATCCGTGCGCCGAAACTGATGGCCGGCGCACGGATCCAAGGCCCAAATACAGGGCATCACTGGTTGCACACTCCACAATTGTGGAAGTAAACTGTTTGAAATCACTTTGTATGTCTTACAGCAATTCTGATTTTTTTTCATTAAAGTAGCACATGGGGTTCAAACCAGGAATTCAGGAAACACCATCTTAACCCTACTCCTGATTGGTAGCAGGTAGAAAATAGCATAACCAAGCGTCCTTAGTCAGCCCATATTCTATGTCATTTCAATATTTACAACTTTTCACTCAAATGACATAATCTCACTACTTGCACAGGTGCATTACAATGGTTCTCATCACCATAACTTAAGTAAATTATCATATTAAGTAAATTACCTTGATTCAGATATTTAAGTAGTTTGATATACTGGCTAGATGTACATTTAATACATCTGACACAACTTAAAAGAGAGCCAAATCTGATTAGACAAAATTAGCCATCCACGCCAATAGAATACATCTTTTCTAATGATAAGTTCTGATTTAATACATTACTACAAGTTAATGTTCCTATTCCATACTTAAAAACCCTTATAAATCCGTGAAAGGGAGTCAGTAGCGTGTCAGGACTGCACGATTCCGGGATAAAGTACATGCAATTACGAGACGAGTGTAAAGGCTTGGTACAGTATTTGAATTTGGCGCCAATACTACGCGGTCGATGACGTCACCAATCAGGTCAGAGTGAGTTGCCGGCTTGTCAATAGACATTCCTATGGGAAAACCGGCTCAGGTCTAAATGATTAGGTGTGATTCAATAGATGCCAATGTTTTACTATACTCCCCCCACATGTGCTTGAAGGTCGGACATATGTGTGCCCCTATATCTCGTCTCGCATGCACTACTTTTGTACTAGTACGCTGTGAGGACTGATTGCCGTCCGCAGCATATGGTGTGCAGGAATTTGAAAGAAATAGTGCACGAAAGAGAAGGCGCGCCTGACACTTAGATTCGAACCTTTCCATTGAAAAAAACTGCAAGCCCTGCTAATCTAATACTACATGTAAAAAATGTGTGTTTTCTGGTATCCGCTTTCTTTCAGGGCAGATAAAGTTAGCCACTTGACCTGGCTAGAAATGAGGCCATCTTTCCAACTAGTCAAACCCACTTGCTGAGGGTGCCAGTTTCAGAGTATGCTAATAAGGGAACGGCTTGCAGCCGTATTTAAAGGCACTAAGCGTCTAGCATCTATCCATTGACTGTTTTTGTAATTTGCTATCTATCGTTTTGGAAAAGGCGCCACGCTAAACATCATATTATTATTACTATAATTATTATTATAATAATAATAGATCTTCTTCTTCTTATTATTATTATTATTATTGTTATTACTATTATCATTATTATTATCATTATTGTTGTTGATATCAAATATCTAGTAAATTATTGTTAGTAGATTATTATTATTATTATTATTATTATTATTATAATTATTATTGTCATTATCAGTACTATTTTATCATTATTATCATTATTATCATTACTATTGTTATTAATGATACTACTAATTATGTTTATAAGTTAACAAATACATTCAATTTCAGGCGTATCTGCGGTGAACTTCACCTGTGACATCACTCCAAAGCCCCAGGTTGACGGGAAATGGCTGATGGGAAGTAATCTTAACGTAATATGCAAGGCCTCTGGAGTATCCAATGTCAAGTCATTAACACTTATGAAGCAACCATTGCCTTCTAAAGAGGGAGACTGGGCATCAGGTAATGTTGCGGATGAACGTCTCTCTCTCTCTCTCTCTCTCTCTCTCTCTCTCTCTCTCTCTCTCTCTCTATATATATATATATATATATGTATATATATATATATATATATATATATATATATATATATATATATATATATATATATATATATATATATATATATATATATATAGTCAAACCTGCCCGAGCGACCACCTCTATTAAGAGACCACTTCTTTTAAGAGACCAAAATTTCATTTCCCTTGTTATAATATTCTACATAAGAGACAGTACTTTGGTCCTCCTTTTCATGGTCTCCTGACAAAGGTTTGACTGTACAGTTAAACCTAACCGACAGACCATCCCCGAACAAGGACCCCTGCCTACAAAGACCGCTCAAAATCCCCCCGAGATAAATTACTCTGTAGTTACCCTAGAGACCCCTTGTCAACAAAGACCAGAGACCGCCCCTTCTCTTCCCAAGGACCACCACGTTTCCCCTGCGAACAAAGACCACTTCTAAATAGACATTAACAAGTGTTTTTGTTGTCAGAAATTTCTCAACATGATTTTCAGTATATCCTGAGTTTAAGTGTATGTGAAATCTAACCCATTATGTTCTATTGCAATTTTGTCTTTAATTATAAAAAATGAGGTCACATAGTTTGTATGAGTGTAATTCCTGCTGTCGGAAGGAATCTATAATCGGCTCCCACCTTTTATTTATCTCGTATTCTATTTAACAAATCCTATGTAACGTTTTACCGATGTTTTCTCCTATCTTTATTGCTATAAACCACTTTTATACATGAATACATGTATAAGAAGCCCGTATTTATCATGTTTTTACAGCGCAAAAGGAACCAATGACAAAGGGCAAAACCAAGAAAGATCTCAAAATTCCTCTTCTCTCAACGGGGCGTTACAAGTTGGCACACACCGTCGATGGTAGCGACCATACTATGAACCTCACTATTGAAGGTAAGATGTGTTTTCTCAAGCCAGTTTACGTTTCGTGCACTTGGTGCGTGGATGAGATGCACTTTTATCATCCTGTGAAATCAATCTTTAACAATGAGGATGATGACATGTGGGGTTGGCACATGCGCCAATCGTGGCTACTCACTTTTCTTTATCGATTATCGTCAATTTTTCTGCCATATTGTGTGGCTACGTCGTGACTAGCCAGTTATAAGTGGCGGAGGAAGCCAGAGTAACTGCCCTACCAGAACCTGGTGGTCGACTGGTCGACCCCTGCTGCTGCAGGAATTGAATACCTTCTCTGTGGAGTATACTCCTAGTAAAAAAATCAGTGTGAATACGGCATGAGTTTTTTTTATAAAAATGTCTGCGCTTTCCTTTGAATTAATGAATTGATATTAATTTTTAATATTAATTAATTTTTACTTAATGCGGTTAAATTGGCACTTTTTGTGCTTTTCTTCCCCTTCTGTTGCACTGTATCTATTCTCTTCTGGAACTCCATCACACGACCCTGATCCTGTCATCATCCTGCATAATACCCTCTATGCATGTACATACAACAATACTAAAAACTACACTAACCCTCATACGTGTACTTGCAGGATTGGAGGCAGGCGATTGCGGCAAACTAGGCATCAAGGCTGACAAGAAGTTCCTTTACTACAACACTCCTGTTCAACTAATAGGTATGCATTGGGCTTAAGTGATATCTAGTTTGCACAGGTTGCTTCGGTAAAGCTCCTTTAACATTTCACGGTGATGTTGGGTTCGGCACTACATTAACACTGATCTCGAAGGGATATTGTCTTAGTTCATTCAATATCCACAAGGAGCGCTTTCACTATGAACCATAGTCCATGTACGCACATATGTTTGCACGTACATGGTCTACAGCTATGAGATGTAGATCCAGATAGGGCCCCGTTGAAAGAGGTACTGGGAGGACAGAACAATTACAGAGAAGGGGGAAGGCAAGTGTTTCGGCAAGGCGCTAAAGGCCGCAGGAGGAGTAGAAAGTTTCAGTGTAGCAAGGATCCGTGCGCCCAAAAAGTGAGTGGCGGGCGCACGGATCCAAGGCCAAAGTACAGGTGGAAGGTGCATTGATAGGGCACTGATCAGCACGTGGGGACGTGTGAAAGGGCAGATAGAAGGTAGATGGGTGGGAGTTGCATAAAGTAATAGCTTGGATGAAGAAAAGAATGGATATGTATCGAGAGACCAATTACTATATGCCTTATAGTTAAGTGCTGGACTCATACCAGGAGTACCAGATAAGCCATCAGCGCGGGCTCACGTGGGAACAAGGACCAATCAGGGCTCTCGCATCGATTACATTACTGAGAAACCTTATCTCCACCACCAGCTGGGGGTGCCCAGAGCACCAACTTCTAGCCTATTAGCGGCTATTAGTTGACACTAGTTGAGGCTAGCATGTTCATAATGACCGGCTGGTTTCGAATCCACTTGTGTTTGCTCATCTAAGGTAATAGTCATGTGCAGCAAGTGTGCATGCAAGTGTCCTTCATCAACAGATATAAATTAATACTTACACCCATTAAACTTCACAGATCTCAATTTTTATATGAAGGCTAAGCATTACTTGCATCCATTAAACTATAGAAATAAAGCCACAGTTATTTTGAGTAGGAAATATTTATAAGTGCCACACGAAGCATTGGGCAGGTGGAAAAAAATTGTAATACAGGGAGATGGAGTCGATCCCGCGACCCCAGCATCGGGAGTCGAGTTGGCTATCAATGAGGCTATTGCGACTAGTGTACGACACCAAGTGAAAAGAGAACTATATTGATGAAATCCCGTAACTCTATTTGGGATCGTTCCTAGCATTCCGAGTCATTCTTGTCATTTACGTGACTGACAACCGGAGTAAATCTTTGTTATGTACCACTAACCACTTTTATCAATGACCCCACACATTCACGTACGGCCCCTAACTGATTATAATAATAATATAATAATATAATAATAATTGGAATTTATATAGTGCCATTTCCATTCATAAAATGTTCAAAAGCGCTGCACATTGTCATAGTTTGAGTCATAGACAACAACGCCTCAATGGGCGAGCCTGAAAAGGTGTGTTTTGAGACACTTCTTGAAGGCCTGACACGATGTAGAATCCTTCAGGTGTTGTGGAAGCGCATTCCATAATCTCGGTGCACTAATGGAGAAAGCGCGATCTCCAAAATTTGAGTCTAGTCCTAGGCTCATCCAGAAGGCCCTTTGCTTCTGATCGTAGATGGCGTCTGGGTTTATAAGGCACGAGCAGCTCCTTGATGTACTAAGGTGCAAGTCCGTTTAGCGCCTTGTATACCAGCAGTAGGACCTTAAATTGGATGCGGAATTTGATTGGTAGCCAGTGAAGCTTGATGAGAACAGGTGTGATATGTTCATACTTCCTGGTTCTCGATACTATCCTTGCAGCACTGTTTTGTAGTCGCTGCAGCTTTGCAATCAAATCCTGTTGTATTCAAATTAGGAGAGCATTGCAGTAATCCAAGTGAGACATCACCAGTGACTGCACCACCGTTTTTGTGGCATCTTCTGTTAACCCACGTCTCGCTTTTCCGATATTTCTCAAGTGAAAGCTAGATTTTTCGACAACACTTTTGACATGGGGTGCCATGATCAATTGAGAGTCAAACATAGCTCCTAGATTCCGCACAGGCTCAGATGCAATGGACACATCAGTCCCCGCTACAGAGAGTGACTTAAGGTGATGGGTACCATTGCAAGCCAGTTAAAGGCCCTGTCCCAAAACACACCTCAAAGCAGCATAATCCTATATCTAGGCGTATCTCCAGGTTCCTTGGTGTTATCAGGTAGAGAATTTCATCGCCAAATGTCATTATTCAATCCATATTCTGTTTTATTTCAAAATTTACAACTTTTTTTTCAAATGACATATTCTCATAACCTACGCAGGTGATGGTTACTGCAGGTTCAGAGTTACTTTAGGGATATCATTGACTATGCCCAATAAGAAGTAATTTTTTGATTTTTTACTCCTGAAGATTTTTACAGGCCATAACATTGAAAATTCTAGTGAGAAATCTTGACCCCAATTGAATTAGGCCCGTAAAGCTAGAAAAACTATCAACTATTTATAGCAAACCGGACCTTCGCCTTTGTTTTGAATGTGACGCTCGACCACTGATGTGTGTCTTTGTACGGCTGTCTTTTGTCCCTAGCACACAAGGGACCAACAGGCCAGTCCTTGCTGAACCACGACTAGTTTATAGGCTCCACACACACGGTATCGCACTAAAATTTTCAAATGTTATGGCCCGTAAAGGTCTTCAGCAGTAAAAAATCAAAAGAATACTTTTTATTGGGCATAGTCAATGACATCCCTAAGGTATCTGTGAAACTACAGTAACCATCAATTGCGTAATTATTGAGAATATGTCATTCGAAAAAAAAAGTTATAAATTTTGAAATAAAACAGAATATGGATTGAATAATGACAGGTGGCGATGATATTCTCTACCTGATAACACTCAGGAACCTGGAGATACACCTAGTTATAGGATTATGCTGCTTTGAGGTGTGTTTTGGGACAGGGCTTTTAACTGGCTTGCAATGGTACCCATCACCTTAATGTTCAGTTCAGCTAGGTGTTTCTTAGAGCCGAATAGAATGATTTAGTCTTGTCATTGTTGAGTTTCAGCTTGTTCTGAGACATCCAGACACTAATGTCACACAAACATTTCTCAAGATTTAGGATTTCACGTTTGACAATTGCGTTATCACTTATCTTTTTAAATGATAAGAAGAGCTGGGTGTCATCAGCATAACCATGATTGTTCAGACCGTAGGATAGGATTAGCTGTGCCAGAGGTAAGATGTATATTAGGAACAATAGTGCGCCCAACACAGATCCCTGTGGTACAGACCACAGGATTTCCTGATTTTCGGAGAAGTCATCATTGATTTTAATCCTCTGTTTCCTGCCTAGCAGGTATGATTTGAACCTACCCATGACCTACCCTCATGCAAGCCGGTAAATATCCAAATCAAATATGGCGCCTCTTGTCTAACTACTCCCAGACGGCTCGGCATCACCCGAATGTCGTTAGAACCCAATTAGGAGCGCCAAAATAGCTGAAAATTAGTTTTTGATCTATTAATCTAATGCCTTTTCAAATAAATGAACATTAGCAATTCTGCCAATACGCCTTTACATGTCGTTAACTTTGTGGCATCGCGATGCAATTTTGCCTATACTATGAACTTGCTATTCTGAGGTACAATTAATTACACTTGCTGCCGTTTCATTTTTGCGGCGCTGCACGCCGGTGATGAACATTAGCAACTGAATACTAGCTTACAAGTATCTTCGCCTGATTGCAGCGCGTGCGTATTGGCGTAATTTCTGCGTCTCGGATAACGTTTTTTTTATTTGGGCGTGGCCAAATTTGAGTTTAGCCTGCGCTCTGGCGGCATACTCCGTAACTAAACTGACGGTAAAGGTTGGTAATGCCGAGCCTTTGGTGACCTTTATCACTGGTCTACCACACATGTGCCACAAACTAACCGTGGTGCGTGGTTAGTACGTGGAAGTTATGTCACTATGTTACATGGTTGGGATATGTAAAGTACATTCACCTAGGGTCATTGTGTTGTATGCTATTCACCAGGTGGACTTGTACTATAGAACATCTTTGGTTCAATAACATATGGGACACACAATGTTTCTATTTGTTTTCCTGGGGGCAAACAGTTTTGTTTTCCTACAAAATATACCGTTACTAACAGCTGCTCTGGTTTAAAAGGTAAAAAGGTTAGGTGCACTATTGCGCGGACCAACAAGTCAATTTGTCCTAAAACAGCTATGTAGAGTCGTTGGACTTGCATTTAAGTGTATCTGCAAGATTTCTGCCACATCAAAACTTACTAGACAGTTATTACTAGTTACGAAATCCAGTGTTCCCGAGGAGAATCCCAGAGTAATCGAAACTCAGCATCAACTTTCTCACATGCCCCAAATCAATATCGAACCTGGGGTTTCCGGCAAAGGTGGGAGATAGCAAGCAGCAAACTATCTAGGTTTCCTGGCTAACATATGGCCTCTATATACATAACCCTGCGTGCGGAACTGCAAAATAGGCCAATCGCGTCAATCATGTGCATATCGATTCACCATCGTGTGGATTAACTCAAACATACTGCTTGTTATGAGTTGTATGTGTAAACATATGTTTTATTCAATACAGTGTTTTTCTATAAGCAGGTATTGATTCTTTTACATGAAGTATCTGTGGCATAGAACTACAGACTAAGCGGTCATGGAGCAGATAATGCAGTGAATGTAAACATGTTCCAACAAATATAAAATCACATAATTTCGAGCTTTGAATAATTTTCTCTTTATCTGGCAGGAGTTTCATGCCGTTTTGATGGACTATTTGGATGAGCAATAATTGGTGATTCTTGCTGACAGCAGACAGCTATGGCAATCCCGTTCATTTGTGTCTTTAAATCACCTCAGCACTTGCTGTGGTATTGGCAGTGGTTGAATATCTCTGCCATTTCTCTTTCAATGTCATTTTGCCGTTTTATTGTAAAACGCCCAAGATCATCAAGGTTTTAGTAATCGTGATTTGACTTAACAAGAGTGACGTCAATGGCGTCAAACCTTTAAGGTATTGCATTTTTCCATAGTTGTTTGTATATAGGATTTCCTCCTGCGTTGTTTATATTCCTTTAACCTGTATTTTAACTCTATCTTACATAACCATCATCTTCTTTGCTGTTTCTCATTTTACATCATCCTTTTTCATTTTATTTTCATTTTGTCTCCACACGTCTGCTGTACTTTCTCTTTCTCGCCTCCACGTCTGCCGTACTTTCTCTTTCTCGCCTCCATGTCTGCTGTACTTTCTCTTTCTCGCCTCCACGTCTGCTGTACTTTCTCTTTCTCGCCTCCACGTCTGCTGTACTTTCTCTTTCTCGCCTCCATGTCTGCTGTACTTTCTCTTTCTCGCCTCTACGCCTGCCGTACTTTCTCTTTCTCGCCTCCATGTCTGCTGTACTTTCTCTTTCTCGCCTCCACGTCTGCTGTACTTTCTCTTTCTCGCCTCCACGTGTGCTGTACTTTCTCTTTCTCGCCTCCACGTCTGCTGTACTTTCTCTTTCTCGCCTCCACGTGTGCTGTACTTTCTCTTTCTTGCCTCCACGTCTGCTGTACTTTCTCTTTCTCGCCTCCACGTCTGCTGTACTTTCTCTTTCTCGCCTCCACGTCTGCTGTACTTTCTCTTTCTCGCCTCCATGTCTGCCGTACTTTCTCTTTCTCGCCTCCATGTCTGCTGTACTTTCTCTTTCTCGCCTCCACGTCTGCTGTACTTTCTCTTTCTCGCCTCCACGTCTGCTGTACTTTCTCTTTCTCGCCTCCACGTCTGCTGTACTTTCTCTTTCTCGCCTCCACGTCTGCTGTACTTTCTCTTTCTCGCCTCCACGTCTGCTGTACTTTCTCTTTCTCGCCTCCATGTCTGCCGTACTTTCTCTTTCTCGCCTCCATGTCTGCTGTACTTTCTCTTTCTCGCCTCCATGTCTGCTGTACTTTCTCTTTCTCGCCTCCACGTCTGCTGTACTTTCTCTTTCTCGCCTCCACGTCTGACGTACTTTCTCTTTCTCGCCTCCATGTCTGCTGTACTTTCTCTTTCTCGCCTCCATGTCTGCTGTACTTTCTCTTTCGCGCCTCCACTTCTGCTGTACTTTCTCTTTCTCGCCTCCACGTCTGCTGTACTTTCTCTTTCTCGCCTCCACTTCTGCTGTACTTTCTCCTTCTCGCCTCCATGTCTGCTGTACTTTCTCTTTCTCGCCTCCACTTCTGCTGTACTTTCTCTTTCTCGCCTCCATGTCTGCTGTACATTCTCTTTCTCGCCTCCACTTCTGCTGTACTTTCTCTTTCTCGCCTCCATGTCTGCTGTACTTTCTCTTTCTCGTCTCCATGTCTGCTGTACTTTCTCTTTCTCGCCTCCACTTCTGCTGTACTTTCTCTTTCTCGCCTCCATGTCTGCTGTACTTTCTCTTTCTCGCCTCCATGTCTGCTGTACTTTCTCTTTCTCGCCTCCACGTCTGCTGTACTTTCTCTTTCTCGCCTCCATGTCTGCTGTACTTTCTCTTTCTCGCCTCCACTTCTGCTGCACTTTCTCTTTCTCGCCTCCATGTCTGCTGTACTTTCTCTTTCTCGCCTCCATGTCTGCTGTACTTTCTCTTTCTCGCCTCCATGTCTGCTGTACTTTCTCTTTCTCGCCTCCATGTCTGCTGTACTTTCTCTTTCGCGCCTCCACTTCTGCTGTACTTTCTCTTTCTCGCCTCCATGTCTGCTGTACTTTCTCTTTCTCGCCTCCATGTCTGCTGTACTTTCTCTTTCGCGCCTCCATGTCTGCTGTACTTTCTCTTTCTCGCCTCCATGTCTGCTGTACTTTCTCTTTCTCGCCTCCATGTCTGCTGTACTTTCTCTTTCTCGCCTCCATTTCTGCTGTACTTTCTCTTTCTCGCCTCCACGTCTGCTGTACTTTCTCTCTCTCGCCTCCATGTCTGCTGTACTTTTTCTCTCTCTCTCTCTCTCTCTCTCTCTCTCTCTCTCTCTCTCTCTCTCTCTCACCATTTTTGTTTGGTTGTTTGTGCATCCTTTTTTTTCTTGCATATTGAATTCCCTTGCCATCTTTTCATTTTGTCTTTGTCTGCAATCTGTGTCCTTATCCTTTTTTACTTTCTCTTCTGCTCCCACTTCATTTTTGTTTTGTTGTTACATCCACACTCTACTAACTGTGTCACACAGATTTAATTGGGAATCTGGATTTTCATTTCCCTCCCTCAAATGCATATAACCATTGCCCATCGATGAATATATGTTGCTCCTCTTTCAAACTGTTTATCTATTATATCTCCGAAAATACTTCTGCCTGATTTGCATTAGGTGGGGGAGGGCCATGCCCTAGAACGCTTTACCACAGAGGCTGCCCTGAAGAGGAGCACAGTATTGGCTTATCAAATGTTTATGTAAATAATTTGCTTTTATTATTTCCAGTGCCAGTGTCCAGTGTAAATTTCGTACAGGTAAATGATACGACAACTATTGATGGCCAAACAATAGAAGTTGGACGATCTAACCAAACGTAAGATTAGTTATCGTAACTACTAGTATATAGAACTTCCTTCTTCAAACTAATTGTATTTTCACTTTCACGAAATTTTCTTAAAAAAGTTCTATTGACATTTTGTATCAATCCAAATAGTATAGATTTAGGAGATCCCTGTGATCTAAAGACTTTTCAATGTAAATGTTATGATAATGTTCAAATATGATGTTTTATTACATATATGCATGATCATCAAAAGAAAACGCCGTGAACACTACCAAACTTACTTCTTATTATTTTGCTTTTCGTTTTAGGGATTCCAGCAATTTTGCATGCAGTGTGAAAGTGAAAGGAACCTACATACAACCGTCAATAAAGGTCTTGTCAAAGCAGGGGGACACATCGACTGACGTCACAAGTAAGTGCAAGATATAGGGAGTATTTATTTCTACCCATCTATCTATCTATCCATATAACTATCATCATTTGGAAAATATTGACGCCAGTTTAATAAATGTATTTCTCTCTCGCAGGTCTTTTCACTATGGGCAACACAACCTACACGGCTTCAGGTGGGCCACTCTCCACCCTGGCGGGCGAAACACGAATGACCCCTACCAAAGAGTTCTTCAAACCAGAACGCCACCTATCGGTCAATACAATAGTGTGCGAGGGAGTCATGTCAGACAAAACCTACCCTGCAATGACAGCGAACATCACTCTCAAGGTTTTGTGTAAGCATTCAGATGAAGAGCTATTTGTTTTTTCATTTGGAGAGATGAGAGAAAGAGTATCTCATTCCTGTCTGCAAGCGCCTAAAAGAAGCGAGGCTATTTTATCGATATCTCTCTGACAACATATTTGGGAGAAAATATTATTCATACATCAATTAAAACTCTCCTTCAGATACTTTTAGAGTTCATTTTTGAGTTTGATTTCATGTCCAATAGAACCATAGCTGTAGACGATTTTGATTTAGATTTAGTGGTGATATTTCTCGGGGTTGCTTGGCTTCGCATCGCAAAATCACGGTCCACCCCATGAATGAAAAAATGTTTTTAGTTTATGCCAAGACCACTCGAAGAGAACAATGGGTAACGTGACGGCATGGATTTCCTCACCTACCGAGGCTACTGGTCCATGGTGCTATTGGCGCTAGGTCACCCGTGGAAGTCCAGCTGGACGTCAGTTTTAATGGCCTCAACGTAAAGAGCATGCTCAAACAGCAGTTGCATCAATGGGCGTGATGTGACCTAGCGGACAAATATAGTACCACATATATTCATACCAACCATAGTTATGGTTTGTTTTATAACCGATAGATGGCACATTTACACGACATAGAATCGTTTTGAAATAACTAGGATGAATTTGGAAAATATCAATTGAAAGATCTTGTGGAATTAAAATCTGCATGTTGCGCCCCAAAATGGCGCACTCTACTTGGGGTACTACCATGGCAAGGCATACTCTAGCGTTGGAAAATACCTGAACTGAGTATTTAAAAATGACATAGCACTATGTATTTAGCCCATGTTTGTGAAATATATTCTTTGTGGTCACTTTTGAAATAGCAATAGTGACATTGTGAGTGCGTCATTTCATTTCAGTTGCACCTATCATTGAGTGTTCTAAGACGACGGGCGAGGAGTTGAGTTGCACGGTACGCGGAAGACCATTAGGAGACAACACCACGATATTCTGGACAGTCACGAACAAGGAAGGGTCTGTCATCCTAAAACAGGGGGACCAGCACGCTAAATACTCCACAAGTTTTGAGGTAAATAGAGTGTAGCTCATACATTACGCCTATTGGCCTTAGTCAGGTGCAAATTCCAGAAAAGGTGACTTATTGAGGCATTTTGTGTTAAAAGTCGGTATCCAGTGTTTCTAGCCTATTTTGAGGGTGCTGAATCTGAAAATGACGGATACCAAACTGAATTTTTGGTTTTTACTGTCCTAATCGCCATTTTTGGGTGATTTTGGCACTTTTTTGAATGTTAATTTGCATAATGTGTCATTTTTTCGGAACAGTGTCAGATCATGCCAAATGAGGCATCAAATTGAAGCTCTCCACTGTGGGAGCTCATTCATGTGTAGTTCCGGTACTTTTAATGGTTGCCATGGCAACGATAGCCAAGAATGAATCAAAAACAGAGAAAAAATGCTCATTTTTGTAATTTTTGTGATATTTAAGTGCGACTTATCCCCAATCAACATATCTAAGGGCATCAGTTTGTTTATCAAAAACTTCCTTGCTCTTTTCTTGATCAATTCATGGCAATTTTATATGATTAAAATATTTTGGGTATGAAGTACAGTCCTTTGAAAGTTACAATACTGCAAATGCTAAGTTTATCCACAATATGGCTTAAAATGAGTCATTTTATCAGATCAGTGTCAGATCATGGCAAATGTAGTATCATATTAAAGCTCTCAACTGCAGGAGTTCATTCATGTGTATTTTGAAAATTTTCAGTGGTTGCCATGGCAACGGGAGCTAAAATTAATCAAAAACAGAGGAAAATGGTCTTTTTTGTAATTTTGTGTGACACTTAAGTGCGATTTACCCCCAATCAACATACCTCAGGGCATCAGTATGGTTATCAAAAACTTCCTTGCTCTTGTTGTGATCAATTCAGGCCAATTTGATATGATTAAAATATTTTGGGTATAAAGTACAGTCCTTTGAAAAATACAATACTGCAAATGCTAAGTTTATCCACAATATGGCTTAAAATGAGTCATTTTATCAGATCAGTGTCAGATCATGGCAAATGTAGTATCATATTAAAGCTCTCAACTGTAGGAGTTTATTCATGTGTATTTTGAAAATTTTCAGTGGTTGCCATGGCAACGGGAGCTAAAAATTGATCAAAAACAGAGGAAAAATGGTCATTTTTGTAATTTTGTGTGATACTTAAGTGCAATTTACCCCCCAATCAACACACCTAAGGGCATCAGTATGGTTATTAAAAACTTCCTTGCTCTTTTTTTGATCAATTCATGCCAATTTTATATGATAAGAATATTTTGGGTCTGAAGTACAGTCCTTTGAAAATGCCGATACCGCAAATGTGGAATATATCCACAAAACTGCTTAAAATGAGTCATTTTATCAGATCAGTTTCAGATCATTGCAAATGTGGTATCAAATTAAAGCTCCCAATCATGGGAGTTCATTGATGTGTGTTTTGGGTATTTTCAGTGGTTGCCATGGCAACAGCAGTCATCAATAAGTCAAAAACAGCGAAAAATCAGCATTTCTATTATACTTAGGCGTGATTTCCCTCAAGTACATACACATGTGGACCAGTATGGTTATTAATTTTAACTTCCTTGCTCTTGATCAATTCTCTTAGACTTAGAATCTTAGATACCTTAGATCTGAATACCGCCCTTTAAAAATTAAAACAATGCAAATGTGGTGTCTATCCAGTATCCACAATATGGCTAAAAGGTAACAGCTATTTTGATCTAGTATCTACTCTCTCTCTTAAAACTGACAACAATGCAAATGCAGTGTCTATCCACAACATGGGATAGACAGTTATATTGATTTTTCTATTCCCTCCTCTGAAAGGGTACATCTCATCGTATTCTGCTAGATACATATAGTCTTCCCATGTGAATTACTATTTTTGGTTAATATCAGCATTTTAGTAAATACAGATATAGTAACTTTATTGTTTGTAAGGGCTTCCAAAATAAAATACTCAAACTCCAGGATTAGTTACCTGCTGCTAAATTAAATGAGGAAACTTGGATAAACAAATGCTATAGTTTCTTAGCCTTGTATGTGCACTTATATGATAATTAAGTGATCATTTCCATTTAAAGGGAAATGGTTAAGCAATGCACTCTATGACATTTGATATAAGTACACATATTGCAAGGCTGAGAAACTGCAGCATTTATATATCAAAGTTTCCTCATCTAATTTGGTGGCAGGTAAAACTTGAACCCTTTTAAGATCAATATATTTCCATGTTAAAGTGAACTCATCCTGCAGTAGTATGGCTGTATGCACTGATCCTACTTACCATAAGTTTTAGCTGGAGCTTATCTAAGTAGTACTTAGCTGGTAATTTTACTAATGACTTACTGTGCTGCGTTGCGGCACACCAGCCAGCACTTAAGAAAGTATGGGTTTTGTGGTTAGAGGTCCCAAGGGCCATATTGTTCTCAGCTTTTTTTTTTGGGGGGGGGGGGGGGGGGGGGGGGGGGAGCTAGCCCCTAAACTGTGTGTGTCACCCCAACCTGATCACATGATCTCCTCTTCTTGCTCTCTCTCTCTCTCTCTTACTGATGTATAGAGCAGGCCAAGGAGAATGTCTCTAACAATAGAAAGGGAAGCACCCAATTTCTCGGAATATAACAAATCTATTTTGGTTTTAAGATGTAGTGGGAGAGTTCAATGTGCATATCTATCCTTCAATCTATCTGCACATACATGCATATACATAAATACATACCTATCTTTCTCTCTATCTATTTTTCTATCTATAGCTATGTATCTACTTATCTATATCAATTTATGTATGCATGTATCTATCTATCTATAGATAGATAGATAAATAAATAGATGGATAGATACACAGAGTATAAGTGATCGCCCCTTTAAGTTTACCACCCCTCTAAAGTGACCACACCACACATACTAACCTATTCCTATTACTTTTATAGTAAAAAGAGTCCCTCTAAGTTGACCAGTTGTGGCTTGTCACAGGATGTCACTTTAGAGGGGTTACACTGTGTGTGTGTATATATATATATATATATATATATATATATATATATATATATATATATATATATATATATATATATATATATATATGTGTGTATATATATATATATATATACATATATATATATATATATATATATATATATATATATATATATATATATATATATATATATACATATATATGAATTGTATAATTATATATATATGTATATATATATATGTATACATATATATATATATATATATATATATATATATATATATAAATATATATATATATATATATATATATATATATATATATATATATATATATATATATATATATATATATGTTTGTGTGTGTGTTTTAAGTATAACTCCTAACCATTCCTAGTGACACTAACACAACTCAAATATCTGGCATTTATTTAATGACTTCATAGTCAAATGTATGGGCACTGCTTAGTGATACATGTGAAGATGAATTTGAATTTTTTAATCATCAATTCTTTTTCTGCCATTTGAGGCTGATTTGCCAGTGTCAAATGGTGGAGGAAACCAGAATACCAGGAGAAAACCACTACCTAACCAGTCTACTTACAGGGGTCCCGGGTGGTAAGTAGTACTTAAAGGTTAGTTAGGACCAGGGCATAAGGCCATAGGAGTATTTAAGTTTGTTTTAGTTTGAAAAGTTCCTATATTTGTTCCTACTCAAATACTGATATTAATCAAAATATTTATTTTCATGGGAAGACTTTATGTATCTAGGGGAATACGATGAGAAGTTCCCTTTCAGAGGAGGGAATAGAAAAATCAATATAACTGTCTATCCCATGTTGTGGATAGACACTGCATTTGCATTGTTGTCATTTGTATTTAGACCTAAGACAAAGAGAATGGCATGAATTGGTCAAGGGCAAGGAAGTTTTTTTTAATAACGATACAGATGTCCACAGGTGTATTGGCCTGTGATAAATCACACTTAAATATCAGGGAAATGCTGATTTTTTGTTGTTTTTGACTAATTCCGACTGGCGTTGCCATGGCAACCACTGGAAATTTCCAAAATACACATTAACAAACTCACGGGTTGAGAACTTTAATTTGATACTGCATTTGCCATGATCTGACACTGATCTGATAAAATAAATCATTTTAAGCCATATTGTGGATAGACTCGATCGTCATTTTCAAAGGACTGTATTTCAGACCCCAAAACATTTTAATCACATAAAATTGCCTTGAATTGATCAAGAAAAAAGCAAGGAAGATTTTGATAAGCATATTGATACCCTGAGGTAGGTTGATTGGGGGTAGATCGCACTTTAGTATTACGAAAATGACAAAAATGACCATTTTCCTCTGTTTTTGATTAACTTTTGGCTCCCGTTGCCATGGCAACGACTGAAACTACCATTACTACACATGAATGAACTCCCATGGTTTAGACCTTAAATTTGATACTGCATTTGCCATGATCTAACACTGATCTGAATAGATGATTCATTTAAAGCCATATTGTGGATAGACTCCACATTTGCGGTATCCGCATTTTCAAAGGTTTGTACTTCATACCCAAAAT
>OZ012691.1:46218559-46265763 GCA_963942565.1 Maea johnstoni | reverse complement strand
ATATGACGGACCAGATTGTCCTGTCTCTGCAAATCGTAGTACAGTGGGTCATATCCAAGTTCACCTGTATATATATATATATATATATATATATATATATATATATATATATATATATATATATATATATATATATATATATATATATATATATATATATATATATATATATATATATATATATATATATATATATATATAAATATATATATATATATATATATATATATATATATATATATATATATATATATATATATATGTATATATATATATATATATATATATATATATATATATATATATATATATATATATATATATATATATATATATATATATATATATATATATAATTTATATATATATATATATATATATATATATATATATATATATATATATATATATATATATATATATATATATATATATTTATATATTTTTGTTGATATATACAGACTCAAGCATGACATGAGAACTGAATAGTCTTACTTTCCAAAATACATCAGTGCATGTGCTGATGCAAGGGTTTAAAAAATAATGCGATTGAGAATGCAATTGAAATCTCGTTGATTTCGAAATATAGAGTTGAAGTAGAGAAATTTTAAAAAGCGGTCCGTACGAAATATACTGACACTCACAGGATTAATGTAAATGAGACTAAACGTAGGTTATTAAAACGAGATGTGTACAGAGAAAAATCAATCAACTATCATTCCATTAACGGATAACTCCTTGTGTGTGTGTGTGTGTGTGTGTGTGTGTGTGTGTGTGTTCATTGTCATTCTATATTGCATCGTCAAACTATCATAACGAGAACACTATTGCGAGATATTAGTACAAATATTGCCACTATATCTTTAAATTGTTATTATCAGTGTTATCAGAAACGCGTGCTTTCAAACTGCAGATGAGTTCAAGTCCTCTGTTGGCCTATGATATTTATTGTTAATTATTACCATTGAAATTAACAGAGCAGCAGGGATATAGAGATAATTAGATGTTTCATCCAGGAAGCGCGTGATGACTTTGATTGATGCTGATAATGATCCCCGAGTGTCTAATTAGCGTACTATTAATTAGCGTACTATTGAAATAATCAATAGGCCGATGATATGCATTACTCTGTCACAAATCAGCAAAACAAACCTTTCGCGCAGTACCCGTAGAGGTACATTACAGCCAAAGGTCTTACCAAAGCAGCAATTACAATGTATTGGCTTACGATATATAGGAGTGGCTTTGTTGAATCACTAGTCAACATGCTGTCAATCAGTATTCTATTCTGGCAAATGATCTGTATCGTTTTTCAATTGTCTTTTCTCCATATTTACTGCACTGTATTTCTTTTATATAAAAAATGCGATATATGACTTATCGTTTGATCAGTAAAGTCAATAAACATACATGCAGACTCTAGAGTGAGATGAGAGCTGGATGTAGTAATACGTCTAACTTACCATAATACGCCAGTACAGCAAATGCAAAGGTTCGGAGAAGATACGGATGGGAATGCAACTAACAGATAAAGCCTTTATAAACGAATCATGTGAACGATATACTCTAATCGTTTCTTTTTGAAGTGCCATATGCCGTGCTGTTTTTGTTTTAATCTTCTTCAAATATTCAACCTATTCGATGAATGCTGCATTACATTATACCTCTCGGCCATTGGGAAAGCCCCCAGTACAGCGCGGCAGAATGACACTAGTTATCGCAAGCATGTATAACACGTGTAGGTGTCAGTTACGGGCAGACAGTGCCTGCCATATCGCTACATTTTGCAAAGGTCGGTTGCTTTGACTTCATGCTTTTCATTCATATCTGATTTGATAGGATTTCAATTACCACAGATCGATGCCCATAGTGACATTCACATGTTTATCCAATCAGTTCACATCTGCCGGTCTTGGAAGGAGTGAATGAATGAATGAAGAAATAAATGAATGAATTAATGAATAAAATGATGGATGGATGGATGGATGGGTGGATGAATGAACGAATGATTAAATACATGAAGGAATATAGGAATAAATGAATGAAAGAATGAAGGAATACATAAATGAATGAATGATTGAATGAATATATGGATGAAAGATATAATGTATGAGTGCAATATGACAAGAAGGGTTATTCAGTCCCACACACTCTAAAAATTAATGGAATATATATATAAGAGTAAACGACCCTGTCGGTTTTTCGTTAGGGGTCCTTTGGACAGCAGACGATATGCACTATTTACCCAATATAAATGTCCTGCATTCGTAAATCACATAATATCATTAGGTTTACTCATATCGGATGATATTTGAGACAACAGTGAAACCTCCTGATGTGAACACGTATGAGATACATTCCATATTGTGACATTCGAGACCCGTTAGTATATACCTTTATATATATATATATATATATATATATATATATATATATATATATATATATATATATATATATATATATATATATATATATATATATATATATATATATATATATATATATATAATTATATATATATATAATTATATATATATATACATATATATATATATACATATATATATATATACATATATATATATATATATACATATATATATATATATATATATATATATATATATATATATATATATATATATATATATGTATATATATATGTATATATGTATGTATGTATGTATGTATGTATATATATATATACATATATATATATATATATATATATATATATATATATATATATATATATATATATATATATATATATATATATATATATATATGTATATACTAGTATATCATTCAATTCTTAATAGGTCCAATAACGACTTCAGTGAGATTCATTTGGTCAGATGATGTGTAGTTCAGTAGAAGTATAATCCTCCATTTTGTCCACAGGCTGATAAACATTGAGATATGACTTGTTAGATGTGAACACTAAATATGCACATGTATGCCCTGGTCTCATCGTATTCATATCACTAATATGTCATCGTAGTCTCATCCAACAGAGTCATTCTGCACTGAGACATGGTATTGAATCGAAAGAATATATAACACCATATACTAGTATGACTATTTGGAAATGTTGCCTGTTTGTCAACATATCTGATACTTCCGGAAGAAAAATATACCCTAAATAAACTTATATTTATTTGAATATACAGCATTGCTTACTGACTTCCAAATAGATCTAGTCTATCGTCTATAGATATATCCACTATTTTCCAAGTCCAATGTCACCTTAAACTATTTCGTGAAAGAAGTTATCAGTATTGCAACTAGATACGTATTTCTCATTTACCATTCCTGTAGATGTGTTTTGGAGCCATCCAGAACGTGAACAGTTTATTAATGCTGAAAGTACCAAAATCCGTTTAACCGTGGCTTGTCCTGACCTCTATTGTTACAAATGACTATCACGGAGAGAATCGATTCAATTGTTCTTGTTTACGAACCAAGTTCAGTCCCTGATTCATCTTAGTTATTGGTTTAACCATTGAGCAAGCAAAGCTAATTAGGCATTCACTACCAACAAAGGCAAACAAGTTGTTCTAATCGAATCAAAGTGCACAATTAAGTTTTCCCTGACAAGGGAAAGCAAATCGATAACTTAAATGTCAGGAACTGATCGCCTTAAGAAGACAACTAATGAGTATTAACATCCCATTTGGGGAGTATTTTTCAAGTTTGCATCGTACTTTACTACGTGGGGGAATCATTCCGTTCAGGTGGGCGCTGACGTGCCCCCAAGTACAGGCAGGTTGAGGATATTCAGGATATCGATATTAGCTTTTGTAGGTTTTGAATAGAGTCCTTTGCATACCGATACTCCTAATGGAACTTGTACATTGATAAAACAAGGACGTCAATGCCGGTCAAGTACAAGGAAAGCATGAGGATAGGTATTAAAAACGTTAACAATAGTAATTTTAAAGTATGTTACAGATAAGGGTTTTTTCAGCATTCTTCATATCAAATTCAATCGCATGTTATCCAGATGACTACGACACATCCCCGCCATAGCAAGTGGTCGTATCTCCGGACGCCTCCAGCAAGGCGTATGCGGGCAGTCAACCTTACTAGAGGGAGTTGTTTGTTGAGGTTATTGGATTTCGGCAAAAGCTACACAGCGTGGCCGATATCTGAAAACGTTACTTATGATAAGATGCACCAAGTTGCCAATATCATCTGTTTGATGCCAACTGCACGGTTTTTGAGATGCTGGACAATGCTGTTAAAATATGCGAGAGTTATCATTTCGTGAGACTGCGAAATGAGGATAAGGACACGAACTTCTAGAGAGTAAGTAATATACATAAAGTGTGACCTCACTCAAAGAATGATTATTTCTAGAAATAGGTTATAGCAAGTATGGTTTTTAAAAGCGTGCGGTTTCATACTCTAAAAACGTGAACATTTTCTGTTTAAAATCGTGGTACATATTGCATTTCTTTGTCAATATGTACGTGTTTCAAATCAAACTCCACCGTGTGCTCTCAAAGTACCCACGACACATCCACGCCTAAAATAGCGGTGGAATCCGCGGAAGCCTCCAGCACAGCCTGTGCGGGCAGGGCTACCTTACAGGGAGTCGTTTGTTAAGTTAATTGGATTTTGGCAAGTGGCACTAGACGTCGTTTGGCGATCTAGGCGTACCGTTGGCGGGCAGGCCGCTGGCAGCACAGTAACATTCCCACCACTCTACATCATCCGCAGGCTACACGTGTTTTCTGCTGCTGCTGCCGTATGATTTGTGTTGCCCACGAGCCGCATCAGTAAATATTAGCAAAAGTTATTGATTGCATAATTGCATTATAGCGGCAGCCCAGGAGAGCGTTACCAATATGCAGGGATTGTGGCATGTTGTTGCTCAAGTAAGTCTGACGTAGACACTTTATGGCTTACTTCAGGCTCATACTGTTGTTTTCTCTCAAACTTTGGATATGGAAAACTCCCGAATGGCTAAATGGCAAAAGTAGTGAATTGAGGATAAAACAACGATTAACAACAGTTGTTTAGTTGCAGTGCATGCGAAGTAGCTCGCAATAACCTGTGCAGTAATTCCCCAGGTTACTATGGTTCCCCCCCCCCTTTGGCAAATGACTAGTCATCATTTAAACTTAATATAACTAAAAAAGTAAAAGAATAAGAACTCTAATTACTACTACTAATACTACTACTACTACTACTACTACTACTACTACTACTACTACTGATAATAATAATAATAATAATAATAATTATAATAGCTTTATAAGTATTTTCATTGCCTTTATTTGTTGGTTTTAAGATTCTCATATTTGTATGTATTCATTTATTCACGCATAATTTATCCTTTGATATAGGAACTAGGCGAGAGCGTGGAGAAGTGCCCTGAATCTATCACTGCTAAAAGGAAGCCGCAGCTCGGGCAAAGTGGGAACCATCAACCTCTTCTCTGCCGCCATAACTTTCCCGCCTATAGGAGGCAAGAGAGATGAGTTTCTGTCTCAGGCCTGAAGACTTATTATGAGAGGCTGAGAACTCACACTTTATCTCAATGCATCAAGTACACTCAGAGTCCATTCATTGCAGCACCCCGGGGGCTGCGCCAATAGCTGAGCGCTATCCCGCCTATAGGAGACAAGAGAAATGAGTTTCTGGCTCAGGCCTGAAGACTTATTATCAGAGGCTGAGAACTCACACTTTATCTCAGTGCATCACGTACACTCAGAGTCCATTCATTGCAGCACCCCGGGGGCTGCGCCAATAGCCGAGCGGTATCCCGCCTATAGGAGACAAGAGAAATGAGTTTCTGGCTCAGGCCTGAAGACTTATTATCAGAGGCTGAGAACTCACACTTTATCTCAATGCATCACGTACACTCAGAGTCCATTCACTGCAGCACCCAGGGGGCTGCGCCAATAGCCGAGCGGTATCCCGCCTATAGGAGGCAAGAGGAATGAGTTTCTGTCTCAGGCCTGAAGACTTATTATCAGAGGCTGAGAACTCACACTTTATCTCAATGCATCACGTACACTCAGAGTCCATTCATTGCAGCACCCAAGGGGCTGCGCCAATAGCTGAGCGGTATCCCGCCTATAGGAGACAAAAGAAATGAGTTTCTAGCTCAGGCCTGAAGACTTATTATCAGAGGCTGAGAACTCACACTTTATCTCAGTGCATCACGTACACTCAGAGTCCATTCATTGCAGCACCCCGGGGGCTGCGCCAATAGCTGAGCGGTATCCCGCCTATAGGAGGCAAGAGAAATGAGTTTCTAGCTCAGGCCAGAAGACTTATTATCAGAGGCTGAGAACTCACACTTTATCTCAATGCATCACGTACACTCAGAGTCCATTCATTGCAGCACCCAAGGGGCTGCGCCAATAGCTGAGCAGTATCCCGCCTATAGGAGGCAAGAGAAATGAGTTTCTAGCTCAGGCCTGAAGACTTATTATCAGAGGCTGAGAACTCACACTTTATCTCAGTGCATCACGTACACTCAGAGTCCATTCATTGCAGCACCCAGGGGGCTGCGCCAATAGCCGAGCAGTATCCCGCCTATAGGAGGCAAGAGAAATGAGTTTCTAGCTCAGGCCTGAAGACTTATTATCAGAGGCTGAGAACTCACACTTTATCTCAGTGCATCACGTACACTCAGAGTCCATTCATTGCAGCACCCCGGGCGGGGGCTGCGCCACTAGCCGAGCGGTATCCCGCCTATAGGAGGCAAGAGGAATGTGTTTCTGTCTCAGGCCTGAAGACTTATTATCAGAGGCTGAGAACTCACACTTTATCTCAGTGCATCAGGTACACTCAGAGTCCATTCACTGCAGCACCCCGGGGGCTGCGCCAATAGCCGAGCGGTATCCCGCCTATAGGAGACAAGAGAAATGAGTTTCTGGCTCAGGCCTGAAGACTTATTATCAGAGGCTGAGAACTCACACTTTATCTCAGTGCATCACGTACACTCAGAGTCCATTCATTGCAGCACCCAAGGGGCTGCGCCAATAGCTGAGCGGTATCCCGCCTATAGGAGGCAAGAGGAATGTGTTTCTAGCTCAGGCCTGAAGACTTATTATCAGAGGCTGAGAACTCACACTTTATCTCAATGCATCACATACACTCAGAGTCCATTCATTGCAGCACCCCGGGGGCTGCGCCAATAGCTGAGCGGTATCCCGCCTATAGGAGACAAGAGAAATGAGTTTGTGGCTCAGGCCTGAAGACTTATTATCAGAGGCTGAGAACTCACACTTTATCTCAGTGCATCACGTACACTCAGAGTCCATTCATTGCAGCACCCCGGGGGCTGCGCCAATAGCTGAGCAGTATCCCGCCTATAGGAGACAAGAGAAATGAGTTTCTGTCTCAGGCCTGAAGACTTATTATCAGAGGCTGAGAACTCACACTTTATCTCAGTGCATCACGTACACTCAGAGTCCATTCATTGCAGCACCCCGGGGGCTGCGCCAATAGCTGAGCAGTATCCCGCCTATAGGAGGCAAGAGGAATGAGTTTCTGTCTCAGGCCTGAAGACTTATTATCAGAGGCTGAGAACTCACACTTTATCTCAGTGCATCACATACACTCAGAGTCCATTCATTGCAGCACCCTGGGGGCTGCGCCAATAGCTGAGCGGTATCCCGCCTATAGGAGGCAAGAGAAATGAGTTTCTAGCTCAGGCCTGAAGACTTATTATCAGAGGCTGAGAACTCACACTTTATCTCAATGCATCACATACACTCAGAGTCCATTCATCACAGCACCCCGGGGGCTGCGCCAATAGCTGAGCGGTATCCCGCCTATAGGAGGCAAGAGAAATGAGTTTCTAGCTCAGGCCTGAAGACTTATTATCAGAGGCTGAGAACTCACACTTTATCTCAATGCATCACGTACACTCAGAGTCCATTCATTGCAGCACCCCGGGGGCTGCGCCAATAGCTGAGCGGTATCCCGCCTATAGGAGACAAGAGAAATGAGTTTCTGGCTCAGGCCTGAAGACTTATTATCAGAGGCTGAGAACTCACACTTTATCTCAGTGCATCACGTACACTCAGAGTCCATTCATTGCAGCACCCCGGGGGCTGCGCCAATAGCTGAGCGGTATCCCGCCTATAGGAGGCAAGAGGAATGTGTTTCTGTCTCAGGCCTGAAGACTTATCAAGAGAGACTGATCACACATACTTTATCTCAATGCATCAGGTACACTCAGAGTCCATTCACTGCAGCACCCCGCGGGCTGCGCCAATAGCTGAGCGGTATCCCGCCTATAGGAGGCAAGAGGAATGAGTTTCTAGCTCAGGCCAGAAGACTTATTATCAGAGGCTGAGAACTCACACTTTATCTCAATGCATCACATACACTCAGAGTCCATTCATTGCAGCACCCCGGGGGCTGCGCCAATAGCTGAGCAGTATCCCGCCTATAGGAGGCAAGAGAAATGAGTTTCTAGCTCAGGCCAGAAGACTTATTATCAGAGGCTGAGAACTCACACTTTATCTCAGTGCATCACGTACACTCAGAGTCCATTCATTGCAGCACCCCGGGGGCTGCGCCAATAGCTGAGCGGTATCCCGCCTATAGGAGGCAAGAGAAGTGAGTTTCTAGCTCAGGCCTGAAGACCTATTATCAGAGGCTGAGAACTCACACTTTATCTCAATGCATCACGTACACTCAGAGTCCATTCATTGCAGCACCCCGGGGGCTGCGCCAATAGCTAAGCGCTATCCCGCCTATAGGAGGCAAGGGAAATGAGTTTCTAGCTCAGGCCTGAAGACCTATCAAGAGAGGCTGATCACACATAGTTTATCTCAATGCATCACGCTCAGCCAGAGGCCATTCATAGCAACACTTCAGGAGCTGCCCATATAGCAGAGGGGTATTCCGCCCCTAGGAGGAAAGAGAAATCGTTTTTTCTGACTGGGGCCTGAAGACTTATTATGAGGACTGAGCACACACACACACTTATCACAACAATCTGAAATGTTGCAACAGTTGATTCGAGCAATGCCTCCACAGGCGATAGGTCTAGGTGTTGGCTGCAACCGACTGCTTGCTGTCTGTCACTTTTGTCAGATATGCTTATACTGCATATGGGTTGGGGCTTCCCAGATAGTCAAGTGGTCTGAGGTATTGCGACATATGCTACTCTCTCTCCACATTATCAGACCTGCTTCTACTGTGTTGAGTGGTCTTAGACCCTGTCAATGACCAATTGCTGTCTCTCACCAACACAGGGGTGGGGGTGCCCAAATAACGGAGTAGTCTAAGACATTGCCACCAACACTGACCTGCAGCAATTAAGAGAAGGGACTCCCATAGCAGTGTAGTCTAGGGCATTGCAACCATAGCTTGCTGTCTTTCACAGGCCTGCAGCAATGTAGAGAAAGGAATGTCATATAGCAGTGTAGTCTAGGGCATTGCAACCATAGCTTGCTGTCTTTCACAGGCCTGCAGCAATGTAGAGAAAGGAATGTCATATAGCAGTGTAGTCTAGGGCATTGCCACCATAGCTTGCTGTCTTTCACAGGCCTGTAGTAATAAAGAGAAGGGACTCCCATAGCAGTATAGTCTAAGGCATTGCCACCGTAGCTCGCTGTCTTTCACAGACCTGCGGCAATAAAGATAAGGGACTGTCCCATAGCAGTGTAGTCCAGGGCATTGACACTTACGGCGTGACAGTGTACACAACTGCCAAATAAATTGGGTTCGCTACCAAATCTGGGAATTACAGATTTTGCCTATGATTAAGGTCTGCCCGTGGTTTAACATAGCATGGATACTACGGTTTCCTCCACTAAAAACAACTGCCTGGTCACTATTTGGCCTCAATATGACAAGAAAGGTGATGATAAACAAACTTTCACATCTAAATACCTCGTCGACTCCCATCCTAAACATGCAATCTGCCACACACAGTTACCGCCATTACAGCTAGCGGACTAGCAACTCGAGCGTATGATGGCTCCTTTGCGATAAACATCGTAATTTCACTGCCAAATTAGCCGCTGTTTCCGAACGGAGGCCACCAGCCCGTTGCCTGATGGAGAGAGGGCGGTTGTATATTAAGCCATTTTGCAGTCGTCATATGAACACGCCAAACGTATCTCGTCTGTCGTCTGCCTCTCCGCCAATTAGCCTAAGTACTGCCCGAGGGCTGTAATATAAGTCCGCGAGTATTTGCGAACTCTTTTTTCCTGATTACATGTTTGTCCTGGCGCGGCCTTCCTACAAATGTTTGATGCATATGGAAATACCTTGCTAACAGTGAAGTTGTTGATCATGTGTGGTTGAACATTTCGTCTTCAGATATGTATGTAGGTTCACTAGATGGGTTACCGGAGCACATGTACACAGCAGATACAAGTGGTAACACCAAACCTTTATGGTAAAATATATATTTCTTCCAACAATTCAGTCAGTTTGTCTAAGCTTTGAAATGAAAAATTACTTTCTGATAAAAATAACTTTCTTTTAAAACGATCCTCTGAGTCCAATTAGGCTAATATCAATCTGCAATTTCTTTCTATACTAGATATGCCACGCAGATTTACTACCCTAGAGAGCGATTTGATCCTAGGAAATGTCCATCGGTGAGATAGGACAAGCAGTGGGTGCGCTGCCTTTTGACCGTTCGGCCATAGGGGAAGCCCCATCATGAGCACGAGTGATGTGCGATGTTAATTTTTGCTCCAAGATTGACTCCCACTGGCCTATAGCAACCTAAGCTAGCATGGTGAAACATGTAATTGCGGCTGGACAGAAGCACAAAGATACGTTGGCGCATTGCTAAATAGTGGCTGAAACGAAACTACAAAAATGGCTATAGGAATGAGCAACGACAGGCGACCCGCAATCCAATATTTCGCCAGTAACTCCTCTTGTTATAAAGAGAAGTAGGGGGATGGATTACACTAAATTATACGATCTTTGATGAAAGTGAATGCTCTGCCCCTTTATTCACTTTCCATTGATCTAGTCCCTTCTAATTGGACGATACCAGGCTCACCCCTCCGCCTCTTCATAACGATAATTGCATTAGCATCTCCACGACATTGCCATAGAACTTCCTGACGAACTTTATCGACATTTTACATCATGCATTGATTTTGCCCTGACAAAATAACCTCCCTAGTTGAAGAGTTCTATTGACCGGGAGCAATGACGTCATCGCCCGCCAAGTGATCTTGAGGGGATCCGTCTGCAGCCGGAGCAGTTGTGTGCTCGGTCAAAAGCAAGGGCATCCGATGCAGAAAGAATTGCCCAGGCGCACATTGTGGCGCCATTGCGGCCCCACTGTACTTGCCAGGCGGACGACTAGTCATACTCGATAGCGCAATCTAATCTTCAATAATCATAGTTATAAAAATCAATAAAAGTATCTGCAGCCACAAACCTATCAGTGAAATGCTCAAACGGGGGCCCAATTGCAATGATTCCCATTTCCCTAATCACAATAGATATTTAAGGGCATTGCTTTACTCTAGTCATTCTCTTTACTTATCTCGTGTATTTGTGTGGAAGTAATCTGAAATATGCGATTGAGCTGCAAAAGTGGCATTTCATCTCCGAATCTAAGCGAAAACGATCGATTCAGGCAAAAGGCATTTTAGATAAGCTAAAATAATGTTGATTCTGCGTGCGTTCTTTGGTAGTGACTGTCTTTTTAGTGTGGCCTCTGCAAGAGAAAGCCATCCTGTTTATTAGATTACAGAGAACACAAACCATTATTGCGAACTATTTGCAATTATGATTATTGATGAATTAAATGATATCTTAGTGGATAAATACTACTTAGCTTAGAGGAAAATATCTCCTTACTTGTGTACAGTCGATGATATAATAGTCTATCTTAAGATGTAACTTTAAAAATGTTCATCCTTTAAAGGTCAAACGTGCACCTCGGCTATGCGGGAGCCGTTCTATGTGCGTCACTCTCTCCCCCGGTCTTATCGCTAATAGTAGTAGTAGTAGTAGTAGTAGTAGTAGTAGTAGTTGTAGTAAAAGTAGTAGTATGTTTACTTGCTGTAATATATCGTTACAAAAGTCATACCTTTACATGTAAATTCCAATAGAGATAAACTCAAATAGAAATACAAATAATAAATTGAATATAATTCTACCGCAATATGTACAAGTATCATGCACATTATAGGCACCAAGTCGTAAAGGTATCAGGAAGGGTATCAGGACAATATCCCCCCGGACAATATCCCCCCAGGACAAAATCCCCCTGGACAATATCCCCCCATTCCAATATCCCCCCGGACAATATCCAATTACCAACACATGTTTTGGGATAATTTAAAACACTGAAATTAAACATTTATTGTCCTAGAACCATCAGGAAGTGTGACAAATTAACTCACATGTTAAAATTCATGAGGTAGTTTTGCTTACCGGCTGAGTTGCACATAGTTTACGTCATATGATTGCGAGATCCACTTCCTGGCATGATTGTCTATCTGCTAATATTCTGAGACATCTTACGCTGATCTAGTTGCAGGATGGACTTATTAGACAATTCCTCGCATGCTACCTATGTGCTTCACCATTAGGACTAGATTGTCACAATCTTACATAGAGTAGCCAAAAACCGATAGAAGGAATCTCGCATTCAAATTCCCTAATGTAAGGAGAAAAGATATGAATCGGAACACTCAAACCCTCGCTGAATCCGCATAGAGCAGATTGCAGAGCAATGGCTTCAAATGTAGAGTCCTGTAGCTGTCACATGTTGAGACAGTCATCTTACAAGTCAGCTTACATATCCAACATCACAGGAAAAGCCTTCTCCGGAGGCAGGTGGGAGGATGCAATGCACCTCTTTGAAGAGTAACGGTAAGTACACGTTAAATGCTGACAGCACAGTCAACCTCATTGGTGGCATAATGCTACAGAATACTAGCTATGAAGCCCCTTATAGGACGAAAATCTTGGGGACCAATATTCTGTACCCATAATGCTGTGTTGGAATTTGGAACTTCAATGTTTGTCACTTTTTCTGCCATATGTATGTTAGGTCGTGACTACCCAGTTGTAAGTGGTGGAGGAAACCAGAGTAGGTTGCGAAAACCTTCACTTAACCCCAAGTCACTGGCAACTTTCTCACATTCCCCCGAATGCTGTGTTACTAAACCTTATCAGGAAATGGAATACAATAAATTCATTATACTGATCTTCTTTGGCTTAGGAACTGTCATCTAGATAAAATTAAGCTCTATTCAAAATGATTGAATAGATAAGAGCAAGCAAAGATATAATTCCAGTTTGTACTATAATCAAATCACAGGGAATAAAAGTAGTCCAATGATTCCAATATATAAACTCACTGAAAACTCCTCGGTTTCTGTTAGAAAAAGGTTGTCAGAATGGTGCTCCATTCGGTGGAATTGGGGGCGGGGACAGCCTGCACCTCGTGGCGACAGCCAATCAGGCACGAGAGTGGTCCGGCGGCATGCGAGCGGAGAGTGATTGACCAATCGGATCCAGGAGCCTGCCAAAACACGTGGCTGGGCCCGCGAAATTAATACTAGTAGTTAAGGTTTAAAGATACAATGTTATATTTCTTTGATACAATGTTGCAATTTGACTTTTGTAAATAACCTGTTCTGATCCGCATATCTGAGTCGTAGTTGTCCCTGTATCCTAATGTGATGAAATGCAAGTTTATCGTATGTTTAAAATAACATGAATTTGATCCTTATTCTTGTTTTCAGAAAGTAATTTAAGAAGAAATAAGTAATGAGATTCCTACGAACGACCTAACGCCCTTTTAAACATTCTACTGATGGCATCGCTTCACTAATGACCTACATGTAAAAAGTGTTTGTGCAGGTTCTATTATTGGGTTTACCTCCTTTAGCCATTCTCACAGACAGACGATGATACTGATGGTGTGTGTTTCGGCCTCCCTTATGGGTTAAACGCTCGTGTAAAGTACCGTGTGATCTTAACCTCTAACCGTGTAAATGGTAGGAGAGCATGGTTAGAGAGCTTAGCTAGTTGCGGTCCTCTAGCACTCTGAAAAGGAGCACCATACTTTAAAACACATATTTGATATCATTCTTAGTATTAGGTTGATTGGAACATACATTGAGCATCTTTACTGTAAAACGTTTCAAACACGTGATACAGTTATCGAATGAAAAGGAGATTAATGAAAAGTAAAGCATGTCTTAATTTACACGTGCGCCTGTCTACATCTTGATGCATTTGTCCTTGAGCATAAATATTTGAAACATCCTCATTTATCACAGATATTGGGTTCGCATATTCGCCACTTCACTGGCGTTGGCGGATCAGGTGCTTATCAATCTCCGAGCCGACGTGGAGTAATTTGTAACACTATACACCCCCTACTTGAATCCCACCTGGGAGGCCCTTCGTGTTAATACACCTTTTTCCACTTTGATGTCAATATCAACTGCTACCTGAGTAAATCTGATGCTTTTAAGTGCTGAGACTATAAAGAGATGAAACATATGAATTATTACCGTGTAGAATTGCTCAAAGACCAGCCAATAGCCGCAGTTAATGAAGTGGTTTGGCGGTTGAGTGTTATCAGGTGAGACGTAGCACGAATTCGCAGACTTTCCACCTCACTTGACCTATATATTTTACTAACAACGCCCTTAAAGTCTTGATTTGGAGGCTCTTGCATATTACGAACCGCCTTCTTGAATTAATCGGAATTTGATAAGGAAAGCAAATTATTTTGAATAAGCACTGTTTTTACCAATGTTTTTGGAAAATGTATTGTGTCTTTACTTCAACCATGATTGTCACAATAAGATAGCTCTCTTCAATTTTTAACATCTGTGTACCAATAACATGTACTGTACACTGTCTTGATAGTTTGTGCTAAAAAAGTACGGATCTCTTAAAATAAAATCAAATCCGTCTTTTAATAGTCCGGATTTGAACCCCGCCCGCCGCGCCATCTATCTATCATAACGCAAACTAAATTTTGGGAAGTGAACCGTGGTGATAGAGCCGATAATAGATGGATCAAATTCAGACAAGTTCTAGTAGTGGGGGGCTCTTACATTTTTTAGTTTGACAGGGAAATTGCAGCTAAATTGCAGTTAAAATGCTCAATGCTGCCTGCCACCCCAGATGATGCCTGCCAAGTGAAGGTTTGAGCAGGGAGAAAATGAGCACAACTCAGGTGGTTGCCATTAGCAATCAGGTAAAACAAAGGAATAAATGTTACAAACAGTTTGAGAAGGGCTTCATGCTCAGGAATCACACAAACAAAGGAATGGGAAAAGGATGTGTTAAAATGGCCAAAAACGATCTGAAATATTTCATTTTATTACATTAGCAATGTTAAAGGGTTAAAAAAGGCGTTAGATAGTTAATTTTGCGTAAATGACGCCTGTAAAGGTGATTTTTAGTGGCGCCACCTATTGACTGACAGGGAAACTAACGGACAAATGGACGAAAGTAGACCTCCTTCTTTACGTTTTTGTCCGTTTTTAAACATTGCGGATTCTTCCAAACGGAAAAATCCGGAATGTTTTTACACTAGGACTATTAAGGCAGTGTACAGTATATGAAAAAATGTTCCTCCAAATTCCCTTTGTCTTATAGCAAATGGGCTTGAAAGCAGGTATTCCTCTTGGTATATGACTGAATGGTTTGATGCTATGCAATCAAATTAAGGTACATACCATTTCCACGGCATATATGCATAGTTATTTTGGAACCAAACACATATTTGTGTACAAAGAAATCAAAATCCAACAAGATATACGACTAGACAATGTCAGACTGTGAAAATATATATTTACAAATCTACCTCAGGATATTTTTATCCAATTTAGGCAATCAAGGCCAATCTATTGCATGTTGCAATATTGGACGTCCCCAAAGCAGGGAAGTTTCCTGTGGTAATTTTGTTTCTTTCCGGTGGCATCGATCAGCACGTCAGGCTGTACAACCAGTGGCATTCTCCGCGTGTCTGCTGCGGGAGCCGCATTACTGATGAGACATTTCCGCCGTCGTGTAGCAGTAGCCCCAGACCCATGCCGCAGAGGAGCCGGACGCCAGCAGTTCTGCACCTCTCCGCAGCAAATTTCTCTAAAGTTATATACTAGCAGGATGCTTTAACAACAGGTAGCATATAAGATTTTGCCTAGAATTTTCATTAGGATTACTGTTGGTCCCATAAGAAGTGATATAGCTAAACAGCTTTGACTGCAAATAGATACACGAGTCGGAATTTTAATTGGAACTGTACATAAGTTGATTATTCGTGTTGTGAAGATGGTACACGGCCGTTGTCTGCATTCAGCCATCAGGTACTGTATAACTGGTTAATTTGGCGTGTACTTAAGTTGGCGTTTTTTTCAAAAAAGCATTTTCCCTGGTTTTTTTTTGGCGTCTGGAGCAGTCAGAACAACGCCATCTTTTTTCTAGACATTTTTATGCGATCTTTAATTTGGCGTTGATGGGCATTCGCTAAAAAACGCCAAATTAAAAACCACGCCAAATTAACCAGTTATACAGTATCGCACACAGCCTGTTACCTGCGATGCCTGCTACTTCTCGCAGGCATCTTGCCGTAAACCTACTTTTTTACCACAAGGATAGCTAATAATATCCACATACTGTAAATCACTTAAATATGGCGTGAACATTTAATAGCGCAATAACGATACTGTCATGAATAGCGTGATCTAAATGTAGCGGTGAACGGGAGCAGCAGCAATTTCAATTAAGAATTAAATAAAGACGAGAATTTTACAATAGCGCATATGGGCATAGCGCTATTATCGCTATCTTATTGTTCCCGCTATACTTAAGTGATTTACAGTACGTTCTACTGAGACAAGAACCTACTGCTCATTTTCCCATCTATCCATCGCCTGATCGATGATGTTGGGGCTGCCCCAACGGCCGAGTGGTCTGAAGATTGTACATATGATCACATACCTGTACCATACTATGTATCTAAGTTTTTCCATTGCTACTGATACTTGTATAAGTCAATAGTCATGTTGAGTTATAGGTAAGTCATACAATACGTAGCAGAAAAGGTAACATCAATACCGTATGCATTACATTTACAAAGAACAGAAGGATGGATTCTTTCACATTGCTTTCAACAGCAGCTAAGGTCATATCGCGCCGAGTTAGAAGCTCGGAATGGAGAAGACATTTTATTTTCTTTATGCATGGTTTCAAAGGGTCTTTCAGACGTCTAATGCAGTTTTGATAAGTGCACAAAGATTACAAACTGATGTAAGATTTAAATAATAACTGGAAAAGGGATAGTTTAACCTAACGGGAACAGCAACTTTCACTCAACAATTTCTTGACATTGACATACTTCTTCGCTGTCAAGGCAGATCAGAATTGTTCAGGCCATGTGTACGCTGGAGGTAAGAAGGATTTGGTGTCGAGATAGAAACATGGATCCAGGAAGAAATTTCCTTCTCTTTACAATAAGGCGTACAAATGGTCTTTCAGCTGCAGAAACAACGTTAAAATGGCCTTCCACAACGCCGCTCATTCATATAGCAAACCAACCAATCTGTTAATGAAAATACAGCGGAGACTCGAACCTTAGACCCCATGCTTGTGAGACAGGCATCATAACCACCAGGCAACGACGGGTCTCTCCGTAAGCTGTAGGTCTGAATGAGCTTAATGACTAGGCATGAACAGCACTCTGTGGGCTAAAATACTTGGCGTGAACATAACTGAGCCAGGTGCTGCTCCAATGTGACCTTTGGGTATTGTACAGCCATTATGTGCCTTCCACTCCTAACTGCTGCTGCTATACAGAGTTGTTATACAGAGGTGTTGTAAGGACACGAAAAATCTTGAAGCAGTCAGTACGTGTACCGCACAAGGTTAGTGATAAGAGAGTAATTGCGACTTGCAAAGTTCTGTTAGGCTATTACGTTATATTTTGGTTCAACACATTTTCCTGAACATTAAACATAACCCGTCCAATTGGAGATGGGTTACTAAAGCTAATAGGAGAAACGGTTTTCTGTCAAATATTTCTTAAATTGATGTTTTACTATCAAGATATCTTTGATGTAAATGGGTTCATAAGTACAACACAACACTAACGTAATGCAAAGCATAAATATTCAATTTAAACACGTTCTATATAACAGTCAAGGAAATGGGACTTTTACATCTTTATTCTAATAGCTTGTTCCGTACTATATTTTGCCAGATACAGACATAAATGGCAATTGCTGGCTTTAGCATTAATGTTATAATAAAACGCATTTAAATGTTGTACATCGTGTAGAAACCTCCAAATTCAAAATGAAAGAAGTGCCATCAAACCATTAATGGCATACCAATCACTAATTCCCCAGAAATACCTACCAAGAATGCTAAATAATAATAAAAGAGTCATCTTTCGGTCCTACTGGTATAGAGAAAACATACAATACAGACGCAGGTGTGACAGATGACCAGGAACTGTATATGGACTACAAGCTGATGTATACTAATTGGCTGATGTACATACCTTTGACAGGTTTGACAACAAAAATGTTCCTAGGCTAGTTTTAGCAAAAGAAGCTTTCTTGATATTAATCAGGTCAATAATACCTGCACATATTCTTGAAAAGGCATACCTATAACCCCTAAATACTGTGAAACAGAATACCTCGTATAAAAAGGGTGTGTTGGAATTTTCTTTGCATCGGGGCTTTCCTATTTGCCCAGTCGTCCCATATTGTTTTCTGAATTTACTCGGCTAGACGAGCGTTCCAGATTAGCAAACAAGCTTCGATTGTATTCAGCGAGGGCAACATCACTTGAATACAAATTGACACAGGCTTAATGGTTAATGAATGACACTAAGGGGATTGCTGGGCACAGCTCTGCCGAGTAGCGAATGCCAGAAAAAAATCCCCACCAATTGATGTAGAGCGTCATAGATCCACTGCTGAGAGTCTGCTTCTCCTGTAATGGCCCTGCGCTGACATTCTACCTATCCCTTTCCCCATCATGACCCTAATCCTGTCTATCCATTCATTTGCGGATAAAGCAATGGCTAAATACTTGTTAGTGGCAAGGGGAGCCATATCCTATAGTAAAGCAGTATCTATTCACCATTCTTAGATTCATGGCAGCCCAATATCCAGATACAATCTCACCACGCCATGTTGAAGGCTTTGGTGAAATAAAATGAGACGGTGTAAGCCTACCCGAATGGCAATGCGACCAGAGAGGAAGAGGCAGGACAAACAAGCATAAGAGTTACTCCATTTTGTGCCAGGGTCTCCAAATCCACGTTTCATTAAACAGGTCTAGCTGTGCAAATGTAGTTAATGATTGTGATGTTGGCGCCGATCTATGTCAGGCAAGGGGTGGGCAGGTAGACCATTAGGCGGTCGCTATCGAGTTAGCACTCCTCCACGGTTACTGCGGCAGCACGGCAGAGAAGCATGCCAATGCATGTGCCTCATGATGTGTCGCCTTCTTTGATCGCCTTGTTACTACAACTTGCCAACACGTGTTGACTTGTTGCAAAACATGTTAGTTCTCAGAACAGCATGGTATCTACCAGAGTAAGGGCCTGCCTTCATGGAAGAATGGTCTAACTCATTGTAAACTAATTACCTTTGGTGTCACACTATTGAATTTAGACCAAGAATCGGTTTCAATATGAGCCATGTGGTAAAGTGGCTAGTGGCGTGGTGCCATTAGGTGGTTTGGTACGTTCATCCCGATGACCTTCACAGTAAACTCTTAGCTAGGCATAATGTTACCTATAGTAGCTGACGAAACTACGATAAACCTGATATAGTATTTTCCAACATTAAAGACTAAAAACTTGAATCACGGTTTATTTCTCAGAAATCAAGTTTCCACAGTATCCAGTGTCATATCTACGTCCCTTCTATGGCGTGTTGCTGAATGTAAGTATACACATACGTGACATACCTACCTACACATATGCATGCATGCATACATACATACATTGATAGCCTGTGATTCATGTCAATGAATAGTGTACATAATCATTATTTTAAAAGGCCTATTTCCTCTCTTAAAGAATATGGCTTTCTATTCATTGAATATATTAACTTTTCGTTATTTTAATTTTGGCTCAGTAAGTTTTATGTATGTTGAATGTGTCTGGGTTGCATGCGTATGTAAGAATACGATATACATAAACATATGCATGCATGCATTCATACATACATACATACAAATAAAGATTAACACACATGTACAACATACATACATATACATACATGCATGCATACATACATACAAATATAAGTAGAACTATACATTCATACATGCATAAGTACATACATACAAACATAAGTACAAATATACATACATTTATGCATACACACATAAATAGATATACAAACATACACACACACATAAATTGATCGCCTCTGAATCAAGTCACTCTAATCCCAGACATTTGCCAATGCACATAATCATCATTTAACAAGACCTATGCGTTATAGATTGCCTCCCTTATCAACTGGACATTAGATGTCAGCAATTGCATTTCATGTAAACGATTTATGAGTCATTGTACTTATCAACATGACGTGGACAATAACAAATGAAATAGACAGTTAGCGTCACCAATTTCCACCACACTTAAACCAAATAGGCTAATTTACATATTCATGGGGAAGGGCTATAACAGGAATATTAGTTTTTCCCCTAGGTGGGCGATGGTGTAGGCGGTAAGTGATCTGGGGCCCACATATGTGTCACATAACCCTTATGCTGCTGATGGCTAAATTGTCCAATACAAAAATATGCAAAAATCCTAAAAAAAATCCTGAAACCCTGGCACATGGGTACTCATCTGATAGTACTCAGCGAGAGCTTTCTAATGAATACCAACAAGACAGGGTTTCGATGGATTTCAAAAATCTTTAGCATCCTTGTGCTTTGGACAAGGATAGCCTCAGCATTGGAAGGGTTAAAGTCTTCCTTTTAGCAACAGGCGATTGCTGTAAAAAGCCGAGGAAAGAAAAAAAGAAAATTGCAGACAAAGTGAGGTATGTGATGGTTGCACCTTTAAATTCTCAGGTTGTTCCCACGTCAAATCATGCTACAGGGTATACTGTATGATAATGGTGATATAGTTCTTTCCCACTCAACTGTAATATTGGCTACTAAGAAGGTAATATATCGATGTAGGTTAAAGAATAAGATAATACGGTGAAATATAATATCTCGTATCTTATCCAAGCAAAATCACATGATTAACAAGACTTAAGAGGATTTAAATGGGGATACATACATCCTGAACTTACAGAAATGTTTGATTGAATATGAATTTCAAATGTATTGTTTATTGACGAAAAATTGATTGTTCATAAGCTATTTAAACAATAGGGGTAGTATAGAAATCAATTATGCACCTCCAACTGTAGAAGTTATTCAGAGCGTCTGTTCAAATATATATGTTTTGAAGGTGACTGCAATGTCTACGCAGATGAAATTGAATGATTGCAAACACTTGAGCAATAAATATCCTTTTTACGACACGTACAATTTGAAAATTTAAAAAGTGGGACTTATCTGCACTTGCAGTACATGAGCAATAATCCTTGCACAATGCATTATACGGTTGGGCACTAGAGGCAGCCCCATGAAAGAGGGGATCATGCGTCTCCTACCATCAATAGCCTATCAAAGCACTGTCAAGGCTCCATGTAGCGATAGATGATAGCGCTATCTGATACCTAGGCATTGTATAGGTGGCTATTACGACCTTGCTGTAGACATAATCTTGATTATATGGGGCTGGCGCAGACACCCGAGTCGGCCTGCGCCTATGTGTAATTTGCTATCACTTTTCATGATGGAGACTGATGCATGTTTTCCATGCTGGGCATACAATAAACAGTCTCCAATGACGCTGCCCTCACAGGTTGATGAGGTATTTGCTGCTCTGCGAGTCAGATCAGATGTGCGGGATTCTAGGCTGTGTTGGGTGAGGGGGTAATAAGGGGGTATGGCGCTGAGATAATTAGGATAAACTGCCTTCCTGCATTGCCCCTTACTACCCAGATGGTAGATTGGAGAGTTTGGCTACACACAGTGATGGTTCTGTCAGTAGGTGTTTCCTCATACACCCTCCCCTCCCCAGCTTTAATTATCCAACCCTCTCCCCCATTAGAAACGATGCAAGAATTGCACCTTACAATTCAGCTGCATGTAAGTCAAGTGGTTAGAACGCCTCCCTGCGGCGCGGACGACCCGGGTTCGATTCCTGGGGGGTTGCGGAAGAAGGAAATTTAGCCGTCGGTCCAGTCGGCCAAGAGCTCGCGTTTCTTGTAATTAATATACCAACTTAAAATAAAGATTACTTAACTTTACTTTTTTTACAAGTATCATATCCCTTCGGAAAACAATATGACTCTTTCATTTTCATGCACTGTCGGGAAGTCGAATCCAGCTCAGGGCGTGTGAGAATATTTCATTCACTTAGGGCTAGCCGCTAGGCGATGGTTTTCGTCAGGTACTCCGGTTTCCTGCACATCTTACAACTGGAAATAGTAATTGTTTAGCCTTAACATGACCGGAAACGTATTAAAAAGCGATATTTCAGGTTCAGAACTCCACCCCAGAGTTCTTTTTCGATAGCAAAGCGGTGCGGTGCATTGGACACTAGTGTCTCTCACGACACTACAAAATCTGCAGGTACATAACTGCCTATTATACTATGTTTATAACATCGTAGATTGTATCATCGAACACTACAAGCATAGTTTATCTTAAGGTGCTTAACATAGACTGTTAGACGATCCATTTGAGAGGTTCCATATTATGTACAGTTGAACATAAGAAGTCAGATTGATACTATTAATCCCATATATCCTTGAAATCCTAGGAGTTGCCAAGAGATATCCGCAAGGAATGGGTGGGATTTGCATTTGCAACTCAATGTAATGTAATGGTCGATCATGTAATGTGACCCAGGATGTACAAGTCATGAGTGACGTGACATAAGTGGGATGAATTACACCCACCTGGCTTTTAAGCCAATGAGATATACGAGAGGCACGTTGTGGGGATATACCGACCAATTACAACCAAACCAGAGCAAATTGGACCAGCTGCACATGTAGTTTGTGTTCCTCCTTCATTTAAAATCCTTCTACCATCCTGAGCTGCGTGACTAACAGTCAACAAAGGCCTGCCTTTCCATACTGTCTAGTTGGTTAAAAAAAAATTGTAAATGTGCAAGTAAGACGAGTAATATATGAACTAGGTAGAAAGGACTTTTGAAAGCCAACTTTATTAAATCTCTTAATCCTCTAAAATCCATAGATCTGATATTAGGAATCTTAGGCAGAATTTAAAAAAATACCCCAAAAAACTGAAAACCCATAAACAAAAGTACCAAAAATGTGATGTGATTTCACAATGTTACTGCACACTTCTCCATTCGTCAACATCTTGATACGTGTTACGTTAATTTTCTTGTTACTGGAATATACCGCAAATAAATAGTAAAGATCATTCTAAACAAAGCTTTATGTGTGATTTATGTTTTAAACGAGTTTTGATTATCTTACATATTCTAGGCAACCCAAGTGGCGTCTGGAGGAACTAAAGGATTTCTCTTAACTTTGGACATGTCCTCAAGTCTAGAATCTTACCTTACTTTTAATACATACCTGAATCAAACTCATACCGAAAAGCCCCTACTGATGCTACCTCTTTACTTACAAGTTAGCCTAGTTTTCATTTTTGAAATGGTTCTTTGAAAGAACATAATTGAAAGAACCTATATACAACGTGAAAATCGTTATTTACTTGTATATATATATATATATATATATATATATATATATATATATATATATATATATATATATATATATATATATATATATATATATATATATATATACATATATATATATATATATATACTATATATATATATATATATATATATATATATATATATATATATATATATATATATATATATATATATATATATATATATATATGTGTGTGTGTGTGTGTATATATATATATATATATATATATATATATATATATATATATATATATATATACATATATATATATATATATATATATATATATATATATATATATATATATATATATATATATATATATATATATATATATATATATATATGGTATCTTGATACATTATTTTACAATCCTTTGCAAGGAACACTTCATATTATGCTTGGTTTGCTACTTTTCTATACAATGCAATAACGCTTGACTCCCAGGGCAGTGATTTCGTGGCTCTCCGTGGGAGGTTTATGTAATAAAGCACATGTGTAAGGTCGACGTGTATGCAGGATTGTTTATAAGTGAAATGGTATTATAAATACATTAGCAGAGAGCTGCATCTTGATGTGACTGTGTCATCATAGGAAATAAGCGTTTCCTGCCCTATCTTACGGGTTCGAAACATATAAACCCATAAGATATTTTCCTCATTCCCAGTAGTGTCAAACTTGTTAATACACCCACTCCTTTACGTCCTATGCTCATTCATTGATTCTATCATTTATTCGTGTCTGGCCGCACAATGAAATGTTTGCTTTCTATTGACATCAGGTCAAAGGCTAATGCGATGGCCAGTCCCAGGTGACCAGTACAGTCTTGCTTCTGATCAATCACTTACGTCTCAGTAGATTTGCATTGATCTACAAATGCTTCACTAATCTGTTCCGACCCACGCAGCCTAGCAGACATGGACTAGATGAAATATCCGATAGAAGTCTGCGTGGGAATTGTTAAAGGGGCGATGGATTATTCGGCCTCATATAAACAATGGTTGCTTTGCTTTTACAACGAAAAGATGGGACTGATGGTTCGAGAAAATGTACAGATGATTTGATCATTAGTAACCCATATAAGGAAGGGATAATTCAGTGTCTGTTAACAATAACAATTCATAAAACAGTAGTGTTTATATCCCGAGTACATACATGTAGTGGCCGTTTGAAGGACCAGCTTCGAAAGTAGGGTAGGATTCGGATTCGAAATGTTGTCTATTGCCATTTTGCGCTATGGAGGCTGAACCACTACTAGCCAAGTGTCGTTAGTATATGAATCAGGATAATCCTGGTAAACCCACTGCCTAACTGACATATTTCTCAAATCAAACCCAGCCACTAGTGGTAGAATAGTGAGGTAGGACCAGGGCCTATTGTTTGTGTGATACTTTTTAAAGTGGTAAGTGTATTTCCCAACAATGAAAATGCAAAACATTCCAAAAATCAATGAGTAAAGTTATCCAATTAGGACAAACAGCATGTTTGGGTGACAGAACACGCTTCTAGACACACAGCACCTCGCATTATTTCCTATGTTGATGTAACTGAAAATGAAGATATCCTCAAGTTCCGTTAATCGATGGTTGAACATTGATCACTACCAATTGACTATGTTAGGTTGGTTGAACATGTCCTCGTATGGATTATGCGTTATCCGTTCACGCCCACGTCAGCATTAGACCATGTGCGCAGTCACGTGTCATCGCTGAATGGAAATTTACGGTAACCATACAATGATGCCAGTGTCATATACCAAACATTTCTGCTAATTGACTAGAGCAAGGCTGCTAACTGTAATTTTTACTTGAAGAGCCTAAAATGTTGAAAACGTCTCTTTTTTCAATTAAACGATTTAATTTTTGATTTATCTTTTGGATTGAATGAATTAAATGACAGCACTGTACATACATACATACATATAAACACCTATATATATATATATATATATATATATATATATATATATATATATATATATATATATATATATATATATATATATATATATGTGTGTGTGTGTGTGTGTGTGTGTGTGTGTATAAATATATATATATATATATATATATATATATATATATATATATATATATATATATATATATATATATATATGTATATATATATATATATATATATATATATATATATATATATATATATATATATATATATATATATATATATATATATATGTTACATACAATTCGTTACATATAATTCGTAGCATCAAACCAACATTACCAACTATCCAAGCGTCGCTAGAAGCTACCATGTCTCAGGTCGTATTCGAAACTAGCAAGCGTATAAACTAGTATTAGATTGAATGAACGATCTAATACCTTTGATCCTTACCGATCCTTATCCACACAATTTGATATTTATGTCGTCTTACCGGGTGATGTGGTTCTCTCAATCAGGGAAAGATGTGTCTGATTCCGTTGCCGGAGGATACTTCATATATGAATGAGTTGGGAAAATGCAACGATTCTGAAGGATTATCTCCATAAAAATATGGGATTTGTGGGAGCCTGCCTCGGAGTGTTGCTTATACAACTCAGTCGCGTCCCTTTCAAAATGGACAGTAGGATTCAAATCGGATTTGCATTAGTAATCTACATTTCATTTTGTTTTGTTCAAATTTCCTGTTATATTGGGAACAGCACATGAGTATCCCATTGTGAATGATAAAAAATCATAGTAACCGAAAGTCACTGGTATCTCTCTGACATGCTTCGAGCCTAATTGGAACTGGGATCGTTGGAAGCAGTGTGAAGTAGCAGCCTGTGAATGTGCGACGACCGCAGTGGCAGTCCTAGAAGCGGTCGGACATCACGCTGTTGCTAAGACAGAACACTCGCTATATACATGTTGCAGCGTGTGAGGTTGCACCATTAGAAATAATATCTCAACGTGTGTTCATAGGTGTTAACATATTATACCACAAAACATGAGTTGTGTGTTTTCGTGGAAAACATGCTGGTCCTCTCAGCTCGACGATCACGTGATCAGGCGCGAGAAAACTCCCCGCACCCAGGTGCAACATAAGTTAGCGGTAGTAAAGGTAGAACCCAATGATCTCCATAGTGTGAGGCCGTGGCTAAAACACACACTTATCAGCAAAGACTTGATGACAGCGCCTTCCGTGCCAATGCATCACACTTCTAATTGAGCTTACAGACATCATCAGGATTACCTGCAAAGCTTATCGAAATATTGCTATTTCAGAGGAAAGAATATTTAGTTTGAGAATCATTCGGACCAGCGCATTGGCAATATTTGTACATTATAGGTCGAAAAGAAATTACAGGTGAAACATGAGCTTGATATTTCCTTATCGCATGTAATATATATATATATATATATATATATATATATATATATATATATATATATATATATATATATATATATATATATATATAACGTAAATATCTATGATGAATTTGTGCTCTTAAAGGGGAAGTTCACCAATTTTACATAGGGGTTCTATTTGATTCTGACCATGTATCTGGTCTGTTGCCCACCCACCCCCTACCCAATTGCACCTAGTTCAGAGATAAATGCTTCTCTTAATGCCAGAAACACCCTACTGGGGGCAACCATGATTATGCTGATGTGCTTAACACCCAGGGTTCTTATCACCAGTGATGACGATGTGGCGTGCCTCTGCAGAGAACATCTGGGTAGACAGTATAGTAGTGCAGTAGTCATTTCTTTACAGATAAACAAGGAAGTCTTGAAATGGTTAACTGCGTGGCTATAAATTGCACTAACACTTACAGAAAATGCAAAGGATACAAAGATTACATTTCATGGAATTCCAAAGGACTTGTATTTGAGAAAGAAATGGATTATTGCTATCAAAGGGAAGGATCCACCCATAACAGACAAATCTAGTGTGTGTTCAGTACACATCTTAGAGAGGTACCTTAAAAGTGAACTTTTGGGATTACCAGACCCACAGAAACTGTAACCAGGTGCTTTCACAGCTATGATAAAGCAGTTTGAAAATCCTAGACATCTGCTGACAGTCATTGAATGCTGGAAATGACTTGCCATTAATAGGCCAACCAGAGTTCCATTGTGTGTCTCAGACAGAGATAATAGAGATGCTCATAAAACCAACTTGATTTCAATTTTAAAATGAATGTATTAATAGTTCTTCTCTCTCCCGTAAATATAAGCAAACTGAGGGTCAGTTGTTTAAACCAACTGTACTACATGGTGTGGGGTCTAGATTTATAGTGGCTGAGGCTCACACACAAGCTTCCTGACGTCACAAATCCACTAGGACCCCTGATGCTCAGGGACCACTTCAGTGGCTGGGCCGGAGGTCATGAAAGGTCAGTCAGGGTAGCTCTGAGAAAAAACTAAAGATACATTTTTAAGGCAGATAACATTTTTTTCACACCAGGTTTGATTTGATTCGTATATAATTACATTTGCTCTATCTAAAGAACCCCAAACTACAGATGATTAGACCGATCCTTTAAAAGTATGCCTCTTACGTTTAGTACAGTTTGAAAAATGAACAAGACCTGGGCCTGAATAAGTAACATGTATCGAAATGGAAGCATTAGATTAAGAACGTACAATTTTAAAAGACATTTTCAATTCGCTGAATACCATAGTATGTGCATCCAGAATAAGTATTGTGCAATAATGCACAGCTGCCGTGTACAGTAGAATAGGAATTGTCACGACAAGCCTGGCGTGCAGTACGCTATGGTGTAGTGAACAATGGCCGTAGTTTGGGCGAGCCGTTTAACCAGTCTACCACTTGGGGGTGCGATGAGACACATGGAGATAGCTTGATGACAACATGTTGAGTTATTTGCCTGAAGTTGTTCCATTTTTGGTGCATCCCTCTTCAAATATTTTTAAAATATTACTCCAATGCATGAGTTATTTCAGAAGTTGTAAGACCATGAATACGCTCGTGATGAGAATGAGTTAAGAAGTGGTTGTTTTAAAAATCAATAGTCCGCGCTGTTGAGTTAAAGAGCACGTCAATGGCATAACTCACTTCCTACAGTCCCAGCGGAAATGGCTAAATGTACGTGTTCGCGGAAAAGCACGTGTTAACAAGAGCAATTCAGGTTTGTTAGGAAGCCAGAAGCAATTTATAGGGGCTCCATGTGAGGTGCCATGCAACTCGGAGTAAAAGTTATAGTAAGGGTTATTTGAAAAATGAGAGTTTCCTGTTGTTTCTTTTCATATACGGTTTGGTCCGGCAGGTGAGGCAGCTTTGCAAAGACAATTATTAAGGAGTATACATTCCAGCATACACGCGTCGGAATAACCTTGATTTAGAAATGATGAATACTTTTCAACAATGAAAAATGAAACTAAGGGAGTGCTAAAATGTGTAATAATGTTTGCTGAAGCGTACCTCGTCAAAAGCATCGTAATCTCAAACCTCGTTGAATGACAGGTATGACGTATTGCCCATGACGGGAATCCCTAATTTAGACGAGGACGTGTATGCTAAGTAGTCCCGCGGACGCATTCATCAAAACGAAGTCGTAAGGAAACCACCTGGGTGTATTGAATTATTGTTATTAAGACTGAAATAAGCTAATTATGAAGAATAGAATGTCTCATCATTTTCAATGGAAGACAATTCAATACGTTGCTAGGTGTGAAATATCTCGGTCCTAGCAACATAAGCTTGTTTCAGACATAAACAGGAGTAAAGTAGAAACAAGATGCCATCTTAAAGGTACTGCTATATTTATATTCAGGAGTACCTTGCATTAAGGGAAGTAATGATACCTCGTAAGTCTTGGATAAGCAATAAGATGGCATGCAGTTCCCTTTGTTCAATATATGACCGTGCATGTAGCAGCGTATTTTGCATAAGCATAGACGAGTATAGTGAATCAATGAAAGTACCCCGATATACTGTGGGTTCGAATCCGGTCGGTGTATGGGAGCAAGTTGACAGTTATGGTTTGGGTTATGATAAGGCGGTGGTTTTCATCGGGTGCTCCATCACTCACAACTGGCTAGTGACTACTCGGCCTAAATATGGTATAAACAGTGACTTAAATCAAAATTCCAAATACCTTATACTTTCAAGTCTCGAATGGCACTTTTTAAGAGATGTATGTAGCACGTTATTTTGCAAGTCCAGTAGAAGAGAATCTTGATTTAAAGAAAGCATGCCTCCATGTCTTTAACAGAGATACGTCGGACTCGAGTGTATGTCCTTTCTCTAATACACGCATGTGTGTATAGCACGTTATTAAGCAGGCTTGGTGGATGAGTGATAGCCCGTGATGGCTGTCTGTCATTCACGCGGCCAGGAGCAAATCTAGCTTCTTCTGCATGCTCTAGCCTGCCGGGATCATATTAGGTTAGGGCTGCAATGTCTGTAGAATATCAAAGATTGCAATACAGTAGCAGGGTTAACCCCCTGAGGGATTGCTAGGCTGCTTGGCCATAAGTCTTCCTACGCGGCTTTTGTAGGAATATCGTGCCTTGTAGCGCCCTATTGTAGCCGCTCTAATCACAAAGGCCACTCCTAATACCGCACTAATACAACTCGTCTCTTCAGAGTCGCCCGAGGGCTAGGGGGAATTAAGACGTAAGGATCAGACCTCTCTGGCAAGCATCTTCAATCGAAATACAGCGGCGGACTAATTTCCACTCTAAGAGAATCATCAGATCCATTGCCGGCTGAAAGGTATTCACTCCGTGTTTAAAGGTGCAGTGAAAAGCATTGTCTGTTTTATGAGTGTTTTGTTTTGGAGTTTTGCTCAGTTTTTATCATTGATCACCGTAGGGCTTGATCCGATAGCCGATTTGGTCTAAGGCATTGTTTTCTGACAGGGAAATTTCCTTAAATTCCTGAAGCGAAGTGTAAAACTGGCCTTGATTAAAAGGGAATTAAAGGCTCACATACATATTAGCTTATATGAAAGTAATACACTTCAAGAATAGAATGCTGTCCTCCTTTTCCTCTCAGTTATCCCATGAGGGGAGAATTTTGCGTACCGCCACCAGCCTGCCCAGGCTCTGGCAGCCCCTGCTAGCAGCCATGTTCTCCAGTGTGCTCGTGCTCGTGCTCATGCTCGTGTTCGAGCCAGCAAAATTCATTTCGCAAACTTCTTAGAACATGTGATACTATTTCGAGTTATCACATTTATTTAGTGTAAAATCGTTTGCGTTTTGTGAGTTTTAACTATATTTCGAAAGAAATGAGTAAATGTCTAATGAAGGTTATTCCATTTTCCAAAGAAGTGGGGAGGGATCGGAAAACAATTCATTCAGAATTCACCATCATCACCACCACCATAGAAATATATAGTAGTAGTAGTAGTAGTAGTAGTAGTAGTAGTAATAGTAGTAGAAACAGTAGTAGTAGTAGTAGTAGTAGTAGTAGTAGTAGTAGTAGTAGTAGTAGTAGTAGTAGTAGTAGTAGTAGTATTAATAATAGTAATAATAGTAATAATAATAATTATAATAATAATAATAATGATAATAGTAGTAGCAGTAGTAGTAGTAGTAGAAGTAATAATAATAATAATAATAATAATAATAATAATAATAATAATAATAATAATAATAACAATAGTAGTAGAAATAGTAGTAGTATTAGTTGTAGTAGAAATAGTAGTAGTAGTAGTAGTAGTAGTAGTAGTAGTAGTAGTAGTAGTAGTAGTAGTAATAGTAGTAGTAGCTACATTTACCCTTTGTGTACCTGGCAGGTTAAGGAACAGAAGTATGCGAACCTCAAGAATGAAAAGGGGGAAGCACCCTCTTTGCTCCCCTACTATACTCCGCCCCCAACACGGCTAGATATTGCATGCTGCGTGAGTCGTTGCCTCAAGGCATGTATGTGACAGAGTATGTTAGGGACGGTAGTTGATGCATAATTAACACGTGGGTTATCCATGCAATGCTGGATACATAATTCATGGGATAGAAACCACTGGAAGTGAAGCATAAAACACGATGCCACATCTAAGGTCCTCGGCATGATCAATTTGATATTCTGTCAGACCTTGGTCTTCACCCTAATATCGCTCAAATCATTAATTAATGTACCAATTTTCAAAGGAATGTCCCGGCCAAGTTGAAAGAGACGCTGGGCCAGAAAACTCAAAAAAAGATGTTTTGACTAGATACGAGTCAACTGTATAGCAGTTTGCATGTCCAAGAGATATCTAACTGAGGAAACGATGGACCCAAGAATAAACATTGAACCGTTATTAATGAATAATGATATGTATATAATATATATATATATATATATATATATATATATATATATATATATATATATATATATATATATATATATATATATATATATATATATATTACGTGTATATGTGTACACGTCATGTGTAAAGAATGAGATGTGGACGAAAGAGAACTTATTACCCGCTTTATTCACTTGTCAATTGAACAATCATAAGGACTTAATTTATTTCCTGATATATTGTTCTTCATTTTTCCCCGTCTGTCAGAACCAGTATGCTGCCAGAGCTCATCTGACTAATTACTCCCATTAAACCAACGGAGCTCATTAGACAACCATTATATCCATTCAAGCAATGATAACAAACAGCACTATAATTATAATGGAATTCTCAAGGAACTCGATGACTTTCATAATCGATAAAAAAGAATAGGTAGTACAATGTCAGGTTTCTGTGGCCGAGATAAAATCCCTCCTAAAACTATCCATTGAACGATACTTCAACCCTTGGCTGCTCTTTTGCACCAAACTTATTATAATTTCCGGCTTATCTCGAATATATACTAGTACATCATCTATTGACATTTTAGGTAGGTTGATCATGAATGTACAATACGACGATCATAGATGACAAAGGGGTATAGAAATACATTTATAGAAGGTAAAATGATAATGATAAATAAAAATATGCGATACGTCTATTTCAACCTATTTGAATTGAAAATGTATAATACACATTCGCTGGTCAGATACGTACATAGTTTTCTCATTATCCAACGAACTTCAGATAACCCATGCCTAATGCTGCTCTCCCACATAAGAATCTAATGTGCGAACATACACGATATCAAATCTACGATTAAAGCCACGAATTGGCTATAAAATTGGTGTTTTCCACATTCGTTAGATATGTACGTTCAACCACTTTCGTAGGTTGTTGTACCTTGTCGAACATTTGATTAGTGTACGAAAATGTACGTCAATGTACGACAACATACGACAATGTACAACATGTTGCGACAGCATATTCGACAATGTACAACAATGTTCGCCAAAAAATACTTCCCTACGACAGAATTTTTGTCGCACCCAAAAGTTTTACATGTAAAACTTTTTCTTAAATTCGCAGCATTGCCTACGAAAACCTAAGACTGACTGCGAACAACCACGATACATCACGACAACACTCGAATAACTACGACTTTTTAATTCGCACCTTGTCGCACCTTAAAATTCGTATGTGGGAGAGCAGCATTAGTTGTCTTTGAAACAGAAGGCATGGCTAGCCATGAGCAAACTCCTTTAATAGCCTACACTCCTGCAGTGCCGACACATAAATCCGTCACTAAATGCTCGGGCAGTCCTGCCATAATACACAACCGACCGGACGCCTGATTTCCACCCAGTCTTTGGGGCATAGATGCATTGATGAGCTCACAGCTGAACTACTTTGATTTGCAAGCTATATGGGTCATTGACATGTTTAGCTTATTCCTTGATTTATTAACCATGGGGCGTTTTTATCGCCAGGCACTGGCAGACGTCCAGTCGACTGGTGCAGGAATCAAACACCTGTACTGTACCTACATACATTTACCATTCTCTTCCAATGGTTCGACTATATTCCAAGCGCATTAGGAAGGAAAGATATGACCTCAAGTGTCTTCGGAATGGCACGGCGAAGGAGCAGGAAAGCGATGACTTATTCACTTGCATACACGTTATATTGGAAACAGCAGAGCGAGCAGGCCTGACAGCGAGCACTCAGCGGAGACTCTTTTGAGTGTCTCAGCCTCAGCCAGCGCTGTGTTATTCCAAACTCCTCTTGCTCGACCAAGCATTTCTTTTTTAAATGTCGCGAAGATAATTAGTTACCGCAGCCGTGAGTCATCGATTACCTCAGGGTAATTAGCAACACAAATGCGTTTCAGGACCGCAGCAAAAGAACCCAGATTGATGATTGGTTGTTTTATCTCATTTTATAATGACAAGTCATGTTATCATTTGTGCATCCCTCGAAATAATATCTTCCAATCAGAATAGATTAAATCTCATAAAATCTCAAATAAATAAAACACTGCAAATGTGTTGATGTTGTTCTTAATATTCGTCTGCAGATTATGATTTGAGAGTTTTGTAGTGTCACATCTTTTGTCATATTGAGACTCATTGGTACTACCCAGAGTTTTTCGGAACTATGGTTGGATGCCATGTGTCGGCAGTAGAATTGGTGTAGTAAAGGGGGGGGGGAGGTTGACTGTAACGTGTTCATGTTCGGCGTTCATTTACACTACAGGTCTGTAGTGTAAATGAACGCCGCTACGCGTCGCCACCGTCGCTATTATAATTAGCTTCCAATTACTTGTGACGTCATCAAAACTGTAAAATCGCTAATTTCACTGATTTAAAAAAGGTTATTTAATTTCCTAAAAGTGTATTCTTAGTACAATTGGTCAATTGAATGTATCCATGCTGTTTGACCAAAACAGAGTGGACGCTATCATACATAACTGGAAGAACCAAGTTTTCTCTAATGAAAGAATCCAAGGCATTCGACGTGTTTGAAGCCGCCTATCGGCGGGTTCCGGAACCTCGCGTCCAGTGGTATAGGTAATCATCGGATTTCCCCACCTTGCTATTAGCTCTCTCACTTGCCTTGAACCTGAAACGAACCAGGGGCCTTCTAAGGGGGAGGCAGTCATTCATATGCGGATTTTGAATTTAAAATGTCGGTTATCGTTGGTATTTCTACCATATTAAGGCTAAGTTGTGACAGTTGTCGATGTTGGAAGAAACCTGAGTACCTGGGTCAACCATCGACCGTTTCACAAGTAACTGTATTTTCAAACATGTACCAAGCCGGATTGTATGCCTATGTCCGCTAGGCTATGCGGTAGCCCCCATTCAGCCGCGGATCTATCTATCACACACTGATTGATGACTCACAGAAAGAAGCTCATTAGCGCCCGTCACTGGAATCTTAATTAGCATTCTGATGCATGGGCGATAATGGAGACAAGATTGAGACAGCTAAATGAATTAGGAAGCAATCTGGGGGATCTGCATACATCACGCGTATTGGGTACGAGCCGTACATCGTACTTGGGGAAGTAAAGGATAGGGATACGGCTTTGGAGGTTATTCTTTAGATGTGATTCCCAAAGACCTTAGACAATACATTAATGGGGAGAGGTAGAGAGGGGGAAGGGAGACGGAAGAGGGTTGAGTAGAGTACTCATTGGTTGTTTGTACATACAATCTGCATAATATATTACATGTATATCTTGCCTACGACTTATATCATGGAAGGTAGGTAATGAGAATAGCTTGGGATTATGCAATTCTGTATATGCCCTGCATATATTCCAGACACCACCTGTGGGGTCAGTGGGTGTGTGAATGGGTTAGGCTACATGTATGTCCTCGATAGTGTTGGGTATTTATTGTATTTTATCACATTATATTGGCATGTATGAACTAGTTTTTTTATGAAATAACATACAGAAAAGAAAGACTACAAAAGAAGACTAGAAAGAATCTAGATAGGTAAATTGATAAGATAATTGAATGGGATTTTTGGAAAGGGAAAGTGATATATCTACATGCTAACATATATTCTTGAAGGTCCTTGAAAGTCAGTACACAATGTTTCGATGTATGTGTGTATGTATATATACATACATTGATAACTAACTAAGGGATTAAATGTTGTTGTTTTATAGATAATGACCTTTTTAGTTATATATTACAGACACACTTTGACTTGCTTATTGACAGGGACTTGTCATGTATTTCGGGGGTTGCCCCAATCCCCTTATATGGCAGAAGTGACCATAGATAAAATTCTAAATTCAGAGAAAGTGACGACAAGCAAAAATCTACATTCAATGACAATGCCCGGAGCAAGACTCGTGTAGCTCCGCACATATCTAAACAATAGTCGCAGATCGAGCAGTCCGTCAGCCGCCCGCCCAGTGGATATGGGTGTTTGCTCATATTTTGCCGGCTTATTGGCCAAGCTGTTGCTATGTGATAAAGCTTGCGAGATTCTCATAAAGCACCTCTCGCCGAGGAGTCCCGTGCCGAGATTACTAAGATACACACAGGAGGCATAGTAAACAATTGTCCTGGATTCCCCCGCCAGCCGGCCGCGGGCGACGCTGCCGTGGAGCGAGTGGACGCCGGGACATCCATATCGCGTCCAGTGCAAAGAAATTGAACTTTTTTTAAATTCATGAACATTTCTTTAATTTATGTTCCCCGTGGGTTTGACTAGAAGTTGTCGTGGTTTTCACCTTGGAAAGCGATCAGACTCTGGATGTAGGCGATACGTGTGTATGAACCCTTACACCATTAATTGCAATTAATGTCCTTGCCATCTTAATAGAACACGCCTCCCGCAGCTTAATGCATTGCGAACCTGCCGCTTCCTGTCTCACCACGGCACGAGTTACGGGATTTGAATCGGGCTTGCAATTAGATTTTGAATGTATTAAAAGTCTTCCAAGCAGGGGGACCGTTTTCAACTATGGGGTAGCCCCTAGGACATAAGGGAAAAACCAGCTATACGCATCCTATTGTTATTCAAGCTCTTATTGATTGAAGGACTGGAACTCCTAATATTCAATAATGCCTCGCTTCCTTGTAAAACACCGCAAGTGGCCCATTTGCATTTCATAAGACCGTTCAACAATGGGGTAGCCCCTAGCACAGCTATAAGCATCCTACTGTAATCTGGAGCTTGTATTGTTGTCACAAGGGATTTCTTGGTGAGGCCTCAAACCTGATTTAATCGTATTGATCAAGATGATAAGTCGCCTGATGCCCACGATTTTACCCAATATTTTCTATCGGTATGGCAAGTATGAAGATGGCGCCTGTGGCGTGAAGGTGTAAGCGGCGTTTCCGGTCCGGTCTACCCCTATTGGTGGGCGCCGAGATCCTCTTAATACCCTCCGTGCGAACGGACTATTACTCACCCAGCGCCTAGCTCTCCATTGCGCACAAACATGCATCACAATAATTGGACAACTGGGCCCAATTCACACAAACCAGAACTATCTTTCTCTTCACTACGGCGTTGGTCTGCACGGTTCTGCAACGTTTAGCACATTTCTGACTGGCCCTTTGACTGCCCTACCAGCCTCTTCCCTTTCTAACTGCCATGTTTCAGTTTGTCTTTGCTTCCACGTGATGCTTCATAAATATCTTAACATGCCAGATTATATCTCTAGAAACACCATGGCATGTGTTATCCAAAGCAAACACAAACAATAAGGCATATAATATGATTGATTCCATATCATGTTGCTTAGTGACTATACATATATATATATATATATAAATATATATATATATATATATATATATATATATATATATATATATATATATATATACATATATATATATATATATATATATATATATATATATATATATATATATATATATAATATATATGTATATATATATATATATATATATATATATATATATATATATATATATATATATATATATATATATATATATACATATATATATATATATATATATATATATATATATATATATATATATATATTTATATATATATATATATATATATATATATATATATATATATATATATATATATATATGACAAGACCGTTACGCTATCAGGGAAGCCCGTACGAGGCATCAAGCAACGCTCTTTTCAGGCCTTTTAAACCCAATACTGCACATGAAGGTATCTCCTTATTATGAGGGATGCCCATCAATCGATAGGTTTTATGAGTCCAGTGATGGGACAGTTAATCAATCAGCAGGCAATGGACAGTTTCATTTGTTAAATCTGCGTCAGCTGTAAGAGTGGACCAATCAGTCAATCAGCGATGGAGGAATGACAGAGGGAGCTTGTCAATCTCTATACAAATCTAACAATATGACTGAAAGCAATGCAAAGCAAGGAGAGATTTCTTGTCAAAAAAATCTTCTTTGATACTACAGACACATTTGGAACTTTTCTTTTCTCCCTATAGAACATAGCTAGATTCAGGAGAAGGGCTGCCCCTATAGCCTAGTGGTCTAATGCATTAAGCATCTACAGCTCAAACCACTGACGAAGGTATTAGGATATATTTCTAATAGATCTAACATAGAATATAGCACGATAGTATTACAAAAGATACCGATAAAAAAACGTCATTCAACAGATGAAAGAAAATCAGAATTTACATTGTGACCTTTTGAGCAGACATTTTCTCCTAAACAAAAATATTAGTAAAGCCTATAATATTCGCAATTCAAAATCGTGAATATCATGCGAAGCTAATTTTTAAAGAACATAATCAGCACGAGGTTGCTTTTGTTTTGTGTACTGGCATCGCTTGGCATAATAAAGCCATCAAGGGGTCTGTAGTTGTGTGTTAATTTTCTCATAGCTAATTAGCGCAGACGCCGTGGAATGGCCTGTTGAGTCGCACATGCAAGATGTCAGGCAGAGGCCAATACTACAACTGACGAGATAACATATTGCTAATTAGTTTTCCCACATCAGGGATTTGCAGACATTCTTTACGAAATTCTAAACGCTCCTGACGCAAAATAATTAATCACATTACTTAGGGATGGCTGTTGAATGGTGTTTTATAACCTGATTTACTAATGTTTAGCAGAGATATAGTTTCCTTCAACGAAAAATTGTTCACTCAGATGACACACATTTTAACGCACGAAAGAATTTTCTTACAGAGGATCTCTTCCTGATAACAGACGTGTTCACACTCCGAGTTGATTAATTAGCTTCGGAAATGTCATGCGTAATGTTTATCTAAAATATTTAAATCTAAATCTGCATTGTTCATCGACATGATATTTTTTCGCCCAGAGAATTGTAGTGCTTCAAATGAAACCTATCATTCTTAGTCACATATGTTATTTACTTCTACCCTTATTTAAAAGTGTATCACAAGAAATAATACTGTATCCGGCCAATAATTTATTATTGAACTTATTTGTAGAAATGCCTCCAGAATCATCAACATTGTCTAACAATATATAATAGCGATATGTCATCAATGGTTCTTACATGTATATTCCAAGTGGACTTTAACTTGAATATATAAACATGCATTGTTTTGTATGTTTGTTGACTGAGTCAAATGCAGAATCGTACGTCACAAACAGCTTATTGAAAACGTTCACATGAGCAAAATCACGAGTAAAACTATGAGCAAAGTTACACAGCATAGAAAACTAAATAAATGCAAAACCATGAATGACACAAGTATTGCCGTATTATAGGTCTAGAAAGCATAGAGGAGGTAATGTGGTATTCACAATATCCAAAAGTTACGGGTGACAGCTACAGTACATACAACTTAAGTGAGACGTTCTACACACGCTAACGAATGCAGGATGGAAGGAAGTCGTAAAAGCCTGATAATCTTATTCCGCAGCCAATAAAATACTCTGCTAAGCAAATCGCACCTCTGGGAGGCTACATGTCGGGCGCGCTAAATCAAAAGGATTAGGAGTTTTAGAAACTATTCGCCTTGCACATAGAGGATCACAAACCTCATCCTTCCAGCAAAGCTAAGAAGTACTAAATCCTTTCTACCAGGAAAACCTACTAGTTACTCAATAGCTTATCATTGAAAATAGTATTTTTGTTATGTGTATCTGTGAAATGTGGCGCGGACATTAGCGACATTTTTCTGTGGTTCAATTATGGCATGGTTAGTAAGGACGGTTCTATGTTTGATGTCACCAAACAAGTAAAGCTTTGTGAAAAGATGAGGTGGCCTGGTTAATATTTGTAGAGGGTACATTGTTCTCCTCGGCAATGTAAACGTACGCCATTAATACACTGTGAACGGTAAAGACGTATTAGCCGCTGGCTATACGGGTAACCAAATCATGCATATAAAGAAATAGGCATTATACGTTGGCCCATTTTCTCTAGATACCAAAAGCTTATCCCGAAAGTATATGAAGAGGAAATGCTAATTATAACTTGATTAACAGCCCTCCTTCAAATGCAAATTTGAATTCATTCTTTAATCTAAAATTATTTTCAAGATAGTAAATGCTCAGAGCGATAATTGTCAAGAATACTAAGGTATGAATGTGTTTCCTGCGTGACACATCACGTTATCTGGACATCCAACGTTTCTGTTATGTCGGGGTACATGATAGGTTTCTGGTGGTATGGACTTTTAAATTCTATGGCAATTTGAATTCGATTGTCGTCACTAATTGCTAGATTTGTGCCGAGGAAATCGGAGTACTCATCTAAATTTTACCGCCTAACCGCAATTAACTAGGAACTTTCTCACATGCTTAGAGCAAGTGATATAACAATTGTATATATAGGCACATAATTGTACTTGTCCTGTGAGATTGTGAGGACCTGATGAAAAAAGGAGTTTAAAGTGTAAGATATCAGTTATATGAAAGAAATTATTCAATAGTACCGTTTTTTCCTACTACCACCTAAAGAGCATTTATTTAGTGAGATTGTTGGAATGCACAAAGCTGACGAAAGTACAGTTTCGGTAACAGATCCCAATGCCTTTGCGGATCTAAAGGCACGTAGCTACGCGTGTCCTATGAGCCAGTGCGGACATGATGGGGGTCAGTCGCTCAGTGGCAGGCAGCGAGATGCGCAGCCCAGATCCACCAGCCATGCTCTTCATTATCATCACATACTCCTCATAAATCTAAGAGAAATGATGGCAACCCAATTTGTGGCGGGCCCTAAATTACGGATCAGTTGCTTTCATTTGCACACGTCACTTTGATTTCTTTCTACACCCCTCACGCCTCAGCACGATCAATATCACACTCTGTGCGAAATGGGAGCAGTGCATTATATACCCGTGCACCCATCAAGAAATATCAGGATGGTAAGTTACACTGTTTATGTTTGGATAAAATAACAATCATGAAACTCTGTCAATTGAAAACATAAATGGAAAATAAAGAATCAAAAATTTGAAAGACAGAGTAAAAATACACGAGCCATTGTAGGGTAAAATGTATGTGTGTGTATTTAAGTGGAACATTTTTGTGGAAATTATTTGTATGTATGTATATACCGGTATATGTATGTTTGTAGGTGTGTATGTATGTATGAGTGTATTGTTTCGTATTTATGTATGTATATTTGCATATTTCTTCTATATGTTTATACATACACACATACATACATTCATACATATATGTGTCTATGTAAATGTTTCGTTAGTATCTTACCTTCTGCACAGGGCGATTCGTACATTTGTGTGTATTGCATTTCTATCAGACCGGAGAAGTTATTTATCAAAAGCTTTGGCTTTTTTAATTCCCCAAATAGGGTGGTCCCTAATATGGTGGTGCTCCCTAAAATAATTCTGATATGGGTTTAGAATATTGAGTTGGGATTTCTAACTTTGTATGGAACAACGAGGGATCATCGATTACTCCACCAGGAGTCATCAATCACTCATACTGTATACTCTACAGACTGACAGTATACCACGACATTATGTACAGACAGACAGTCGTGCATCAATGAGAGCCTAGATACCTTTTAGGAGATTGATTCAAAGATTGTGAGGATTAATCGACATGAGGGCCAAATATAGGATGGGGAGAAGCCCCACTGTATCTTGTTGCCTTCATGGTAAAATAAGTATATGTCACTTACTAAATTTATAACTGGTATATATACACTGATCAAATAATGTCAAGCATAAAAAGTAGAAGTCTATTGTGTACTTTTGGACGAACAGAGAGAGAGAGAGAGAGAGAGAGAGAGAGAGAGAGAGAGAGAGAGAGAGAGAGAGAGAGAGAGAATTCAGAACGCGTTTGATTGTATTTGGAAAAGGGCCATACATTGGCCATACATTCTTTGCAAAATTTGGAAATTCCAATGCAAATGCCAATGAACAAAGAGATAAATGAATTTTTCATATAATGCCATCAGTAAGCAAGTATATTATGATGCTGGTTTTCTAGCATGAAATGGGGAAATGTTTAAAAGCTTTTTGTTATGAAAATGCCAGCGGAACAAAGAACAACATACACCATAAAAAAGTAGCACCTTCAGTCTATCAACAATTCAAACTTCTTCATAGATGAATGGTGCATAATAAACTTCTCTTCAAAATGGGAAAATCTGAAACCTCAAACTGCCCTTTTTCAATCACATAGTAGAATCAATTGAACACGCTTATATTGAGTGTGAAAATGTTAAGGGTTTCTGGAAGGCAACAGAAAATTGGGTTAGGTTGATTTATGATTCACACTTTAAAATAGCAGATATTGAGAAAATCTTTGGAGACATTGACAACAATCAGGTTAAAAGAGTACATGTAATCATTTTAAATGTAAGAGATGTAATATACCATAAAAGGAAAACAGGTTCTAAAGTGACTGGGAGATTTAAAAAAGATGTTTACATAATATCTAGATTTAAAGGGATTACAAGAAGCACTGCTCAGAAATAGAGACAGTTTTGATCAGACATGGAACATATTTCTACCTGACTAGAAGACAACAATGCCAAACATAGTTGGTATCTTTTATAAAAAAAAAGCTAATTTCAATCAGTACAATTCCCAACTGATTTATATATAACATTACAATGTACTATCAACCTGTACAACAAGGTGGTGATTGCCAACTATCCGCCTAAGGTACTCAATATATGAATTATGTTGTTTTGTTGTTAAAAGACATACATATTCTTATTTGTTATCGCTTCTTATTTTGTGACAATAGAGAAATGGAAATCCTGTGTGCGATTTTAAATTAAAAGAGAACATACACCATACAACAATTCATCATACAGGAACTCGTATCTATACCATGATGCTGCAAAAGACATGAGACCAAACAAAAACCTCTCGCGAGATTTTGATAAATCTCCCACGCCCTCGCTAAAGCATGCCGTGTATTTGTATTGGTAACAGAGTGTTAAATTGCCTTTCACCTCGGCCAGACACTAGCCAGAGGCATTCCCCGTGCATCCCATAACACAATCCCATATACCACGCCTCGACGGCCGGGAAACCGCTGCCATCTATTACCCTAGCTGATGGCTGCGCATGCCGCCTCTGACAAATCTTCCACGCATGGCTGCTTGGCTGCACAATTCAAAGGTATTTAAATGGGAGAGTTGTCTTACGAAGGCAGTTATGAAGTGCAGTGTGATCGCAACACATTAGGACCTCGGTACTGTAGCAAGTGAAACATGGTGCCTGTTCCACAGGTATTTAGTGAAGAACTAATGGATGGGTGGCCTGTTTTTCAATATATATATATATATATATATATATATATATATATATATATATATATATATATATATATATATATATATATATATATATAAAATTATATATATATATATATATATATATATATATATATATATATATAAATATATATATATATATATATATATATATATATATATATATATATATATATATATATAAGTTGCAACTCGGTCTGGAAGATATGATGTAATGACAACGCATAGAACATAGACATTTGTTGTCGGTTGGGTTACAATGAGCTTATCTTTCTCCAATAGCTTCCAAACATGTTTTGCCAAAAGAGCATTGTCCACACAGCTCTTTATTTAAGGTGCCTAGGGAATGAGTGAGTTAAGGTTTCGATCGAAGGACCTCTGCTGGTGGTGAGTTAGAGCAATCAGTCGCAGCGTAATGCCTGACACCTTCCCGCTATTGGGGCGGTCCCTTTTTGCAATATACTAGTACCATACTGGAGGTACTAGGATATGACTAGTAACACCATCGCTCAATCCACCCAACATACTTTTCTCCTGCCCAGTTGGCGGAGTGGCACTTAGTGTGGCAATGGGTGTTTTCCATTCTACACTTACTGCCTTCAACGAGTATGTGTGAAACAATAGATTTCCAACGCCACCACCCCTTGCTGAGGTAGGGACACATTGAGATCTTGAAGGGCGATTTGGCAATATCGTGTCTCGCAGTAGGATTTGGTATGTGTGAAACAATAGATTTCCAACGCCACCACCCCTTGCTGAGGTAGGGACACATTGAGATCTTGAAGGGTGATTTGGCAATATCGTATGTCTCGCAGTAGGATTTGGTTCTGATGTATAGGTAAGAAATGACTGGAGGGTTGTAATGTTACTAGGTTAAGCGATACTGTACGGGTATGCATACGCGTGTTCATCGGAGCTGCCTCAATGACTGAGTGGTCTAATCCATTGCGACTGATTTCTGAGCCATACCAATGCTCACAATCGGGGTTCTAGGTATTGCTTTTGAAGTTAGTTCCCCCTTGCAAATCTTTGCAATTGTTGTATGTTTATTGACGGCGCATTACGCTTCAATCACCTTTGACATTTGCTGCCTATGCAAAATTCTAGCCTACATACTTGCCTCTGCGAAAATGCCATGAGAACGCTCTGAATAAGTACGTGGTGATTGTTTAGGACAACAATGGCGCCATATTTAATCATGTATTTGTAGATATGACATGTTGGATTTAAACATTTCTTGATATTTGAGACTAAATTGTGACTTCCCAGTAGTTAATGGTAGAGGAAACTGCAGTACATCAATAACAACTCAAGTCACTGGCAACTTTACCACATCCCTCAAATGGAAAGCTAACCCAGGGCATCGATCAATGGTGATCAATAGCAAGCAGGCGGCGTTAGTCAATGCAATGTTCCTCCAGATATTTACATTACAAATCATTTGAAGGGGAGTTGTAAGAGGAGAGTTGATTAACATTTATACTTTTTTTAAATATGCTTTTGTCAGAAAAGGTCTCAGCGCAATCCTCAGGTTACTTCTGGGCTGCTACGAGCATTGGTCGTTTAGATCACTCGCCGGTATTGAAGGATGCATCTTAGCCATACATAGATAGTTGCAATTTGTTTTCATCAAGTCCGTACGCACATAGAGCAAGTAGTGTTAGGCATTAGAGTCACATATGCGAAAAAGCAGGCAATATTGCATTGGGCTTGTGTCTGTCCCGGCCTCCACGTCTCTTGGCGAGGAGCGAGAAGGCTCTGAATAATGCATGTGGCTGGCGGCCCAGTGTTGGCCTTAGCAACCTCGGAGCACGGGAATTGTGGGATATGTGCTAACAGGCTTTCCGGGGTCCCGATTAGGGGTAGAATGATAGTTGCTACAAGGTTAAGCAGGTTTCCACTAAGGAGTTAGACGCCCACTGCCATACGGTATTAGGAATATCTTTAAGTTTAAGTACTTTAAGTACCTCTCATTTTAATGGCATTGAAAAAATACTTTTTTTGTGCTCCGTAACTGTGTGTGTATCTAATGGTAAATGGAAAATAAAGTACCATGGGAAAGCAACGATTGACCCGATGTCCCCAATGTACAATGTCTTCCGCGATTGCCTCAATCGGAATCATTATGTTGTAGCTAAATAAGGAGAAAAGTGCAGGCACTTTATCAGTGCATCAGGCCGCTTGAACATGGGGACAGCCAACAATGTTTCCCATCAGAGAATCAACATATGTGTGTGTGTGTATATATATATATGTATATATATATATATATATATATATATATATATATATATATATATATATATATATATATATATATATATATTTATATATATATATATATATATATATATATATATATATATATATATATATATGTGTGTGTGTATATATATATAAATATATATATATATATATATATATATATATATATATATATATATATATATGTATGTGTATATATATATATGTATATATCTATCTATATATATACATATATATATATATATATATATATATATATATATATATATGTATGTATGTATGTATGTATGTATGTATGTATGTATGTATGTATGTATGTATGTATATATATATATATATATATATATATATATATATATATATATATATATATATATATATATATGTACAAATATATATGTATATATATATATATATTTATATATATATATATATATACATATATATATATATATATATATATATATATATATATATATATATATATATATATATATATAGCAGTCTTCCCTTTTCCTTAAAAGATACTTTAAAGTGAAGCATATTTCTAAGAAAATATTCATCTTTTACGTTTGAATGTTTAGAGGAGAATACGTAGTAGCTTTCTGAATTGTACCGTTCTCACTAACCCACTCACTATCCCAGTTGCAGATATCATGCCAGTAATGAACGGAGTTCTTTGTTCCACCTGCTCTCTATTCCAGGTTCGCGCCACTGTTAAAATTGCATTGCGGTCAACGCCCTGATCGTGAGGTGGTAAGGTTGGTAACATAGAGCCAGGTGTATTGTCCAAGCATTTGAGAATAGATCTCAAGACATATACACTTTACAATACCTGTATAGTCGAGATTATGAAAACAATGTTTAGCTATTTCAAAATGTTTCCTATGGGATGTTCCATTGCCGATCATGTTGTTTAATGAGCGTTGTGTACAAAATCTCACGACTTCTACTGAATGTTGCAGAAAAAGTAATCACAATTTGAAGTCCATTGAATTTCTGCGAAAGAAAACTTTGTATACCATCTGAAAATGGCTTAATACCAATTGCTTGTGAAGAGTCAACAGGAATACATACAGCTACACAATGCAGAAGATTGCAACTACCTAATTCTCTGCATTCTGTTTTCTTGGACACACAGCAGCTATTTTAGCGTTTGATGCAATTATTATCCTCCTGAGCAAGCTGATGACAGGAGGCGGCCATTTTGGAATGGTTGATATCCCGAGGCACAGCTTATAGTGCCGGTTTTGATACGAGGAATACTCAATGGTAATATCTAAAAAGGTTTTTTCGCAATCCCATCTTACCAATAGGCTTTCTGCTCTGTATGCATGGCTTTCCTATCTGAGATATAATCTAGCATGGCTAAATGACAGCTGCCAGACAGATTGGCCTGATAAACCCTGGCTCTCATAAGACATCCTCTAACACAGGCAAGCTTGGGATTGGGGTGGAAAGACATTGTAGCGCAGTTGGCTGCATTCAACCAATCGCAGGCCTCGGAAAGTTTGGGTATTCGTTGGCCTTTGAATTCAGGGACGCCCCCACCATGGCAAGTTTGTGCAAGGCTCTTTGATAAAGGCTTTTTCGTATCACATGATTAGTAAGAGAGATGACGCCTCATAGTGTCTAGGAGATATAT
>OZ012691.1:46211059-46216059 GCA_963942565.1 Maea johnstoni | reverse complement strand
CGATGTGCCAAGCTATGTGTATGTTCAGGTGCGTTTGCCTTAAATGTCTTTTCCTGTAGCAGGGATGGCGCGACTCTGGCTTGCTGCAATGACAGGCCATAAAGCCTATAGGAAGTCTAAGAGGGTTTAAGCAAGCATCACCGCCTTCATAAAGTATCCATAAAGCGAGATTGTTTCCGCGAGTTAAAGAAACGTTTAATACAGCAGTCTTGCATGCTAGGCATAGACAACGAGGGCGAGGGCGACATTATACAAATATGCCATGCCAGTGTGGGTATCCTGATGGAATGTCTCCCAGAGGGAGGATGTTTTCCCGAGGGCGGAGCACGAGGGAAAACCATCCTCCCGAGGGGAGACATTTCATCAGGATACCCACACTGGCATGGTATATTTGTTTTATTATACCGAACAAACCCCAATTAGGTAAAATATCAAAGAAAACAACAATGACTGCCGGTAGATCCAGTGAGAACGGTGGACATTTCGCCGGTGGACATGATGGAATGGCCAACCTTTGTAAGCCAATCACGGCTTACGATTTTCACGTGAGGTATAATAAGATGACATACCGCCTCATGCCGAGGGCGACATGATGCCATACCGCCTCGCGCCGCGCGAACAGAGCGAGGGCGACATTGGATAGAAGATGGGTCGACGATGCTGTCCTACACATCGGCATACACCATTCCGTCAAGTGTGGAATGGAATTTATTTCGAATCAATATTTGGATTGACTGAAAAATATTTCTTTAATTGATGAGTTCTGAAATATTTCTTACATTGCTGAGTTACGTTCATAGTTGTCGGGCCGTGTGTTCACTCCAGAGTTCAATGGCGCGAAATATATTTTCTCCTATCTGTCTCGATTAAAGAGTTTGGCGGGTTAAGTAAGCACGACTCTCGCCATACTCTGGCATCATGGCATCTCAAAGTGGCCTGGTTCGTGCTGCTGCTACGGCTGCTCGCACAGCACAAGGCACAGAGCTTAAAACCACCTGTAATAGGGTACCAGGCCAGAAAGCCTTGTGGGCTAAGGTGTTTCCAAAGATTGCTCACTCTCTCTCTTGCAACTACCCTACACGAAATTCCAGTTTCCAAGTTCAACTTAGAATTGCTTCAGCAAACTTCGCATGAATATTAAAACCTTAGATCGACTACTGACTAGTCACTACATTTTCTGAAATGTATGTAGGACTGGCACACACACTAGATAGCAATCGTTGCAGTGTATTTTACAAAGGAGATCAAGTTTAATTGATAATGGCATCAAATGATAATTTCAAGTGTTCTAGTTTGCTATATTACTCAAGACTTAACCTGTGAACGATTTGCCATTTGCTTTATTCCCTGAGCGTCTTTAATGCCTGATTATATCTCTTAAGTAACGTGCACCGTATCTTCCATTTCTAAAGTTTGGCACTTTTAAGAAGTTAACAGGTTGCAGAAGTTGGGCATATGGGGAGTCCGCCGTCTGCTGACGTAAGCGAAAGGGCCCTCCTGAGTAGGTCATTATGGTTGTTTGAAACAATTGACCACTGGGCTTCTGCCGACCTACTGGGCAAATAGCTGGTCATTACAGCAAGTGGCCGTAAGATGACAGCCTCGGGCCTCTGACTTCCAGCCGTCCCTCATCGACCCAACAGAGATTAAGCCAATTAGCATCCGGAGTGGGCACAAGCTCTGACAACTCTCAGCATCCAGCGCATCAATTAGAGGAATGTCTGAGATAAAGGTGAAGATGATTTGTTACACAAACCAAGAAAAACAACTTCTGGTCAAATATTTGAAAAACATTCTTTGTAATGAATATAGTTTAAATTGCGCCAGATCATTTATATTGATCAGATGGGAATGGGTTGAAACCTGGGAATGTTGATTACATTTTATCAGCTATAGACTATTGCATCAAATGGATTGGCACGCAACAAAATGTGCAGTCTCGTGGATATTGGTGATAGCAATCAATGGATGAGAACACATTTAATAGAGTTACTATCATCATGTCATAGTAATGCTGCTCGCTATGCCGTCCATAAATGAACAGAGAGACAAATATCCCATAAAGAACCATTTCATAAATTTAAATACACGGCATGACTTAAGATCCCAAAATCCGATATAACGTAAGCTATTTTTAACAAGAAAGTAGGGTTTGCGTTATTTAGGCTTTTTTCCATCTGTTCCAGACCACCTGTGCTTTAATTGGCAAGGCTGGGAGAATAGCTACATCGCACCTGCCCACTCAGGATGGCAGCATTGCGTGTGATCAATCATCACTAGTTCCCCATTTAAAAAGAGGCGCTTAGCCTCGATGAACACCTTTAAAGTTTATGTGAGAGACGGGAGTTCTGCCAGAATGAAAGGCAGATTGATTTTAGATACAAAGGTTTAGATCAGGACGACGCCGGCATCTGTTCTCTTCAGTACCACATGTATCAGACATCTTTTACCTATCCCTGTCCTATCCCTATATATATATATATATATATATATATATATATATATATATATATATATATATATATATATATATATATATATATATATATATATATATACACACATATATATATATATATATATATATATATATATATATATATATATATATATATATATATATATATATATATATATATATATATATTTGTGTGTGTGTGTGTGTGTTTAATTATCTTGGTAAAATGCATTTTTTGCCTAAATTACAGATTTTTTTAATGGATAGAAATCATTTCCTTCATTTCATGGCGTTAAGAAATCGAGTGAAGTTCATTTGAATAAAATACCAACTGACATAATGACGCCAGTGTTCTTGTAATCGATTGCTTTGACTTACTATTCTTCTTCGACTTACTGATAAAACTGTCTTCGGGGAAGAGATAAAAAGAGGGTCTAGTTCTTGGCATTTGCTAACAAAAAGGCATGGTCGGCCTTGCAAAGGTCTGCGAGTGTACGGCTGTAAAGCACACACGCACGACAGAGTTCAGGAGGAAGTTCATTGCTAGTATTGGCCCACGAAATAGACATTTACTATGTTACATGATCGCAAAACTCAATTAGCCTGCTGCGTTTCAAACTACAATGCTCTTTGTTAGAGGCTGGGAGAGAGGCGGCGTGCCTGGGCAATGTTTTCTTTCCCTGCAGTTCGCCGAGGCACAGTTTGAACCAGGGGTGCCCCTTGGCTGAGTGATCTAATGTATTGCAAACAACTGTCAATGTTTTCTTTTCCTGCAGTTCGCCGAGGCACAGTTTGAACAAGGGCTGCCCCTTGGCTGAGTGATCTAATGAAGTGCAAACAACTGTCAATGTTTTCTTTTGCTTCAGTTCGCCGAGGCACAGGTTGAACAAAGGGTGCCCCTTGGCTGAGTGATCTAATGTATTGCAAACAACTGTCAATGTTTTCTTTTCCTGCAGTTCGCCGAGGCACAGTTTGAACAAGGGCTGCCCCTTGGCTGAGTGATCTAATGAAGTGCAAACAACTGTCAATGTTTTCTTTTGCTTCAGTTCGCCGAGGCACAGTTTGAACAAGGGGTGCCCCTTGGCTGAGTGATCTAATGTATTGCAAACAACTGGCAATGTTTTCTTTCCCTGCAGTTCGCCGAGGCACAGTTTGAACAAAGGGTGCCCCTTGGCTGAGTGATCTAATGTATTGCAAACAACTGGCAATGTTTTCTTTCCCTGCAGTTCGCCGAGGCACAGGTTGAACAAGGGGTGCCCCTTGGCTGAGTGATCTAATGTATTGCAAACAACTGGCAATGTTTTCTTTCCCTGCAGTTCGCCGAGGCACAGTTTGAACAAGGGGTGCCCCTTGGCTGAGTGATCTAATGTATTGCAAACAACTGGCAATGTTTTCTTTCCCTGCAGTTCGCCGAGGCACAGGTTGAACAAGGGGTGCCCCTTGGCTGAGTGATCTAATGTATTGCAAACAACTGGCAATGTTTACTTTCCCTGCAGTTCGCCGAGGCACAGTTTGAACAAGGGGTGCCCCTTGGCTGAGTGATCTAATGTATTGCAAACAACTGGCAATGTTTTCTTTCCCTGCAGTTCGCCGAGGCACAGTTTGAACAAGGGGTGCCCCTTGGCTGAGTGATCTAATGTATTGCAAACAACTGGCAATGTTTTCTTTTCCTGCAGTTCGCCGAGGCACAGGTTGAACAAGGGGTGCCCCTTGGCTGAGTGATCTAATGTATTGCAAACAACTGGCAATGTTTTCTTTCCCTGCAGTTCGCCGAGGCACAGGTTGAACAAGGGGTGCTCCTTGGCTGAGTGATCTAATGTATTGCAAACAACTGGCAATGTTTTCTTTTCCTGCAGTTCGCCAAGGCACAGTTTGAACAAGGGGTGCTCCTTGGCTGAGTGATCTAATGTATTGCAAACAACTGGCAATGCTTTCTTTTCCTGCAGTTCGCCGAGGCACAGTTTGAACAAGGGGTGCCCCTTGGCTGAGTGATCTAATGTATTGCAAACAACTGTCAATGTTTTCTTTTCCTGCAGTTCGCCGAGGCACAGTTTGAACAAGGGGTGCCCCTTGGCTGAGTGATCTAATGTATTGCAAACAACTGTCAATGTTTTCTTTTCCTGCAGTTCGCCGAGGCACAGTTTGAACAAGGGCTGCCCCTTGGCTGAGTGATCTAATGTATTGCAAACAACTGTCAATGTTTTCTTTTGCTGCAGTTCGCCGAGGCACAGTTTGAACAAGGGCTGCCCCTTGGCTGAGTGATCTAATGTATTGCAAACAACTGGCAATGTTTTCTTTTCCTGCAGTTTGCAGAGGCATTGTTTGGCCAAGGGGATGACCCTTTGACTCGACCTAAGCGGTATAATGTATTGTTCACCAGCTAGGCAACCGTAACTATCTGTAAGCATCATAATAACAAAATCGTGGTTCCTTTTCTTGTAGTTCTCCGAAGCATGGTTTGGCTGCGGGGATGCCACTCTGTGTCGTGTGGTATAATGTATTGCGAACAAATAAACCAATATCTTCTCTTTTCTTTGCAGTA
>OZ012691.1:46058559-46206059 GCA_963942565.1 Maea johnstoni | reverse complement strand
CGGATAGAGTACTTGGTAACAATGCTTACAAGCAAACATTATCTTTGAGGTTACAACAAGGGCAGAAAATCTATTTTCTGAACCCACATATAGTATGTAATATACAATATCGTTAATGTTGCAACAAGTTCAGACAATTTTATTACCTTAACCTATATCTTGTCTGAAAAACAATCTTTTGTAGACGCTTACTTATTTTAAGCTACGCATATATATATATTTTTTATTTTTCTTGTAAATAATTTGAAACTTCTCCTTTTGCATTATGTTCACAAAACTCTTTACTTTAACAATTCCCTACTTAGAAGTACAATTTCCCGGGCAGATACCTTCAAATTCTGAACCCATTTATATTATGTATTAACGTGTTTTTTTCTCTCTATCTCAATTTATTCTCTTGTACTATCATGTATCGTACTTTGACGCCTTCGCGCGTTGTCAATAAACATACACACATTAGGCATCAGAAAAGTACCCTCACAACAGGGTGTAAGTTTTTGGGTAGAAATCTGAAAAGTATGCATAGTTGTTGTTTTTACACAGAGCTCCTCCGACCCGCTATGGACCGGTAATCTTCAAACAACTCTTAAGGCATTATCAATACAAAGGAAAGGATATCATAGTTTCGTTACTAATTCGTTTTACTCCGCCACTTCTAAATTTTATAACCGTTTCTTTCTGAATATTTGTGAAAAAATGAGAAAAAGATGCGTCAATCAACTTTGAGGTTCCGTAACTTTTGCACATATTGAAAATTAGAGGAATTGTGTTACTTCTCCCCCGAAATACTTTTGGCTAAAACTATACCAAATGAATCGTATGTGTTACTCAAAATTGGTGTAATTCGATACGAAGAAAAGGGCCAAAAACATTACCGCTTTTTGTGCAAGCCTATTGGAGAATGTATCATGTAGGGTCTCTCACTGGTTAACATATTTAAATACCTCAAGATGACCCTATACTCACACATTAGCCATATTACCTACACTAAGGCTAATCTTGATTGACCAGCACTTGATTATGGCAAAACCATGGTTACCAGAGTAAACCAACGACTACAACAGACTAAGGTCATAGTTAAGAACAATATCCAACTTATCAGGATAAGCTTACCGGGTAAAATGCTCCTTTATTTCACAATTGTTTTATTCAAAAGTGCATATACATATATATATATATATATATATATATATATATATATATATATATATATATATATATATATATATATATATATATAGAGAGAGAGAGAGAGAGAGAGAGAGAGAGAGAGAGAGAGAGAGAGAGAGATTTATATATACATATATATGTATGTATATATATATATATATATATATATATATATATATATATATATATATATATATATATATATATATATATATATATATATATATATATATATATATATATGATTCGACGGATAATGGGAAGGTAAAACCAAATAATCCAAAACTGGTTATACATTTATGAGTCTTCGGCCAGATGAGCATATAGCGTGCACGATACGCCGTCTATTCGCGAGGGCTGTCCATATAGATATGTGTATGTCTTCCATTTGCACTGGTTAATTATGCACGACCCCATCACAATCTCTTTGGTGTCGCCTCGTGGATGCCGGTGTCTCCTGATTAACACTGACAAGCCAGCAAGTGACAATCAAGAAGGCTTACCGTCTTAAAGGGCAAGTACTTGAAGGTAAATAGTGCGTCCCACTTGTCACTCAGACTGTAATGGTACTAATTGCACTTTCAGAATACCAACTCGCCGGTGGATGACTATCAAGATGTACACGCATAGGCCATAAGGGTTATGAACATTTTCTTCATATGCATAAGATTTTGTATTCCTGAACCTTTTCATAATATTTTCTGCCTCATCTCCATCAACATTACAAGCCCGTAGTCGAACACTGTGCCGTATCAGCCAGTGCGCTCTACACTACACTACTCGGCCAGGGGGGCAGCCCCAGACGCAAAGGGAACACGGGCTAGGCCCAAGCTTCAGCTGAGCGTGGGCAAATAGGGTGGTGGAAACCCGAGCGCCTTGATGGAATCTATACTGTTCAATAATACCTTGAGCCGGCTTGACGAGCGGCATATAAGTCATTATTTTGCATCCTTCTAAATGATACGCAAGTGACTTCATCAACTAACCAATCAGATCGTACGAGCAGCTGGTAATTTTAAATTTCACTTTGCCAGCTGTGCTCTCTCTCTCTGACAAATGGAATATGAAGTTGACATTTAACCAGATGGTATCCTTTTAATGACTTGATTGGAATATTTTTTTTAATTTAAACACTTTACAAATATACGGAAGCCTATTAGGACCACTGAAAAAATATTTTTTTGTTTTTATTTTTTTCCTTAGAAATCCGAAAATCTAAAAAAAAAATTGTCTCAAGATCCTTGTTCCTACAATTCTTACGTACAAGAATTGTAGGAACAATTCTGGTACATACCCAACTGGACAATCGTGGTACGTTCGAGAATTGTGCGAACAATTCTGGTATATATAAGCGTACCAGAGTTTTTTCACTAAGCTCGGACAATTCTGACGACCTAAACTGAGCTCCAAATAAAACGAGCGATTTGATTGGTTCAAAGGCTTAGCAGCCATACCGGCTACACGAGCGAGGCAATGATTGGCTATCTATTCTTAGTAACTCTTCTGAACACAAAAAAATATTTTTCAATTTTTTTTGTGAACGAGGATCTTGAGGTATTTCTTTTTTTATTTTTTTTTAGATTTTCGATTTACTAAGAAAAATAAATAAAAATAAAATAAAAAATTCTGTGGTCCTCGTTAGCGGCCTTAGAGATTGTTTTTAGGATTAATAGAACAGACATGCAAACACACACACACACGCCCAGTGCGTTGCAGGCATATTGACATGTCACCTACGTCCTTACCAGAACCTTAGATGACCAACCAAGCCAGAACGATCTGATGCTCGCAGACAGTCCCGGCGATGTATGTGTGTGTGTGTGTGTGTGTGTGTGTGTGTGTGTGTGTTTGTATGCCTGTTCAATAAAGTGTAATGAAAGGCAACACAGGGAAAATTATGTAGCTAAAACGTGTATCTATCCGTTGTTCAGGCAAGAATACCACTGCCGGCGCTGCCTCACACGCATGTAGTGTGATTGACAAGGCTACACGAGCGAGACAGTGATTGGCTATCTAATTTTAGTAAAGAAAAGTTTTTCTTTCCTTTGACATTATGTCTGTATTTCTCTTGGAAATAGAACTTCTTGGTCTCATATTTCATTTTTCAAGATTTGGGTTTTTTGCCCTTTTATGGCATTGCAAATTATTTTCTTAGCTACAATTATAACACTATTGATCACAGGGGCATTTTCTAGGTCCCCTACAACTATTTTCGTTTTTGCTAGATTGTAGTTATCCAAATCTAGTTCAATTATCCACTCATTAACCTGAGTCCATAATTCTTTTGAGAAATCGCAATTAAAAAGCATTTGCTTTTTTCTTTGCAAAGCCAACAACTTTTGGATACCTTGATTTGCATCTTGCACAGTTTTGCAATGGTATAGAATATTTAAATGGAGTGTGCGAAATTGTGCATATTTCAGATACTAGTAAGTGTCTTTGTATTTCGTATGGTGTTTCATGAACGATCTACCTACACTAATTGTTTCAACTTCAATATCCAGGTTCTCTATCCATTTTCCTACTATATTGTGAGGAAACATTTTCAAATGAATCCTTCGTATTTGTGTATAGCTTAGAGCTTTTGACGCTTGAATTGAGAAGATAATTGAGACTGCTGTTTCTGGGGAGCGGCAGTGTGACATAACATCTGTATCATGCACCGTGATCCCCCTAATGTCACCACACCCTATTAATACATGGTATAATATCTCTGCGAAAAGTACAAAACATACAGTGAAAGGGAATCATTCTGTCTACAACCGCGTGATAATAAAATGTAACTTAAAAAGTGGCGATTTTGTCCTACTCTTGAAGTTGGGTTTTCTTGGCAAAGTTTAATCATTTTTGAGTACTAGTAAGTCTTACCAAAAATTGAATGAACATAGGACATCTGCAAGGAATTGGGGTCATGTGACACGAAATGGATGTCCCTATGGATGTTGACAGGAAGCTCTGAGCTTCACTGGTAAATGCCACGTCCTCTTCAACAGGTGCTGGGGGGGGGGGGGATTTGTGAGTGGGGAACCTGACAGATACTGTATAACTGGTTAATTTGGCGTGTACTTAAGTTGGCGTCTTTTTTCAAAAAAGTATTTTCCCTGTATTTATTTTGGCGTCTGGAGCAGTCAGAACAACGCCATCTTTATGGAGACATTTTTATGCGATCTTTAATTTGGCGTTGATGGGCATTCGCCAAAAAACGCCAAATTAAAAACCACGCCAAATTAACCAGTTATACAGTACCATATACAGCACTATACTTTTAGTCCGTTATCATGGTGCATTTGCCCTTCAAGACAAGATTTTGGAGGTTTGACTGCAACTTATAGTTCTTATAGGGTTAACCATATTCTTTTTCATTGAATTTTTTCTACTGCTATTGCCTATAGAATTAAGAATATCCTTAACCCAATCATCCATATATATTAATAAGGTTTTACCAAAATGAGATTTATTGCAGAAACATCAGGCTAACGAAAGAAATCAAGCATGAATGTATTCATCATAGGAATGGTTTAATAAGTAAATAGTCTTTGCCAAAGCATCTGAGGTAATTGCATGGCATTCACCAGAAAATGGATAAATACATTAACCCTTACAATGCTAAGGCTACTTTCGTCCAATGCACAAATACGCAAAGATTTTTGAAAACCATCTAAACCCTGTCATGTAGGTACTCATTAGAAAGCTCTCACTGAGTACTATCAGATGAGTACCCATTTGACAGGGTTTCAGTGATTTTTCAGGATTTTAGCATTATTCTGTATTGGCCAACTTAGCCACCAGCAGTATAAGGGTTAAAATATGGCTCTATTTCCTATATACTTCAAACGAGTTTGGGCAAATTCTTAAATCGTGCATTTTGAAGAAGTGTTTGAATGCCAAAATAACATGTTCCACAGTATGACATGCCGCGTACAATCGTTGTAGTTCCGGTATTGCTGGGGGCATGTATGGCCCGGGATGTATGGTCTAATGTAGATATAGAAGTATCTATGAGTTGCGTGCGTATTGGCTGTGTCTATGTTACCATAAGTAGTGGTCTTTCTGTAGCAAGACCGGAGGGGTGGTATTTTGGGGGCCATTATCCTTGTTCGCTTCAGCACTTAACATCCAACCCTGCTTCATGGACAACGCAATTAGTCCACAAAAGCATATCACAAATCGCACGTCACGGGGTCAAAGTAGACCCCTTCCATTTTGTTCCGGGCTACCGGAGTATCGACCCGGGCGATTACCGGCTCATTACGATTCATAAACGATATTGCCTCGTGGGGGACCTCGTCCATCATGGCGGAAAACTCCTTTAAGGGAGACACCGGGTCAAAGGGAGCTACCTGCTCTGACTTTTGCTCTTCCCTATTTACTCAGTGCCCAGCGGAAAGTTATGGTCCAAGTTACATTTCAAAACACAATATAAGCGAAGGCTATATTGGGAAAATATGATATTTTCGTTCATCGGACTAACCGGGAATTTACCGCCATATCCAGAGTCACTGATAACCTGCTCCCATGCCGCAATTAGTTTGAAGTGCAATTAGAATGCAACTCGATGGTATTCTTCCGCCGCGGGTCTTCGGTGATAGCAGACAATCAACATTAGTAATGAAATATGCCTTCTCATCACTAGAGTAGAGTTTCGTATAAAGGAGCATGGTAAATGCGTGGAAACGAAATAAGTTTCGTTTATCGCAGTTCCATATTTTTGGGCTGTCTAATATCGTAAAAAAGATAATAGTCTTGGACTCAAGTGTGATGAATACGTGAAAACTGCATAACTTTTCTATCTTCGTTAATTCTATGGCAGAGTTTTACGGCCACAAAATGTCTGTTTGGAAACGACAATGTATACTAAAATATTGACTACCAGTCCAATTTGCTATTAGATACTTGCGTTTTCACCATTCATTTTTTACATATTGAAAAGTTTTGTTTTACTTAGAAGCGAAGAGGCCCCGTATGGGTAGGAATATCTTTATAATTAAGCCTTTGTCCGTCTTTTGATGCAACATTTGCCAGGGATGATCCTGCTGACAAGAGGACAATTGGCTTGGAGGAAATAGTCAATTCCTTTAGAGTGCCTACGATGGACCAAGTGTAAAAGAGCAAATAAAAAACTTTTTTATTTTCACCGCCGTATTTTGGGTGGAGAAAATAAAAAGCTTAATGATATAGCAGCTAATAATTAGATGACGTCACCTGCACCCTAGGGACATAGCTAATATATGTTACCCTATACCAACACACCAAATTTTATGTCTTTAATACAAACTGCATGAATTTTCTCAAATCTGCTGGACTACTAGTATATAAAGAAGGTCCCCTAATGAATACCATTAGCTATAGCTAAGGGTATTTCGGAAGGAAGAGTACCGCGGTTTCTCCAATTTAGACTTCATTTGAAGGTCCTTGACACCAATAAGTGTGGGTATACGTAGGAGCTCGGTTTCAAAACACCCGTGATGCATGTCTTTAAGTTTTTTTAGTCAAAAAATCCTGTATCCTGTTGTGAGTCCAAATTGTATTCATCATCAGAATACCTTTTAAGCAATGAACACATTGTATAAGATGAATTGTCAAAATGTTATTACTAGTTTCACCTATATCGGTTGCCAGTGTCATTTTTCTATTTGATATAATGGTAACTCCCCATACCAATAGGAAAATGAGCCAGGCAACCAGTCAATGGTTGAAATATATTTTCCTTCTTCTCTAGAACGAGAGTGAAAATGAAAAGTTTTTTATTTTCTCTCCCCGAAAAAACGGGAGTGGAAATTAAGTTATTTTTCCCCCAAAATATGGTTGAAATAGATAGTTCCATATCAAAACACCTCTTTATTTCCATCCCACTCAGATCGTGAAGAGTTAGTCCTGGTTCATCACATAACTAAGGATGTTGATAATATGTCAAATTTGTAAGATATATTTGACTGAACGTTGCTCTTTCACTTGTAGGTTTGACAATTCTTCTCCGGATATTTTCAAATAGGATTACTATATTCAATGGTATATGCGGAAAATCGTCAGACGTTATGTGCACCTGAGTTCCAAATAGGTTAAATGGCCAATAACTAATGTAATGTTAGTTCATCGTCGTTTTATTATAACTCACGTGAAGATACTCTTATCCTATTGGATGAGATCCATGTGTCAAAATGTTGGCTACCTGTGTCTCTGTAAGGGGGTTGTTCGGTATAATAAAACAAATATGACATCCCTGTGGGGTTGCCAACATGATAGTCTACCCCTCGTGAGCATTGTGACCCTCGGGCTGCACCCGCGGGTGACAATGGTCACTCGGGGTAGACAATCATGTTGGCAACCCAACAGGGATGTCATATTTGCATATTATTTACTGTACGTAGAAAGTAATTGAATGTATGTATCTGATGACGAAATACAATACGGAATTAAGCTTGTAATCTTATGTATCCAACCCTCTCTTATAAAAACAATACTATACAGTATGTTTGGCAATATCTATCGCGCAATCATTCCTTCATGCTGAGCATTGACTTGAACGAAGAAGTTATTTTCTTTTGATTTCCAAACCTTGATGGGATTTCTGCAAAAATCTGTAGAGTAGAAACATAATATTGAAATGCGTATTATTCCAAGATCAAAGATGAGGGATGCTTGCGTTTTCATTTTTGAGGTAAAACGAGTTTTTTTGCGGTATAGTGGGATCTCCTATATATAGATGGGAATGTACTGGAAGTGTTTTATCAGTCGTAGTACATATACATGTGCGATATAAAACCGGGTAATTTATTGGCTAGGACATTCGCATATCATGTACATTTATAATCCTGCAAAACGTTTTCCACACTGCCGATTTCCATACGACGTTCAATTGTATAACTTTCATGATTACCTTTGAGTATGGAATGAACTTCTTCTTTGGTGAGGAAGAAGATGTAGAAGTAATCATCACTCGATTTTATTTGGTATCAAACGTACGTCTAAACATCTATTCATAGCAGTACGTCAAGTCCCATGCTCAAGTCAATGGGAATACCTAAGCACGCCTGTGAAGAGGAAAGGACCAAATGTCACTGGCAACGTTCTCACATGCCCAGGCCAGGATTCGAACCACCGGCGTGCAGTCAGTAGGGCCGCCTTAGATCGCATGTGCACGGCCATCAGGGCAGGCCCTTGGAAGTAATCATTCAGTCCCTGTGCCATGATAGAATCCAGAAAGTTGATAACAGGTTCCGACAAAACATCACACAGGCGAATTTGAGGCGCCATAGTATTGATTGAAGGAAATAAATCACCCAACTTATCTTTGAACCTACCTGGTGCATGTAGTTTATCTTACAATGAGTAGTCAAGTGGGTCCTACAAATACTTTTGAACTGACACATGGTGAACATCAGCACTAATAAGATATTTGATTATGAAATTAAAATAAGAAACCATGACAAATTGTACTTTTTTGTGGAGCTCACTTTTTGTCCTCACTTATTTAGAAAGGTGTATACTAAAAGAAATATTTATGCATAGTTTGAAAATAAAGTGTTAACGTCAGAGGATAATGTAATGAAAATATGTGTCATGCAAGCTGGTCCTCTTATTGTCTGACTTTATCTGTGTTAGTGTCCCCACCCTCCCCTCTCCATACACGTAGCCACGGCTGCTCGAGGGAGGGTGGTAGGACTACCCACTGACTGGCTCAGCAACGCAGCACAGGTCCATCATGGTAGCATAACAACGCTGCCTTGCTATGCATCTCTTATTCAGGATTAATCATTCCTCTCCATAGTTTCTCAATAAAGGGACTGGCTTGTGTGCTTGCCTATTCATACCTAGCCATGTGATGTTTGCTGCAGGAAATTATGTGCTGGGCCTACAGCACGCGGTTTACTCTCCCTCTAGGCTAAATGCTATCAACTGTTCACCTACCTGTATCTACCTGATAGCCACCCAACCAGGGCGCAGTCTGTGAGCAGGGTGACTGGGCGTCATAATACTGTAAATCACTCAAATATGGCGTGAACATTATATAGCGCAATAACAGTACTGGGCTGGATAGCGTGATCTAAGTATAGCGCTGCGGGAACAGCAGCAGCAAGTTCAATTAAGAATTTAATAATGACGGAGATTTTACAATAGCGCATATGGGCAGAGCGCTATTATCGCTATAGTATTGTTCCCGCTATACTTAAGTGATTTACAGTATCACCAAAATACAAAGAAAGTACACACTCTGACACAATGTTGTGGTATAAAATTGCTAATACATTGGCTTCAAACAATAGCTGAAAAGATCCCCTCAGTTATAGAACAATTTTTAAAGTTGAGATGCACCTTCTCAATTTAGAAATAATTAATAACTTACCGGTAATACATATAAATGTTTGCCGACGCACAAAATGCATATGATTGTCCAATTAGAACACCAGTTTAAGAATTCTTGAAGGACACTTGTAGCTTGCATGATGAGGTTGCATTCTCCCCACACAATTGAAATGGTTCCACCAGGGAACAGGCCAACAATGAAATGGATAAATATACAGGGTATACCATTGATGCATTCAAATGTGAGCATTGAGTTATAGGTAGAACCTAGGGGAAGATATCCGTATCTAGCTCTCTGGCAGAACTCGAGTGTGTACTCGTTTAAATGCAATGGGGAACCTTGGCTTTAAATTATCAAGACGGAATGTTTCTCATCTAGTATAGAAGCTATGGGCATCTCAGTGGGATGGGTGTTAGATCCGCGAGAGGAGGGTCGTCAGTTCAAGTTCAGGTGAGAGTCTATCCATGAGTGGGAGCAATAGGTACTGATACTCGATACGATATCAAATACCGATATCGAATTGAAAAAGTTATCGTACCGAAACAGTTATGTATCGTGACATATCGTGAACTATCTATTTATTAAAATTGACTTAATTGCAACCAGGACGTCTTCCTTAAGGAAATCTGTTTTCTCTTCTTTATTAGCGAAATTTGCGCAACTGACTGTGCTGAATTTAACAAAAGTGGGTCACTGGGAGGCATGCAATATCGTTAAAATATCGTTAACGTATCGTATTGCTAAGGAAATATCGACATCGTATCGTTTTTATAAAAATTCTTAAGGTGCCAATTCCTAGCTATCAGTAAACATGGTTGCCTCAGTATATAAAAAACGGGCATCCTCTGATTGAATTAGCACAACAGCGCTGACATACTAAATAAACTTAAACGAACGTTTATTTTTAGCACTATTTTCAGAAAAATGCTAGAAAAACAAGTAAACAAAGGTTTATTTTGAGCAAGAAATATGAAAGTGCTAAAAGAATAAATTGAGGAACGTTTATTTTTAGCAAACCATTCATAAAATTGCTGAAAATAAACCTTCACAAACGTATATTTGTAGCAAAATTTCAGAAAAAGTGCTGAAAATCAACCTTTACGAACGTTTATTTGTAGCAAAACTTCAGGAAATTTCTGAAAATAAGCCTTCACGAACGTTTATTTGTAGCATTTTATTGAGAAAAATAAATAAACGAATATTTTTTTTGAACAAAAACTGTCAAAAACTGTTATAAATAAATGCAGACGAGCATTTAAATACAGTGTCACATTTGCACCGTTATGGTACATACGTGACATCTAAACAAATCTAAACGAACATTTATTTTCAGCACTATATTGAGAAAAATGTTAGAAAAATAAATAAACGAATATTTATTTTGAGCAAAATCGAGTCGGAGATGCTGTGTTTTAAAACGGAAAATGTCATAGCATCAATCATTTATGGGGGCATGTCCAAGAAGGGCGGGCCTAATTTCATGTATTGGGGAATTGAGACACAACACCATTGTCATTCTGGCGGGTGAATGGACCGCAGTAACACGAGGTGGGCCTATGAATTCAATCAAAATGTAAGTTCAAGAAAGGCTGTCTAACCTGTCGTATCGTCTTCAAATTTGGCAAAAGAGCAGGGCTTGCCCTACCCGACCTACAACAGGAGATGAACGGATAGGCAATAGTCTAGAGCAGAGCGACCTACCCAAAATATGTAGGTTAGCGTACTAGTAGACCGAGACGTGCCGTGTCCCAGTTGCTTTTATTTGACGGGGAGTGTCCGCTTGATGGACACGCCTCTCTAATGATTGACATTTTGACAGTTTATATTTTTAGCATATCCTTTCCACCTATACAATGCTAAAAATAAACGTTCATGAAGGTTTATTTTGAGCACTTTTCTGAAATATTGCTACAAATAAATGTTCGTGAAGGTTTATTTTCAGCAATTTTATCAATGTTTTGCTAAAAATAAATATTCGTGAAGGTTTATTTCTAGCACTTTTCTGAAATTTTGCTACAAATAAACGTTCGTCAAGGTTTATTTTCAGCAATTTTATCAATGTTTTGCTAGAAATAAATGTTCATGAAGGTTTATTTCTAGCACTTTTCTGAAATTTTGCTACAAATAAACGTTCAGGAAGGTTTATTTTCAGCAACTTTATCAATGTTTTGCTAAAAATAAAGGTTCGTTTATGTTTAATTAGATGTCACGTATGCACCATGATGGTGCAAATGTGACACTGTATTTAAATGCTCGTCTGCATTTATTTACAACATTTTTTGACAGTTTTTGCTAAAAATAAATGTTCGTTTATTTATTTTTCTAACATTTTTCTCAATCTAGTGCTGAAAATGAATGTTCGTTTAAGATTTATTTAGGTGTCACGTATGCACCATCGTACTGCCATTGCTGTCGAATGAATGCTCTCTACGTAACTGTCAATTTATAAAACAGGATATGTACACATCTTAAAGTTGCGCGAATTTGTTATTCTCTTAAACCTGCTAGCTTATATTCTTACCATGTACGTATATTGTAAGTGTATACGTCACGTATCGCAATCCCCATTTTAAAGCTGAACGCAACAAAAAATCAAGAGAATTATTTATCAGCAAGAAGTACTAGTCGCCCTTCTGCCCCGTCTATTTCATTACTATAGTTTGACCAACGCAAAGGCCCATCCTCTTTAGGATATGGCTAAATAAGCCTAATTCTGGTGCTTCACGAAGGAAATATGTGCTAGACCAACACAGAGAAATTGATTTTGAAATGAATTACCAGTAGTTGGGACTTATGACGTTACAGTGTTCGGAATGTGATTCCAGCCGACACTAGGATAGGATATTGGTGGACTCTTGACATCAGATTTTATGCCACTCTAATTATGCGATGTCTTCCTCAATACCGCCCCCCCCCCCCTCTCTCTCTCTCTCTCTCTCTCTCGTATCAGCTTCCTTTTAACTAGGACAAGAGTCAGTACAATTTCAACCAATTTTGATGCGATGTAAATTTTCCGGAAAACCCCTGATCAGTTTAGCGTTTTGTACTACTGATACATGTATTGTAAAATATCTTTTTTTAAATTTACTGATAAGAAAGAACAAAGATTGTTCATTGGCATTTCATTACGTTTTGCTTGTGCGTTTCATTTCGCTTACCTAGCATGTCCGTGTGTTGATGAGTTATCAATTGCCAGTTGAAGACAAGTATATCCGCTTACTTAGTTTGGCCAAGCTACGTGTGCCTGAGACATTACGTAACAGCGCGTTGGCTTGTGGTAGTATTCACGAGTTTGTTTGATGAGTCGTATTATAGCTTAAACATTTACTATTCAAAAGTGAAATTCGAAAGACTTTTAATTTGCGCTCGCTTGAATTATTGCTGCCCAATATAACGGGGATGGAGGTATTAAGGTTCATAAGTAACTGAAAACAACACTGGGATAGACTGGCCATTATAGAAGTACTGTATATGTGGAATTTGTATCAAGTCACAAATGAACCAGTTCTGATTTTCTAATCTTATTTGAAGAGGGATTAGTAAGTCTTTATTGCTTATTCCGATGTGTGATTTATACGATTCAAATACGTCAAATTCCTACCAATTCAAAACGGTTGGCACCAAAATGTATGGGACATACATAGCATTATAATCATCAGCAATGCTGTACGCTGATTTGTTGTTGCTTCTGATTTTACTAAGCTCAGCTTTAGGTTTTACTTCATAAGGAAACGTGTTAACGTATCATGTAACCATTAAACCCATCGTTGATTTATGACTTTCCTTTGAGGCAGTATTTTTTTAATTTCGTATAGAAACAATATAAAACAATGTGTTTGCTTTGATTTTATATGTTCTTTTATTTTAATATAAAACGCAATATGCTGGCTTATAATTTTACCATAGAATGCAGCATGTTGGCTTGTGACTTTACCATATGATGCACCACGGTGGCTTTTGACTTTGAAATAAAAAAGCAATGTGTTGAATTTTTAGTTTACAATATATGACAATATGTTGACTTAAACCATCTAAAGCAAAATATTGGAATTTTCTGTTACCATATAAATAAATGTTAGATGGTGATTCTAAATGACCAGAAGTAATTCTAAATGGTCAGACGTAGAACACCGAAATACTTTCCATTTTACTTTCCACAAGGATTCTAAAACCTACTTCGAAAGGGCACCAAATCCCTCTTATACCATAGAAACCATGAAACACGGTATGCTTGCCACAAGTCACTCCTAACTTTCTCCCATACCCCAAGCAATACTGTAAATCACTTTAATATTGCGTGAACATTATATAGCGCAATTACGGTATAGCCCCGGATAGCGTGATCTAAGTTTCTTCTTCTTCTTCCTAGTATAGTGCTGGACTCATGAATGAGTATAATCGCACTGGGTGCAAAGCGTGAGTGCGTAGGACGGACATCTCTCCGTAACAGAGGGTTTGGACCCATTGTGGTGAATGGGGCCAGGATAAAATGTGCAGGGTGCTTGTTAAAAGGATTAAAACCATCTGAGCTCTAGCACAGGGTGGAGCCAAGAGACCCCATAGCTGTTTTGAAACTGTCTATGGAGCTGGTCTGGGCAACGTCAGCCGGTAGGCTGTTCCAAGTTCTCACTGCTGATGGAAAGAAGGAAAACTTGTAGTTGTCGATCCTGGTTGGTGGTTGGACGAACTTGTACTCAGAGCGTGTGGCTGGCATGAGATAGGGGGATGTTGGGATTGCAATCAGACTGTTGACAATTCTGTACATCATGACCGCCTTAGCTTCCTTCCTGCGCCTCTCTAGTGAGGGCCAGCCTAGGTTATGGAGCATGGATGTGACGCTGCTGTGGCGACTGAAGTCATTGCAGACGAACCTGGCTGCTTTCCGTTGTACCATTTCTATCCTGTTGGTGGCCACGCGGGTGTGCGGATCCCATACGACTGAGGAGTACTCGATGATAGGTCTAACAAGTGATCGGTATCCTAGCTCTTTGATGTTTCTGGGGCACTTTCTTAGGTTGCGTTGCAGGAATGCACGGGAACCGTTGGCTTTCTTAGTGGCCGAGTCGATATGCTGGTTCCAGGATAGGGTAGGCGTGATAATCACTCCGAGGTACTTTCCTGCTTGCGTGACTGCTAGGGTGGTCCCGTGTAGCTGGTACTTGGTGACGATTTTATGTCGCTTGTTCGTAATGTGCAGCACTTCACATTTGGATGGGTTAAAGGCCATCAGCCATTTATGTTCCCAGTCTTCCAGAGCGGTGAGGTCGGCTTGCAAAGCAGCACTGTCTTCTGGCGATGAGATTTGACGATAGAGTAGGGTGTCATCGGCAAATAGACTAGCGGAGGACGAGACACATTCTGGTAGATCGTTGATGTAGACCAGGAAGAGCAGTGGGCCGAGTACACTGCCTTGCGGGACTCCTGATAGTACTGGGGCACTTTCCGACATCTGACCATCCACCACAACACACTGTGACCTGTCTAAGAGGAAGGCATCTACCCAGGCTAAGGTTGAGCCCCTTATGCCATAGTGGTCGAGTTTAAGGAGTAGGCGTTTTCTTGGCACTTTGTCAAACGCCTTCGCGAAATCCAGTAGGATTGCATCTACTTGGGTTTTGTCGTTCATCCCTTTGGCAAGGTCGTTGATGGTTTTGATGAGCTGACTTTCGCAGGATCTTTTTTTCCTGAAGCCATGTTGGGAGTCAGCCAGTATGTTGTGGAGGTCCAGGTGTTTCATTAGATGCGAATGGATGATGTGCTCTAGAGTCTTGCAGAGAATACAGGTTAGTGAGATTGGTCGATAGTTGGCCGCGGCTGCTTTGTCTCCTTTTTTGAAGATTGGTGAGACGAAGGCTCTTTTCCAGATGGCGGGTATGATGCCTTGCTTGATTGACGCTTGGAAAAGCAGGCTTATCGCAGGTGATATCTCTGCGGCTGCCATCCTTAGGAGCTTCGCCTCGATCTTATCAGGGCCTTTGGCTTTGTGCTCGTTTAGCTTCCCTAGAAGCTTGGCGACTCCAGCTTGATTTACAGCGATGTCAGGTGCGTCAGGGAAGGGACTGGGGCCCATGCTTGGAAGCGAGTCAGTATCCTCCTTTGTGAACACAGACGAGAACTGCGTGTTCAAGATCTCTGCCTTGGATTTAGGATCTGCATGCGACCTGCCCTCTTTTCGCAGGGGGGCTACTCCGCTGGAGTCGCACCGTTTTGACTTTACATAGCTGTAGAATCGTTTGGGGTTGTTTGTGGAGTCGTCAGATAAGATGTTGGCCACATGGGTATCATGGGCATGTCGGCACTGTGCCTGGGCTTCCTTCTTGAGTCGCTTGTACCTAAGCCAGTCTTCTTTTCTGTTTGTTTTGCGAGCTTGCTTCAGGGCCCGCTTCTTGCGTCTGGAGAGACGTTTCACGTTTTTGTTGATCCAGGGCTGACTGTATCTTGTAGAGGTAAGTTTAGTTGGTATGTTCTTGTCAACCGTGGTAGTGATTGCGGCTTGGATGTCGTCCCACAGTTTGTCGACAGGGGTGCTGTCCGTGTTGTTATGCACGAATGCCTGGCTGAATTTGTCCAAATCCTGCTTGACCTGGGCAAGGTCGCCCTTGTTCCATAGCCTGATCTTACGGGGGGCAGGTTTTTGGACCCGTGCCTTAACCTCTGTGAGTGTGAGGACTGCGTCGTGGTCGCTTACGCCTGGTAGCAGTTCGCAACGGTTGATAAGGGTGGGTCTATTTGTTAGAAAGATGTCGAGTATTTTGTCCCCTCTAGTGTAGGCGCCCACCTTTTGTTCGAGGCCCAGGTCCGAGAACAGGTCTAAAAATAACTCGTTGACAGCCTTGGGGTACTGGTGGCTCCTAAGGGAATTATCTTCCCAGTTGATATCGGGGAGGTTAAAGTCACCTGCGACCCACAGGGGAACACCAGGGTGAGCGTTGGCGATGGATCTGATGGCATCGCACAGACTTGCCGCGCTGTCGGGGTCCCTGTTGGGTGGCCTGTACACTGAGACGATGAGAGCCTTCGTGTTTTTGGTGGTCTCGACGAGAACTGCGCAGAGCTCGGCTGGGGTCTTGGTTGGCACATGATCGAAAGTGATGTCGGACTTGACCATGATAAGCACTCCGCCGTAGCCATCAGCTCTGTCATGTCTTGTTACTGTGTAACCTGGGGGCAGTATCTCTGCGTCTTGGATATTGGGTTTAAGCCATGTTTCACATCCCACGAAGATGTCAGGATTGGTACTCTCGATCAATTCCCAGAGGATCTCTTTCTTGGCGTTGATGCTCTGGATGTTGGCTTGGAGTACCCGGAGAGTATGAGGTTTCCTCTTGGGAAGAGTTTCCTGTCCGGTTGGTTTCTTCGGGGAGGAGGCATGAATAGGAGACCCAAAGTCGGATGAGTTTTTGCTGGAGATGGAGCTATCTGTCAGAGATGCAGTGTCTGACAGTGAGATTGATTGGGTATCGAAGAGGCTGGAGGAGAAGTTGGGCATTTAGCGGTGAACGGGAACAGCAGCAGCAAGTTCACCACTGAATTTAATAAACAAGAAAGACGCTGTCAGCGTCAGCTGGTGTGTTCTTTTTTTATCAACATTTTTGGTCTTTTCTGAACATGATCATAAAGATTATTATGTAACTGACCAATATAGTGATTTTGTACAGAAATGGACAAAGGCATGTTTCATGTTTTTGTACCCCAATATCTCTTTATTAAGTCTGTTTCAATACATAAAACATAATAGCTCTATTAAATTATAGAGTAAACATAACAGAAAATTACATATGACAGCCTAGAAATACAGGACCTTTTATAGATGAGCGGTCACTCGAGAGCCTAGGCCTGGTATTATGAAAAAGAGTCTGTATTACTAAATAGGTAGACTAGGCTCCTAGTCCCTGTAATGTTCACCTTCCCTTATGTGTTGACCAAGCACTGTGGTGTGGTACCAGGTTTGGTAGATAGATGGCACCACCTGCTCCTCCTATCTCTATGTTTACTTTTACATAAACAAACTGAATCCTAGTGAGATAAATGAAATCTAAATTGACCACTGTGGCTAGCTACACTATTTGGTGCTTGGAAACAGAAAAAAAACATAACAGAAAATTACATATGACAGCCTAGAAATACAGGACCTTTTATAGATGAGCGGTCACTCGAGAGCCTAGGCCTGGTATTACGAAAAAGAGTGTGTATTACTAAAAAGGTAGACTAGGCTCCTAGTCCCTGTAATGATCACCTTCCGTTATGTGTTGACCAAGCACTGTGGTGTGGTACCAGGTTTGGTACTAGATAAAACCACCTGCTCCTCCTATCTCTATGTTACATATGACAGCCTAGAAATACAGGACCTTTTATAGATGAGCGGTCACTCGAGAGCCTAGGCCTGGAATTATGAAAAAGAGTCTGTATTGCTAAAAAGGTAGACTAGGCTCCTAGTCCCTGTAATGTTCACCTTCCCTTATGTGTTGACCAAGCACTGTGATGTGGTACCAGGTTTGGTAGATAGATGGAACCACCTGCTCCTCCTATCTCTATGTTTACTAAAGATACATATAGATGAGGGGTCACTCGAGAGCCTAGGCCTGGTATTATGAAAAAGAGTCTGTATTGCTAGAAAGGTAGACTAGGCTCCTAGTCCCTGTAATGATCACCATCACTTATGTGATGACCAAGCACTGTGGTGTGGTACCAGGTTTGGTACTAGATGGAACCACATGCTCCTCCACTCTCTATGTTTACTTTTACATTAATACACTGAATCCTTGAGAAATGTAGTAGTAGTAGAAGGAGTAGTAGTAGTAGTAGTGGTACTAGTATACATAAAGATAGAGCTTGGTCAAAACAAAAGGGAAGGTGAACATTACAGGGTCTAGGAGCCTAATCCACCTCTTTAGTAGTACAGACTCTATTTCATAAAACCAGGCCTAGGCACTATTTGGTGCTTGGTAACAAAAAAAAAACATAACAGAAACTGACATATGACAACCTACAAATCCAGGACCTTATATAGATGAGAAATCACCCGAGAGCCTAGGCCTGGAATTAAAAATGCATATAAGGAGGGGTCACTCGAGATCCTAGGCCTGGCTTATGATAAAGAGTCTGTATTGCTAGGAAGGTAGACTAGGCTCCTAGTCCCTGTAATGAACACCACCACTTATGACTCGACCAAGAACTGTGGTAAATAGCCAGAATGGTCCTAGTAGTAGTAGTAGTAGTAGAAGTAGTTGTTGTAGAGGTAGTAGTAGTAGTAGTAGTAGTAGTAGTAGTAGTAGTAGTGGCACTACTACTACTACTACTACTACTATCATTATAAGTACTATCACCATATATATATCATATATACAACCTGAATCCTGGTGAGATAATTGTAAACTAAATTGACCACTGAGGCTAGCAACACTATTTGGTGTTTGGTAACCGAAATAAAAAACATAACAGAAAATGACATATGACAACCTAACAATCCTGGACCTTTTATAGATGAGCGGTCAACCAAGAGCCTAGGCCTGCAATTATGAAAGAGAGACTGTATTACAAAAAGGTAGCCTAGGCTCCTAGCCCCAGTAATGTTCACCACCCCTCTATGATAACCAAGCACTGTGGTGTGGTACCAGGTTTGGTACTAGATGGAACCACATGCTCCTCCTCTCTCTATGTTTACTTTTACATTAATACACTGAAACCTGGTGAGATGTAGTAGTAGTAGAAGGAGTAGTAGTAGTAGTAGTAGTGGTACTAGTATACATAAAGCTAGAGCTTGGCAAACCCAAAAGGGAAGGTGAACATTACAGGGTCTAGGAGCCTAAACTACCTCTTTAGTAGTACAGACTCTATTTCATAATACCAGGCCTAGGCACTATTTGGTGCTTGGTAACAAAACAAAAACATAACAGAAACTGACATATGACAACCTACAAATCCAGGACCTTATATAGATGAGAGGTCACCCGAGAGCCTAGGCCTGGAAATATGAAAAAGAGCCTGTATTACAAAGAAAGGAAGCCTAGGCTCCTAGTCCCTGCAATGTTCACCACCCCTTATGTGTTGCCAAGCACTGTGGTATGGCACCAGTGTTAAAAGATAAATGGAACCACCTGCTCTTCCAATCTCTATGATTACTTTTACATAAATAAACTGAATCCTGGTGAGAAAAATGTATACTAAACTGACCACTATGTCTAGCTACACTAAATGGTGCTTGGTAACCGAACAAAAACATAACAAAAAAATACATATGACAGCCTAAAAAACCAGGACCTTTTATAGATGAGCGATCACTCGAGAGCCTAGGGCTGCTATTATGAAAAAGTGCCTGCACTACTAAAAAGGAAGACTAGCCGCCTAGCCCCTGAAATGCTCACAGCCTAAAAACACAGGACCTATTATAGATGAGCAAACACTCGAGAGCCTAGGCCTGGAAACAGACTAAAACCTGGTGAGGAAATTGTAAACTAAATTGGCCACTGTGGCTAGCTACACTATATTGCGCTTGGTAACAGAAAAACCACTGTGATGTGGTACGTGATGCTCCTCCTACCAGCCACTAGGGTACGGTACAATAAGACGCCGCCCTACTCCCACAAAAAACCGGCCAAACACGGCTATCACGGACCAGCGAACGACTGACTAATGTAAGACAGCGCCACATACAGACGAACGAACAGGTGACTGAACACGTGACTATGGCAATTACACAAACACAAGTAAACCGATTAGACCGGCGCTACGGCGCGGATGCGGATGCTGACGCGAATGCGTGCCCGGCGAATTGTCAATCGATCCTACAAAGTGGGCAATCGATTGAGACACCTAATCTGCCGCGGCTGAGCCGCGGCACATATAGGTTAGACCAGAGACGAAACCGGCGAACTGATAATCGGTTGCCAAAAGATGGATGCCGCGGAAAAAGAGCGAATCATGCGCCAAAAAAGTCTGCAATACTACGAGACTATAAGCCACACAAACCAAAAAACGATCTCGGAAAAGAAAATCGGAAGCCAACACAAAACTGGTAAGTGAGCAAAAGAAAAAAAAACTGTAGAAAATCGTCATATTGGATGTCGCGGTGCCGAGAAAGATGAAAGAGTTAATGGCACTTGTAATAAGTAGAATGGTACTTCACGGGTACTTCACGGCACTTGAAATAAGTATAATGGTATTTAGGACAGGTATAATGGTACTTAGGACAGCGGAAATAATTCGTTGCACCACGACATTGGGAGGGCATGTACGCTGTGTAAGTGTGAGCTGACGTACGTCAGAACACACAAAAACAGGGATTGTACAATAGCGCATAATGGCAGAGCGCTATTATGGCTATCTTATTGTTCCCGCAATACTTAAGTGATTTACAGTAGTGCTGAGGGGCAGCACACAAGACCACTCGGCTACCAGGACATGACAACAAAGGAGAAAGACGGCTCCTTTATCATCTAGCTAGTGTGATTGAGCTTACAGTTATCGGAACAAGTGACAAATAATCTCCTATTACATTTTCAAAGGCAGGATAATTTCTTTCGGGGGTTTTACAGTATGGTTTGCCATCAAAGAGATGTCTGCTTTCCAACATTTTCAGTAAACCACTAGTTCTGTAGACAATGGCTCTGCTGCGAGATCAATTGTGGCTCTTACAATATTGTTTAGGTTAAATCCAAAATTGAATTCTAAGCCTATTCCTAAATAAGTTCCCCGGGTAATAAATAGATACAAGTCAGGAAACCACTATGTATAGTTAGTAAGAGGATGCTTTAAGTAGACCAGCTACTGGTTCAGCCATCTAGTGTGAGAAGTTGGTACTAAGTCACAGTGGATATTCTGCAAATATAATCTGTCGCATATGGAAAAGTGAGATGGATTTTTATTTTGAGTCAAATGTGTTTTTATGCACTGTCAGACTTCTGAATTGAAAAGGGACCAGAATATTGGATAAAGGAAAATAATCGTTTACATATACATATACCGGTATATATATATATATATATATATATATATATATATATATATATATATATATATATATATATACATATATATATATATATATATATATATATATATATATATACCGGTATATATATATATATATATATATATATATATATATATATATATATATATATATATATATATATATATATATATATATATATATATATGTTACAGTAAGACTGTCAAACCAGGGATTTGGCCAAATCCCTAAAGCTTTCAGCGATTTGGCCAAATCCCTGTTTCACTCGGGGATTTGACCAAATCCCTAAAATGTCTAGGGATTTGGCCAAATTACTGAAATGATGGTCCAGTAATTTGGCCAAATCCCTGAATCTTATTTCAACCAAGTCATATCCAAGATAGGATGTCCTTTCAATGACTTATGTGCATGAATCATCACACTGATTACATATAAGATGTATGATTACTATAATACAACAAAAATACATTTGAAATGGAAAGTTTTTGCAATACTTAGAAAGGATTCCTACATTAAACCATGGAATTGAGTATATTGGAGTGGTTCCATGTGTGAACTGTAGGCACTATCATTGATAGTTGCCCCCAACGTTGTGCACCTTTTGAAAATATTAATTACAAGTAGATATTTTAAAAAGTTTAATTCTTAAATGATAACTAAAACATTAAAGCACATAATTACTTGATTTGTCATTATATATGGTCAGTATGATGACTTGATTTTTTTCAGTGAGGGAATTTGGACACCCTGTCTTTGTGAAACCCCATTTTGGACACCCTGTTATGAAAATCCTGGCTAAGACCCTGCACAGGTGTTCAATATTCAAAGGGTTCACTGCTCATAAAGTCAAAACAAACTAAGTACTCACCGATATATCATTTAATTGACAAAATTGCTTACAGGGTGGTGACATGCAGTGACATTTTCAACTTGCACGGCAAAACAGATACAGCAGATTTGCCAAACAAAAAGTGATAACTCAGCAATAATAAAAGGAACTGAAGTAAAAATAGTTTTTTCTATTTTCAAATCTGCCGAGTATTTTTGCAGGTTTCATAATTTCAAGTTCCCATGTTAGATAGGCAGGTAAGAGGATACGAGGATACTGGTACTTGCTCATTAACCATCATCCTTGCCCTGGCAGCAGGGACTTAGCCAGGACCCGTCCTACCTGTCTTTTGAACAGGTAGTTTCCTAAAAACCTCCTGTTTGGACAGGTAAAAATTTTTATTATGATTTACCAATTTTGACTTTCTGGGTGTAATAACCTAATATTTTCCTAACAAACCATCTTCTAGGACATACCTGAAGTGTAAATTGCCCTTTTTGACACACTAGGCTATTAAAGGTAGCCGGTATAAGGATTTGAAGTACATAAGTAGCTAAATCTGGACGGGCAAAATTTTTGAAATTGCTGTATTGGACAGGCATTTTTGAAATCCTGGCTAAGACCCTGCCTGGCAGCAAATCCATTGTGCCTGCCTGCCTCAGGCTGCCTGTTCTGCAGAAAACACCTCATGATCTTCTATCTCCTCCACACAGCTAACTTTCTCAAGCCTAATTTCGCCCTCCGCCTATCAAATCAAAGTTGTTTCTCTTCTTTCTTCTCTTTTGCTGATTGAATCTCTTCAGTGCCTTAGAAAAATGGTTGCCCAGTTGATATTCCAAAAAAGGAAAACAAATCTCAAGTCTGATTGTTTCTTATCTAAACTGTTTCTTTTCTTTCTTCATAACCCTACTCTTACTTTATTTTATTCCAGTTCTTTGAGTTTCAGTAAAAATTGTTACCGCACTAAAACAGAGTTAATGGGATATTCCTCTAGCCTAATTTTTTTTTGCTTCATCCTACACAAACTGTTTCTGTGCTTTCTCACTGATCTTACTCATTCTTTCTCTTCCTTCATCTCCCTTTTCCTCTTAGCATCAGTCCATTGATATCCTAAGGATTTAACCCTTTCACTGCTGGTTGCTAATTTGGTCAACATGAAATGATGCCAAAAAGCTGAAAAATGACTGAAACCATGGCAAATGGGTACTCATCTGATAGAACTCAGCGAGAGCTTTCAAATGAATACCAACATGACAGGGTTTAGATGATTTTCATAATTTTTTGCTTTTTTGTGCATTGGATGAAAGTAATCTCAGCAGCAGAAGGGTTAAGGTCCTGTAAGCTGCAGGTGTCTGAAGCTATTGTCCTATCAGCCCTGCATCTCCTCTCTGCCCCCCACCCTCCTCTTTCTCTCCTCCTCTGCGCGCTCCCAGCGAGCATCGTAGTCGATTCCCGGCTGATAGTCCGGCTCGTACACAGGCGGTTCCTCCAGCGTCACTCCTCCCTGCTCCACAGCCTGACGGAAAACCTGCACCTGCAAGACACAATCCCAGTCAACAATCTCAACCATGGTAATTGGTGCCGCTTGATTTACCCAAACAATTAACCCATTTATAATAGAGCTGCACTCGCGGAGGGAGATCAGCTCATGAGCTCACCACCCGTTTGACTCGTGAGCTCATGAGCTCACGGACGTTCTGATTTTCCAAAAAGATATTTTTTTTTCCAGCCCAGCTCTTAAGAAATAAATATTTATTGGCGGACAATTATTAACATTGCCATGTTTATTTTACTTCAAAACGTGCTGACGAGGTACAAAGGTCATTTTAACACTCAACACAGCTTGAATGCAGACATTGGAGATTGTAAAGAAGACATGACAGTTATGTATGTTGATAATGTGTGTTATGTGCCCTGTGTTATGTTTGTGTTCCCAACATCGACGAGCATTTCAGCTCGAGCTCGGCGAGTTTGCTTCAGGGCTCGAGCCACTCGAGTTTGTGAGTGGTGAGTGCAGCTCTAATTTATAATCTTAAGGACCCAACCCATGTGAAAAAAAATTCTAACAAACACATTTGGGTGTCCTGAGTAGGGCTTTTTCACTAGTGTTTATATATTACAGGTTTTCTTTATAGACAAGTCTTCACCATAAACTCATTGTAAGAGAAACTGCACCAACCTGTCAAGGTCTCAGGGACCAACATTATTCGTTCAACATACTTGCCCTGTAGAGGAAGCTGATTCTAGTTTTTAGATGGCCCAATGAATTTCCAACTTTCCCTGCATTCTTTGAAACTTCTTCAACAGTGTATCAACTTGAGTGATAATGATGGTGATCATCATAAAATTAACAAAGAGACCTCTTGTGTGTAACCGCTCTTTCCAGTACAAGTCAATGGCAAATAAAGTTTTATGAGAATTTTTTATCAAGAGATTAAAAACAACTTTATTTCTCCTAAACCTTATGCTGCTGGTAACTAATTTGACCAATACAAAATGATGCAAATATCCTGAAAAGTTATTGAAACCCTGGCACATGGGTACTCATCTGAGAGTACTCAGCCAGAGCTATCCAATGAATACCAACATGACAGGGTTTAGATGGTTTTCAGAATCTTTGTGTCCTTGTGCTTTGGAGAAAAAGTAGCCTCAGCATTGGAAGGGTTAAATTTCTAAGAAGGTTTAGATCATTTTCTATATCTTATGGTGATAATTAACCCTTTCAATGCTGAGGCTACATATGTCTAAGGCACACGAACTCAAAAATCTTTGAAAATCATCAAAACCCTATCATCTTGGTATTCATTGGAAAGCTCTCAATGAGTACTCTCAGATGAGTACCCATTTGCCAGGGTTTTGGTCATTTTTCAGCTTTTTCACATTATTTTGTATTGATTAAATTAGCCACCAGCAGCATAAGGGTTAAGATGAAAGAGCATAGCCTACCTTAGGAGTGTCCTCATCCTCTTGGTCGGGCTGAAACACCATCGCCGTGATGCCGCTCTCTAGGCAGCGCTCAGCCAGCACGCGCCCAACGTTCTCTGCTGCGCTCACGTCACGCGGGCTGTCACAATAAAAGCATATGTCAGTTTCCATTGCACAGAATTTGGAAATATATCATCATCACTTTTTCTGCCTTATCGAAGCTTAATCATGACTACCTTGTAAGAAGTTAAATGGTGGAAGCAGGCACAGTACTCAGAAAAAAATGCTGGTTTAACTTTGTCACAAGCTCTAAGCAAAATTCGAACCGGGGCAATGTTGAAAGTAAGTGAGCAGTCTGTGGCAATGTCGAAGGTCCCTCAGCTTTATCTGGGCCAGATCCCTACATTACAGGGGCAGTGGGTCACACTTAATTATCAAAATCAATCTTAGAGTACCCTATTCAATTTGTTGTCTGGTTTAATAAAACTTTAGAAAAAAACTTGATTATATTATTGATTGGAATATTACTTTTCAAAATAGTTGATGAGTAGCTATAGAGTTTTTACTAGAAAATTAACTGTCAAAACAAAAGTGCCTATTGAAAAGAAAAATATTTGAGGTGAAGTTGTGAAGTATATGGCAAATAAAAAATGATTGCTTGTTAGAATTTAATACATCATTATCTTAATCATTCGATGGTTTAAAACTTTTGAACATGTTAGCTTTCGTAAGAGAGCGATAATTTCTATTTGCCAGGCTTTTATTTTGGTGTCTGCAACACTCTAGGTATTACATCTTCCAAATGAGTGTTTTATCTTCATTTGTAGTCAACCTAAATTGCATTTAAAAAGAGTCCAAATATTTTGGACACTGCTTTAGTGAGTGTGGACTTACTACTAAGGTTCCAGAATTGCCCCCTACCATAAATATATCAGATTAAATTTTAATTATCTAGTTCCACTATTAAGCAACTGTCCACAAAATAAATCTATATTTTTTATAAGCCTAGTACTTACCTGAATAGGAATTTGCGTAGCGCCCATTCCTTGGTTGACGCGGAGACGACGGTGTTGCCGTTGGCGTGCTTGACCTCGCCGGTGATGCTGTAGTTGGTCTTGTTGAAGACGAGGCAGTGGTAGAACTCTCTGGAGGGGCTCTGGTACCTCCATCCCCGGCGCTTCTTGGCAATGCCCAGCAACTCAAGGTTCCTAAAAATATGCATGTATGCATTCTAGGGATGTCATCGATAGTCGACAAATCGATAAATCCACATTTTCACTTTGTCAATTAAACCGAATCGAAAGGTTGGGTATCGAAGCGAAATAATCGATATTCTGTACCCCAATAATGACGTATGATTATTAATAAAAAATACACTTTTCCCAGACATTTTCCTTGTAAACTAATGCAAAGTGAAACTGTGACTAAATATTAAAGTATTTGAACTAGCCAGGAAAAGATCGAAATCTGTGGTAAAACGCCTCTTGAACTGATCTACGTATTACAGTAAAGCTGTGGAGTGTGATTTATATTTACATAAATTTGTAAATGTCTATTAAATCATGATTTGATTTTACCTTAGCAATTCACAAATATATTACCTATAAAAATTGCACCACCAATAGTTCTGAATTTCAACAATATAACTATTATGATCACTTGGAGCCAAATAAAAGCCTAGTTGTGTATGCGTACCTAGGGTTTCTGTTGTGAAAGGCTGGGTTGACCACATCGTTCTCGCTGCGTGGCTTGTCTTCCTGATCGTCGTCACTGGCAGTGTGTTGAGGAGGGCTGCTGGTGCTGTAGCTGGCGGACACTGCAACCAAACAGCAAATCATCACAATTACCGATAGTATTCCCATAATTAATTGTAAAATAAATAAATCATATTACACAGTCGTTTGGGTAATTAATATATTGTGACAAAAAAATCATTACAAAGTTGTTTAACAAGGAGACAAACGAAACTTGCTTTTCAGCTCACTCAGAATGATTCTTATCTAGCTCGCTATGAGACCAAGCAATCGTTGTTCCCCCTGTTTGTTTGACCATTTCTTTGTATGGACAGCTGGCAATTTCCCTTTTCATTGTCACTTGCTGCAATTCCACAAATTCATGGGAACTTGGTCAATATCTTAGATGAAGAAAAGAATGGATATGTAGTGAGAGACCAATTACTGTATGTGCTATAGTGAAGGGCTACGCTCATGCCAGGAGTCAAAGATTTGGCATCGGCGTGGGGTCACAAGGGAAAAAGGACTTATCAGGGCTCTTGTATCATTTACATTACAGAGAAACTTGATTGTCAGCATTAACTGAGCATGCGCAGAGCACAAACTTTGGGCTGTTTGTTGACACTGGTTGAGGCTAGCACAGCAGCAATTAAGAATCTGTGTGCACACACCAAAACATTGCGTGGTACGCAACTGACACAAAAACAAAAAAAAAACAGATAATATTCATGTTTTTCACCTGGATTTTGGCCGGGTTCAAGGCAAACAATGTACATTTCTGTTGTTGTTTTACATTATTGGACAAGCTACCTGACATTTGAGCATAATCGATTATGTCAAATGTCTGTCGAACAAGTGGAGCTGGCTTCACCACAATCGAATGCTGGAGTTTTCAATTAATATAGCGAGCGAAGCTCGGAAAGGCCTCAGGCCTTTCGCGAAGCCTCGCAGTAAGTCAATAGAGCGTGAGTGTACATACTGTATATGACGTCACTATGAGAAATATATGTAGGGACCCAGAAAGTTGTCATCGTCAACAATATCGTCCAACGTTAGCGTACCACGCGCGGCCGACTTCCACTCTGGGACGTAGTTGAAGTAGGTTAAGTAATGACCGATTTCATTGGTTGACAATGACGTTAAGTACAGTACAAAAACAAGAACGCCTCCCATTGGATGAAATGCATGAATGAAAGTGGATTGTTGCGGGTGCTGCCACGCCGTGGCCGCTACTATATCCACATTAAAACTGAATTTCTCGCCCGTCCGTTGGTCAATTCTAATGCAGTTACTGTTTAGATCGTTAGAATCGCCAGAATTCATTCTGCTGGCCATTGAATTCTCTTTAAAACCGGCTCGTTTCCTGGCCATGCCACGCCGTGGCCGCTACTATTTGTTTGTTTGTTTGTTTGTGATCCGCAACCGCATTTTTCCCGCGGGGTCAACTCCCAAAGGAGGACCTACGGAGACCACCCTCTACCACCCAGGCCACTCGTCACCCCCGGGCCTTGTGTCAGTGTCTGTTCCCTCTCCCCCCATACTTTTGTCTTGAATGCCTCCTGCATCCGGTCTGTACCCTCCCCTGTCCTCCTGTCCTATACATATACCCTATCAAGTCTCTGGTCTGTTTCCCTGTCCTACACATATATTCAAACCCCACAGAAAAGAACCCCTCAACATATTTCAAACCCCACAAACAAACGATGTTAATTCATTATTTCAATAAACGGAACAATTAAAACATCAGTGAACCTCTATCTCGTCTCCCCTCCTGTATCCTCCGTGCCTACCTGTTCGGTGCCCCTCCCTTACACCGCCGACTCTCTTCCCCTTTGCCGTTAGGTCCGAACCAACAAATGTGTTAGACAAAGATAACAAACATATATGTACACAGGCACACCCCTATCGCTTCTCCCCTTCTCTCTTCTTCATCATCTTCCTCACCCCACTCCTCTTTCCTATCGTCTTTCTCCCTCACCCTCTCCTCATTCCTATCGTCTTTCTCCCTCACCCTCTCCTCTTTCCTATCGTCTTTCTCCCTCACCCTCTCCTCTTTCCTATCGTCTTTCTCCCTCACCCTCTCCTCATTCCTATCGTCTTTCTCCCTCACCCTCTCGTCATTCCTATCGTCTTTCTCCCTCACCCTCTCGTCATTCCTATCCTCTTTCTCCCTCACCCTCTACTCATCCTCATTCCTATCGCCTTTCTCCCTCACCCTCTCCTCATTCCTATCGTCTTTCTCCCTCACCCTCTCCTCATTCCTATCGTCTTTCTCCCTCACCCTCTCCTCATTCCTATCGTCTTTCTCCCTCACCCTCTCCTCATTCCTATCGTCTTTCTCCCTCACCCTCTCCTCATTCCTATCGCCTTTCTCCCTCTCCTCATTCCTATCGTCTTTCTCCCTCACCCTCTCCTCATTCCTATCGTCTTTCTCCCTCACCCTCTCCTCATTCCTATCGTCTTTCTCCCTCACCCTCTCCTCATTCCTATCGCCTTTCTCCCTCACCCTCTCCTCATCCTCTTTCATATCGCCTCTCTCCCTCACCCTCTCCTCACCCTCTTTCCTATCGCCTCTCTCCCTCACCCTCTTTCCTATCGTCTTTCTCCCTCACCCTCTCCTCTTTCATATTGTGTTTCTCCCTCACCCTATCCTCATCCTCCTTTCTATCTTCTTTTCTCATATCACCCTCTCTCCTCTCTTCTTCCACCCCTTTTCTGCTGTCCCAATTATTTCCACTTTCTGCCTCCGTCCCCTCTTTTTCCTTCCCCTTCCCCATGACTCATCTCATGTCTTTTTCACTCCCCTTTGCTCTCTATATCCTTCCCTCTTTTACCTGGACTTTCATCCCTTCCACTTTCTTCCTGTCCTTCACCACTCTTTTCTTTTTTCTACCTTCTCTTCTAACCTCTGCACTCTTTTTTTCCCACTCTCCCATCCTTCTCTCCATATCCCTCCTCCATACTTCCATTTCCTCTTCCTTCTCCCCTCCCTCAGTCCCTTTTTGCCAACTCCATTGCCTTCTTCTTCCACTCCCCAGCTTCTTTCACCCACCTTTTCCCTTCAATGCATGCTCTACACACAAAACTTATCTTCTTCACTTTCTCCCTGTCTAGTCCCAAACTATCCCCACTAATCCACTGCTTACACTTCTCACACTCAACCAAAAATTCTTCTCCCCCCTTCCCACCATCCCTACTATTCCTTCTACTCATTTTTCTCTCACCCACAATTGAAATTCTACTCAGACAATCAACTTTCGTTCTGCTTTACCCCCTCTCTATCCAGCTTTTGTTTTCCCGCCAAAAACGCTGCCCACGCTACACCTATTCACCCACAAAACCTTTCGAATCTCCCCAATTACTCCCTCCCCACTTCTACAAAACACGCCAAAATAAACACACACTATTCCTACACAAAACACCACAATAGACACATAGCAAACCCAATGATATATTCCGTGATCTTCCGAAACTCGTCCCCGCTATCGTCTGCTTGTCCGATCTAGTAGAAACCGATATACCAGTTATGCACTTCACGGAACCTATGTTGCTTACAATAAATACTATCCTTCGGTGTTATTGTTTACAAACGTTGCAATTTCATTGACAGTTTTGACACGGAAGATAGTTCTAAATAAAGTAAACGTAAACATTCGAAATCTTGCAGTTGGTGAATGGTATACCAGTGGCCGTGGCTAAGTGCTTGAAGCAGCAGTAGACACTAAGACAGTGAGTAGTAGGTACCATTTTTCAAACTGGTAGATTAAAATATTCACCAAACTTGAAGTTGTTCAGTGCAGGTAACAGGATGACTGACCCTTGTCTGATTTTTAAGATATAGTAGATGGATTTGACAACTAGCTGGAAAAAGTTAAGCACTTCTGGTATTACCACTACTACTGTCTACTCACTACAGATCCACAGGCACAGCAACATTACAAGTTGTTGAACTACCATGGTGGATTATATATATATATCGTTGCGACAGGGATGTCAAAAGTATATAAATTACATAACCAAGTTTATTAACACAATCATATTACCCTTTTCTTCTTATCCCCGAATCCAGATTTTGGTTTTCCACCCGATTTTCTGATGAAGAAGGACATCTTGCACACTTCAAAACTCACATGTGGACCAACCTTTTGCGCATACCCATGTTAAAACTGAATTTCTCGCCTGACCGCGGGTCGATTTTAATGCAGTTTAAATCGTTAGAACCGCCAGAAGTCATTCTACTGGCCATTGAATTATCTTTAAAATCTGTTGCCAAATGTATATTTTGCGACAGTTTGAAATCATAATAATTTGTATGCCATCAATTTTCTGTCAATCAATGCTGTGTTTTGGTCAGAACTAAAACAAAAAAAACAAAAACATCCAAAGCTTCGCTCGCTTTCTGGCCATGCCAACAACATATTAAACAATTCTGGTACGTACCAGAATTGCACAACTCTGGGACGTACCATAATTGAGGTCGCAAAGTACAACATGACCAGCGACTACTCTATTACCAAGTGCTCTGGAAATATTCCTGTGTAATCTGGCGATGCATGAAAATGCTCCTGTGTCAAATGCAGCAGGGTTCAATATCCTCAAATTTGACAAACGCATGATGAAGTTGGCGATGACAAATATGACCTTCCATACATGCGCTCCCTAATATCGCTCACAGCCTCGTTTTCAACTGAACACCTTTGCAGTGAGGCAATTGTTCCGAAGTTCTGGGAACACCTTATCATCGCCTAAAACTACCAGAAAAGCCACCACGAGGTCACCCGAGCTTCGTCTAGATTACAATTTGTTTTTAAAATGTATTTCAATAAATGAAACATTAATATGACGCTGGCATTGCCAGGAAGCGAGCGAAGCTTTGGATGATCATTTTTTTTAACTTCTGACCAAAATACAGCATTGATTGACCGTAAATTAATGGCATACAAAACATTACGATTTTAAACTGTCTTAAAATTTATATTTCGCAGCTGATTTTGACGAGAATGCAATAGCCAGTAGAATGAATTCTGGCGGTTCTATCGATCTAAACCGCATTAAAATTGACCCACAGACAGGCGAGAAATTCAGTTTTAACTTGGATATACAGGTGAACTTGGATATGACGGACCACTGTACGACGGATTTTTGCATATGACGGACGATATGCTTGGTCCCAGTCCGATGCAAAACAAGTATTCGTCATATGTATACGACGGATTTTGCATATGACGGACCATTTTTTTGGTCCCATTGAGTCCGTCATATCCAAGTTCACCTGTAGTAGCGGCCACGGCGTGGTATGGCCAGGAGGTGAGCCGAGAATTGAGCCACGGACGGGCGAGAAATTCAGTTTTAACGTGGATATACATGTAGTAGCGGCCACTTTCATTCATATTTCGCAACTGATTTAGACGAGAATTCAATGGCCAGTACAATGATTGAATTCTGGCGGTTCTATCGATCTAAACCGCAATGGTCAGTAAAATGAATTCAGGCGGTTCTAAACTGCATTAGAATTGAATTGCATTCATATTTCGCAACTGATTTTGACGAGAATTCAATGGCCAGTACAATGAATTCTGGCGGTTCTATCGATCTAAACCGCAATGGTCAGTAGAATGAATTCTGGCGGTTCTAAACTGCATTAGAATTGAGCCACGGACGGGCGAGAAATTAAGTTTTAACGTGAATATACATGTAGAAGCGGCCACTTTCATTCACGCACGTGCATTCATGCATTTCATCCAATGGGATGAAATGTAAGTGTTTGCTATTGTTGTACTGCACATTACGTCATTGTCGACCAATGAAATCGGTCGTTACTTAACCGACTAAAGATTCCTCCAGAACGGAAGTCGTCCGCACGTTGCCTCGCACGTTGGACGATATTGTTGTCCCGCACGTGGGACGGTGACAACTTTCTGGGTCCATGTATGTATTTCTTATAGTGATAGTGACGTCATATACACCCATATACACACACGCTCAATTGACGGATTGCGAGGCTTCGCGAAAGGCCTACGGCCTTTCGAGCTTCGCTCGCTACTACATAGCAATAAGTAGAGTAAATAATATTCATGGAAATAATCCATCCATGAATTTGTGAGAAATGTTAGTGTTTTATAGGCATAAAAGTAAGATCATAAGATGACTGAATGAACTAGGAAAGAATGTTCAGTTCTAACTTTAATACACGAAGAAGAGAATTAATCTGAGGTATTTTTTAAGAAATATTTCAGAAAAAGAAAAAAAGTTGTTCAGTGTAAAATATTCCCAATTTATAAGATTTTTTGGTATGTTTTATTGATAGAAATGTAAGATTATTGAACAAACTACAGCCTCTGGAATACTACATGTATGGGTGCCAATCTAAAACTTGACATTTGTTTTATATACTCAAATGCATTGTACGGTATTCGACAATGTGACAGTGACATCAAAAGCTTAAAGTCTATTTCAAAAATACCCCACAATTGGAAATCCATCACACTCCGTAATCATCGTCAGATTCCCTTTGAAAATCCAAAATAAAAAGGGGGGGTCAACAGTCATTATGTCCACATAGCTGGTGCCAAATTGGCAAATTTTGTGTTTTAAATTGGAAGGCCATTTAAAAAATACCATCCTTTAGTTAGAATATCATCAAAGCTTGCATAGGCTTTCATTGTTGGGTCCCTTATGAATATCTGAAATAAAGAAGGGGTGTCCCCAGTCATCCCGTCTATAAAGGTGGCACTTCCGTTTGTGCATTCTATTGTTTGCATGGATATAAATAGAACGGGATTGCGCACTTGTCACGTGACCCACGCTTGCCTGGAGATCGTCCGCCATGTTTGTTATGGGCAGACGATCGAGTCCGTCGCCATGCCTTGATCAAGCAGGTCGGGCTGCTGGATCACATTGTGGCATGTAAACAAGAAAGCATGGTGCAAAACTGTTGCGTTTACAAGTGCCACAACAGGGTGGGCACCAAACCGAACCTATCATTTTTTAGGTAAATAGTGATTTTGTCAAGTTTGAGCGAATTTATATTCCAAAAACGAATTGAAACTGAAAGTCAAGCACTTGCTTCCTGGTCAAGTCGTCCTCAAGTCAAGTAGTCCTCAAGTTAAGAAGTCCTCAGGTTATCTCGTCCTAATAGACCACTCGTCCTCAAGTAGTATTCAAGTAGATTACTACTACAGAGCTAGTACATTTGCAAGATTATGTACGTCCTGCCCACCAGTAATTTACCATAGAGCTACGTTGTGTATTTGCGCTGTATCAGCGGTCTTACTGATCTTGACTTTTAAGCATTCTGATACCCACTGTGAGCTATAAATACCGGCGGCTGCCTCGTGGTGAATCAAAAATAGGTCACACGAAAGAGTCAACACATGCTCTCTCACTCTCTCTCTCTCCAATAATATCTGTATTTAATGTGGCGCATTGGGTTTTAAACTTGTAAAAATGGGATATAACTAGATATTTTTGTACTTGCTAAAGCACTCACTCTTTTCGCATAATCAGATCAACTGATTGCATGGGCATATAATTTACAAAGAGTTCACATGTGATTCAATCTCAGCTTCAGGCTTGCACACAAGCAGCTAAGTATTTAAGGTGATGGGTACCATTGCAAGCCAGTAAAAAGCCCTGTCCCAAAACACACCTCAAAGCAGCATAATCCTATATCTAGGCGTATCTCCAGGTTCCTGGGTGTCATCAGGTAGAGAATATCATCGCCAACTGTCATTATTCAATCCATATTCTGTTTTATTTCAAAATTTAAAACTTTTTTTTCAAATGACATATTCTCATAACCTACGCAGGTGATGGTTACTGCAGGTTAAGAGTTACTTTAGGGATATCATTGACTATGCCCAATAAGAAGTAATTTTTTTGTTTTTTACCCCTGAAGATACACCTAGTTATAGGATTATGCTACTTTGAGGTGTGTTTTGGGACAGGGCTTTTAACTGGCTTGCAATGGAACCCATCACCTTAAGTTCTACATAGACATTTCCATCAAAATACACTTACCTACCATTTAGGGTAAAAAATAAAAGGAATCGGTTATGAAATTTGTATGGGGCAAATGTTAAGTAAATATGATTTAATGACTGTCCCTGGTCCTGGAGGATAGGATATCCAACCTATAACTATTAACTATGATTTGCATCAGTTCACATCAGATTGCTATAAACACTATATTCTATCATTTCTATGTCATTTCAGGAAATCAAGCTTCAGAATACAGCAACAAGATTAGATAGAGTAGATACAGTGGGCAATGGATTTGTTCACATATTCCGGGATGGATATTCCCTATTATGGGTGACATTTTCATTGTCTTTTGCAGTCAACTCATGGCTTCATCTCTTCAACTAAAGATATATATGTTACAGTAAGAGTGTCAAACCAGGTATTTAGTCAAATCCCTAAAATCCCTTAAACTTTCAGGGATTTTGTCAAATCCCTGTTTCACTAAGGGATTTGACTAAATACCTGAAATTTCCAGGGATTTGACTTAAACCCTGAAAATAGGAGGGAAATCTTTGACTAGTTTACTGGACGCATTTCAGTGCTTCCTTGGGTGGTTAGTTGAGTCTTGAATTAACATGTCTTGAGGTTGCTCATCTAAGCTAGGTTGAGTGCTACATATGATTCCTGCATGACTATCAAAGTAATGAGGATTTGGCTTAGAACTTGGTACTATTGTGCTGAATAATTCATGCTCAACCAAAATTTCTTTCTTGGTGATGATAATAATTAGTATCATAATGATATGTATCATTTTCAATGTTAACAGTAGTAGTAGTAGTACTGGCAATATTTATCATGATCATTATTTCTATTATAAAAATTACTGTTATAATGATGATAATGATGCTTAAGATAATAATGCTTAAAATGATAATGCTAATAATAATAAATAAAGAAAAAAAAATAATAATAATAATAATAATGAGAATAATAATCATGATAATAAAAATAATAATAATGTTAATAATGATAATAGTAACTACCTATAATGATGACAATGAAAATGATGAATATCATTATGATACTAATTATCATCATCAAGAAAGAAATTTCGGTTGAGGATGAATTATTTAGCATAATACCAAGTATTAAGCCAAATTCTCATTACTGTAATAGTCAGGAATCATTTGTAGGACTCAACTAACCATCCAAGGAAGCACTGCAATGCGTCCAGTAAACTAGTCAAAACTTTTCTATTTTCAGGGATTTAGTCAAATCCTTGGAAATTTTAGGGATTTAGTCAAATCGCTGAGTAAAACAGGGATTTGACAAAATCCCTGAAAGTTATCCCTGGTTTGACACTCTTACTGTAACATACAAGAACCAATCTGAATATAATACATATGGCCGTGTCAGGTCATATCCAAGTCTAGCCCGTATGCTGATGGTCCCATGCTGATACTATACTCTATTATGTAAGGAAATCAAGCTTCAGGAAGTCTGGCATGCAGAAACAAGTGAGGGTAGACACAGGGGGCAATGAATTTGTTCACTTATTCCTTATTATGGGTGACATTTTTATTGTCCTTTGCAGTCAACTCAAGCCATCTCTTCATCTAAAGAAAAATAAAAGAACCAATTTGAATATCTATAGCTATTATACAGGTTTTCATGCTCATACCTAATACTGGACAGCTGGTACTTAGCCAGGATTTTCATAATAGGGTGTCCAAATTCAAGAATTGAGGGTGTCCAAAATCCCTGATTGAAAAAGTAAAAATCATTACACTGATTATGTACATTAACAAATAATGTAATTATATGCTTAATTCATCAAGCAATGTCTTAGTTATTATTTTAAAGTTAAAGACTTTTAAAAATTTAACTTGGAATCAGTGTTTATGAAAAACACATACCAAAATCTAGGGTGTCTTAACTAAAATCAGGTATTTTTCATGAACCAGTGAGTCCAAAAGACACCCATGCACCCTGCTGGCTAAGACCCTGCTGGACAGGGTATCAAGACTGGCTATCCTTAACTGTGTTCACACCTCTAAGTTATAAACACTCCATCAGTGATACGACTTGAACAAATCAGTGGGTGTGACCCTAAATTGATATAAAGGCGACTAGGTAGGTCTAATCACCACACCTGTGTCCTATCAGTAATGCCACCTGGGCATGGCCTGTGATGTCCATCATGGCTTACTCCTTAATTGCAACATACCATCATGATACTTAAATAAACTATAACTTCTAAGTATCTAACACATTTTCTAAGTATCTATTCTATTCTATTCAGGGCCTATTTGCGCTTAATCAGAAGAATACGGTATATACCTCCCCATGTACTGAGCTGTCTTATATCTCAATATTATCATCATTATTTTTATCATTATTAATATACATTTCTCATTATTGATATTATTATTCAGGCATTGACTTAAGAAAATTATTCAGGTCGGTTTTTTGGGTGATCTCATACAATAAATGATAGTCTTTGGTCGGCTGGACAAATTTTAGAGCGCAAATACCACCCGGACACCCACTTAAGTCAAACCCTATTATTATTATTATTATTATTATTATTATTTTTTTTTTTTTATATTATTTTTTTAAATTTTTTTTTAAAATTTTATTGATATATCAATGACATGTTACTTTCCATGGTCACAAAAATATCCTTAATGGGAAGACTCTGGGAATAATACATTTAATGGTGGACAGCAATATATGTAGGCATTTATATTGTCTCAACTACCATGAATTGTCAGAAATATGGACCACCCTAAAAATTTGGCCTGGAATATCTATTGTGCAAAATAATGTCAGGAGAATCTGGCCAAACCCTTCATCTATCGCTAGTAGTCAGTAAGGGAAATCTTTATCAATTTATTCTGCTTTGTCTGCATTTTCAGAAAACATGGGCCACCCTGAACCTATAAAAATGAGTTACTCATGCTCTGAACTACTTTCTCTGTTATGTTATGCCAAGCAGTGATTTTAAGGATTTGTATTGATGCCTAAGCCCATGTATGGAAATGAATACATGGGAAATGAATCATCAATTACTATATTAAGTGCTCATTTCTCAAAAATGAATATTTCAACATGATTGTCTAGAAAAACATATGAAATATATTTGGACAGAATGTCCTTTTAAAAAGCATGTATGAAATTGCATTTGAAATAAACCTGTCTAATGTATACATAAGCTGTCTTATTTGTATTTTTTGTCCATGAGTCTTACAGCTCCAATTGTTTATTCTTTAAAAAATCAACTTGCATGGAAATAAACTTCCACATTTAAAAAAACTGACTACAGCAATACAATATTACAAAGTAAACGATAAGATAATTAAGAATATAGTGTATGTAGCAGGGCATTACATATGCTTTATTTTCCATATAAAATAATTGATGACAGCTCTTATTCTACTATCCAGGTTTAAAATGAAATGGAAAATGTCTGATTAACCCTTTCAATATTGAGGCGACTTTGGTCAAATGCACAAGGACAGGAAGATTTTTGAAAATCACTTAAACCCTGCCATTTTGCCATTCATCAAATAGCTCTCGCCGAGTGTCAGATGATTACCCCTGTGCCAGGGGTTCAGTCATTTTCCAAGTTTTTTTTTTTAATTTCTTGGTGGCCAAGAATGACAGAAAGTCCCAGACCCAGTCATACACAAAGTTTAGATATTTGAATTTCATTGCAGTTGAAATTGAATGATGAATTTAAAATGGAAAATTAATGAATGGAAATCTATTGGAAAGTACTTGTTGAATAATTAAAACACAGTATGCAGGCACATAAAGTCTAGCATTCTAATCTGGCCATTGTGAAATTACCTTTGCAATAATATTTTCAGCATAGTAGCAAATAATGCAACTTTGGCATGGCCAGCTGGTGAATATAGTATAAGTGTGGCAGTTGTATTTTCTTTTTTTTCTTTCAGCTAAATTTCAATTTTTTTAAAAATAATCCTCGCGCTATTATGAATTTGCTGGTCAATAAAACTGAAAAATATCTTGGAGTGAATACGTAGCCACAGCCATTTACACTCTTTGTCGAAGGATGTGTAAAATCTGCCTCCTAAGCCAAAGATAGATGAAGAAGAAAAGTGCCTCTAGAAATGTGCAGTTTGGTTGCAGAGGAGCCAAGTCAGACAACACAGGGTGAAATAAATCAAACACCCAACACCAAATAGGTAAAACGAAGAGGATTATCACTAACTATCTGTACCTGAAGCACATACCTCATTTGACACTAAGGGAAACATCTTGGCAACTAAGCGATATCTAGTTATATATTTGACTGAATAAAATCCTTTTGACAAATTTTGTTCAAATATATTACCAAGCTTCCTCTAGAAGACAATTATTTTCATACCAGTCTTATGCGCTCTCTTTGGAGAGAAGGGCTGCGAGCTTATTGGAATGGTTACTGTTGTACGCACTAAAATGCTAATGAAATGAAACACCCAAAGACGTAATTATGTTCAATAGCTTTTCCCAAAGGAAGAATTCCAGACTAGGTTAATATGCACATTACAAAGATTATCAAGGAACTTGTATTGAATACCGATATGATGCATCGAATCATCAGCTGGCTCTAAACATGCTGAGCTGATAGCTACAGCAATCTTGTTCTTAACCCTTATGCTGCTGGTGGCCAAAACAAAATGAGGCAAAAAACACACCATAAAATGACAGAAACCCTGACAAATGGGTACTCATCTGATAGTCCTCAGCGAGAGCTTTCCCGCAAATAACAACATGACAGGGTTATGATGGTTTTCAAAATTCTTTGCGTTGTTTTGCTGTGGACAAAAGCAGCATCAGCATTAAAAGCTTTAAGACATACTATCTAGCCCAATAATGCTTAAGAGTACCCAAAGCAATTGCCTGTTTCTTTGATACTTTTAACAAAAAACCTTGGAACTGAGAATGACTTTTTCAAAGTATTTGACGGACAGAAACCCTGACAAATGGGTACTCATCTGATAGTCCTCAGTGAGAGCTTTCCCGCAAATACCAACATGACAGGGTAATGATGGTTTTCAAAATTCTTTGCGTTGTTTTGCTTTGGACAAAAGCAGCATCAGCATTAAAAGCGTTAAGACATACTATCTAGCCCCATAATGCTTAAGAGTACCCAAAGCAATTGCCTATTTCTTTGATACTTTTAACAAAAAACCTTGGAACTGAGAATGACTTTTTCAAAGTATTTGACGGGGAGTTGTTTATGATATCCTGACTAACTTCCTGCAAATTAAAACACTAGTCCATGTAGAACAAGTACGGTTGTAGATGCAAAGCATCAATAGTCAAAAGGCGGGGCCAAGTTATTTATGAACTTGTGAGGGAACCGGATGTATAAAGAACATTAACATTATAGAGGAAAATAATTTGTAATGACTATAGATTTGTATCATTTTTGTAGAAATAAAACAAATATCGGAATTCTAGGCGCAAGCTGGAGACTTCGAAATCTCTAGGGTACGCATCAGTCTGGTTACGAACCAGTTTGGTTACGAAGTCTCCTGATTTCATTCTATACACATAGTAGACGAGTGACAGTCCTATAAGCCGCCTCACGCCAACAATAGATAGTGGGCGATACCAGTCCCTAATCCGTGACGTGATTGTGAGACTGGCGCTAGTCTATACACAGAGTACTTTTTTTCTTAGTAATTTTCCTTCCTATACTGAAAAATATACTTTATGTCCGCTTAAAATATTTTATATATTTGAAAACTTCATGCTAAATTAAAATAAGGAAGGCTAGATTTTCCGCGGCAAAGGCAACATTTATATTATAACCAATCAGAATAGAGAATTATATTCAGTCCGGCCTCATGATTTAGATCACGTGACGTCTGCCCATGTACATATGGTCTCGGTGAACTAATTCCAAACCTGACGGGTGAATTTCAGCTGTGGTATGACAAAAATGCTTGGCTAGCTCCAAAACTAGTCATCCTTTCACACCTAAAGTTGTTATTATTTTGATCAGAACATTCTCCTCTTTTAAATTAAGCCAAAAAAATTAGGGGTCATATCATGATTTTTTTTTCTATGGGTCAACATAGGTCAGAGTGACAGATTGGTCCTCTGGTGGTCAAAGTCAGAAACGAGTCAGCATACAAACAAACTCGATCACTTCAAGCTTGGTATTCATACGCCCGAGCAACAAACTTCACTTTATGGCCAAAAAACAAAAGCCCAGTCCCTACCCGTTCCAAAAATACCATATTTGTTGAATAAAGTTGTATATATCTCCATTTATAGGCCTCAATCGTCCCTACCCCCAGTTTTAATAGGGACTATGCAATGGTACTACTCGTAGGGATACGCCATTTAGTTCACCGAGACCATATAGAGAGATGGACAAAAAATATTTTTTGACTTAATAACACAAACTGTGGTTTTATTTCATCAATGAAGTCCAAAGATGGTAATTTGGAGGTTTTTTCTGCATCAAAATGTATATTTTCTGGTCAAAATGGCCAAAATTTGGCCAAAAGTGGCCCCGCAGAACCGCCGACACTGGCCGAAATCCAGATTTTTTTCTTTTCCACATGTTTGCTCATTTTGTGAAAAATCTAGCGATATGACCTACCGTTTTTATTTCATTTCTGACAAGTCCACATTATCACCATACTTTTGACATACTGCAACCCCCGAGAAGGATAGACCGTTTCCATGGCAACGACCTCTGAATTCCACGTTATTGTGAAAAATGGGAAATTTCTGGGCATTTTGGCATCATCTGTGGATTTTTAAAGCATTTTCCATTGAAAATTCCAAGGCAATGAATAAATAAATGATAAAGATGAGAATGTTAGGTTGTTGTTTTTTTAAGCACAAGTTTAAATAGTAATTTAAGGTCCAAAAATATCCAATTTTACAGCAGAAATTAGCCAAAATGACAAAATATACCTGTTTTAGGGCATAAACTATCTATTTTGGGGCAATGTATATTTGCTTTGGGGTACCATATCTACATAAAGGCTGGAAGAAAGTTCATAGATATGACACAAAATATAGATATTATACATCTATTAAGAATGAAACATTGGCAGATGCAAAATAAAATTGGTCAGAGACCCCTAGGGGCATTACTGTTATGGGGAGGGGTGTGCCCGCACTGTACTATATGGTCTCGGTGAACTAATTCCAAACCTGACGGGTGAATTTCAGCTGTGGTATGACAAAAATGCTTGGCTAGCTCCAAAACTAGTCATCCTTTCACACCTAAAGTTGTTATTATTTTGATCAGAACATTCTCCTCTTTTAAATTAAGCCAAAAAAATTAGGGGTCATATCATGATTTTTTTTTCTATGGGTCAACATAGGTCAGAGTGACAGATTGGTCCTCTGGTGGTCAAAGTCAGAAACGAGTCAGCATACAAACAAACTCGATCACTTCAAGCTTGGTATTCATACGCCCGAGCAACAAACTTCACTTTATGGCCAAAAAACAAAAGCCCAGTCCCTACCCGTTCCAAAAATACCATATTTGTTGAATAAAGTTGTATATATCTCCATTTATAGGCCTCAATCGTCCCTACCCCCAGTTTTAATAGGGACTATGCAATGGTACTACTCGTAGGGATACGCCATTTAGTTCACCGAGACCATATAGAGAGATGGACAAAAAATATTTTTTGACTTAATAACACAAACTGTGGTTTTATTTCATCAATGAAGTCCAAAGATGGTAATTTGGAGGTTTTTTCTGCATCAAAATGTATATTTTCTGGTCAAAATTTGGCCAAAAGTGGCCCCGCAGAACCGCCGACACTGGCCGAAATCCAGATTTTTTTCTTTTCCACATGTTTGCTCATTTTGTGAAAAATCTAGCGATATGACCTACCGTTTTTATTTCATTTCTGACAAGTCCACATTATCACCATTCTTTTGACATACTGCAACCCCCGAGAAGGATAGACCGTTTCCATGGCAACGACCTCTGAATTCCACGTTATTGTGAAAAATGGGAAATTTCTGGGCATTTTGGCATCATCTGTGGATTTTTAAAGCATTTTCCATTGAAAATTCCAAGGCAATGAATAAATAAATGATAAAGATGAGAATGTTAGGTTGTTGTTTTTTTAAGCACAAGTTTAAATAGTAATTTAAGGTCCAAAAATATCCAATTTTACAGCAGAAATTAGCCAAAATGACAAAATATACCTGTTTTAGGGCATAAACTATCTATTTTGGGGCAATGTATATTTGCTTTGGGGTACCATATCTACATAAAGGCTGGAAGAAAGTTCATAGATATGACACAAAATATAGATATTATACATCTATTAAGAATGAAACATTGGCAGATGCAAAATAAAATTGGTCAGAGACCCCTAGGGGCATTACTGTTATGGGGAGGGGTGTGCCCGCACTGTACTATATAGAGAGATGGACAAAAAATATTTTTTGACTTAATAACACAAACTGTGGTTTTATTTCATCAATGAAGTCCAAAGATGGTAATTTGGAGGTTTTTTCTGCATCAAAATGTATATTTTCTGGTCAAAATTTGGCCAAAAGTGGCCCCGCAGAACCGCCGACACTGGCCGAAATCCAGATTTTTTTCTTTTCCACATGTTTGCTCATTTTGTGAAAAATCTAGCGATATGACCTACCGTTTTTATTTCATTTCTGACAAGTCCACATTATCACCATTCTTTTGACATACTGCAACCCCCGAGAAGGATAGACCGTTTCCATGGCAACGACCTCTGAATTCCACGTTATTGTGAAAAATGGGAAATTTCTGGGCATTTTGGCATCATCTGTGGATTTTTAAAGCATTTTCCATTGAAAATTCCAAGGCAATGAATAAATAAATGATAAAGATGAGAATGTTAGGTTGTTGTTTTTTTAAGCACAAGTTTAAATAGTAATTTAAGGTCCAAAAATATCCAATTTTACAGCAGAAATTAGCCAAAATGACAAAATATACCTGTTTTAGGGCATAAACTATCTATTTTGGGGCAATGTATATTTGCTTTGGGGTACCATATCTACATAAAGGCTGGAAGAAAGTTCATAGATATGACACAAAATATAGATATTATACATCTATTAAGAATGAAACATTGGCAGATGCAAAATAAAATTGGTCAGAGACCCCTAGGGGCATTACTGTTATGGGGAGGGGTGTGCCCGCACTGTACTATATGGTCTCGGTGAACTAATTCCAAACCTGACGGGTGAATTTCAGCTGTGGTATGACAAAAATGCTTGGCTAGCTCCAAAACTAGTCATCCTTTCACACCTAAAGTTGTTATTATTTTGATCAGAACATTCTCCTCTTTTAAATTAAGCCAAAAAAATTAGGGGTCATATCATGATTTTTTTTTCTATGGGTCAACATAGGTCAGAGTGACAGATTGGTCCTCTGGTGGTCAAAGTCAGAAACGAGTCAGCATACAAACAAACTCGATCACTTCAAGCTTGGTATTCATACGCCCGAGCAACAAACTTCACTTTATGGCCAAAAAACAAAAGCCCAGTCCCTACCCGTTCCAAAAATACCATATTTGTTGAATAAAGTTGTATATATCTCCATTTATAGGCCTCAATCGTCCCTACCCCCAGTTTTAATAGGGACTATGCAATGGTACTACTCGTAGGGATACGCCATTTAGTTCACCGAGACCATATAGAGAGATGGACAAAAAATATTTTTTGACTTAATAACACAAACTGTGGTTTTATTTCATCAATGAAGTCCAAAGATGGTAATTTGGAGGTTTTTTCTGCATCAAAATGTATATTTTCTGGTCAAAATTTGGCCAAAAGTGGCCCCGCAGAACCGCCGACACTGGCCGAAATCCAGATTTTTTTCTTTTCCACATGTTTGCTCATTTTGTGAAAAATCTAGCGATATGACCTACCGTTTTTATTTCATTTCTGACAAGTCCACATTATCACCATTCTTTTGACATACTGCAACCCCCGAGAAGGATAGACCGTTTCCATGGCAACGACCTCTGAATTCCACGTTATTGTGAAAAATGGGAAATTTCTGGGCATTTTGGCATCATCTGTGGATTTTTAAAGCATTTTCCATTGAAAATTCCAAGGCAATGAATAAATAAATGATAAAGATGAGAATGTTAGGTTGTTGTTTTTTTAAGCACAAGTTTAAATAGTAATTTAAGGTCCAAAAATATCCAATTTTACAGCAGAAATTAGCCAAAATGACAAAATATACCTGTTTTAGGGCATAAACTATCTATTTTGGGGCAATGTATATTTGCTTTGGGGTACCATATCTACATAAAGGCTGGAAGAAAGTTCATAGATATGACACAAAATATAGATATTATACATCTATTAAGAATGAAACATTGGCAGATGCAAAATAAAATTGGTCAGAGACCCCTAGGGGCATTACTGTTATGGGGAGGGGTGTGCCCGCACTGTACTATATGGTCTCGGTGAACTAATTCCAAACCTGACGGGTGAATTTCAGCTGTGGTATGACAAAAATGCTTGGCTAGCTCCAAAACTAGTCATCCTTTCACACCTAAAGTTGTTATTATTTTGATCAGAACATTCTCCTCTTTTAAATTAAGCCAAAAAAATTAGGGGTCATATCATGATTTTTTTTTCTATGGGCCAACATAGGTCAGAGTGACAGATTGGCCCTCTGGTGGTCAAAGTCAGAAACGAGTCAGCATACAAACAAACTCGATCACTTCAAGCTTGGTATTCATACGCCCGAGCAACAAACTTCACTTTATGGCCAAAAAACAAAAGCCCAGTCCCTACCCGTTCCAAAAATACCATATTTGTTGAATAAAGTTGTATATATCTCCATTTATAGGCCTCAATCGTCCCTACCCCCAGTTTTAATAGGGACTATGCAATGGTACTACTCGTAGGGATACGCCATTTAGTTCACCGAGACCATATAGAGAGATGGACAAAAAATATTTTTTGACTTAATAACACAAACTGTGGTTTTATTTCATCAATGAAGTCCAAAGATGGTAATTTGGAGGTTTTTTCTGCATCAAAATGTATATTTTCTGGTCAAAATGGCCAAAATTTGGCCAAAAGTGGCCCCGCAGAACCGCCGACACTGGCCGAAATCCAGATTTTTTTCTTTTCCACATGTTTGCTCATTTTGTGAAAAATCTAGCGATATGACCTACCGTTTTTATTTCATTTCTGACAAGTCCACATTATCACCATACTTTTGACATACTGCAACCCCCGAGAAGGATAGACCGTTTCCATGGCAACGACCTCTGAATTCCACGTTATTGTGAAAAATGGGAAATTTCTGGGCATTTTGGCATCATCTGTGGATTTTTAAAGCATTTTCCATTGAAAATTCCAAGGCAATGAATAAATAAATGATAAAGATGAGAATGTTAGGTTGTTGTTTTTTTAAGCACAAGTTTAAATAGTAATTTAAGGTCCAAAAATATCCAATTTTACAGCAGAAATTAGCCAAAATGACAAAATATACCTGTTTTAGGGCATAAACTATCTATTTTGGGGCAATGTATATTTGCTTTGGGGTACCATATCTACATAAAGGCTGGAAGAAAGTTCATAGATATGACACAAAATATAGATATTATACATCTATTAAGAATGAAACATTGGCAGATGCAAAATAAAATTGGTCAGAGACCCCTAGGGGCATTACTGTTATGGGGAGGGGTGTGCCCGCACTGTACTATATGGTCTCGGTGAACTAATTCCAAACCTGACGGGTGAATTTCAGCTGTGGTATGACAAAAATGCTTGGCTAGCTCCAAAACTAGTCATCCTTTCACACCTAAAGTTGTTATTATTTTGATCAGAACATTCTCCTCTTTTAAATTAAGCCAAAAAAATTAGGGGTCATATCATGATTTTTTTTTCTATGGGTCAACATAGGTCAGAGTGACAGATTGGTCCTCTGGTGGTCAAAGTCAGAAACGAGTCAGCATACAAACAAACTCGATCACTTCAAGCTTGGTATTCATACGCCCGAGCAACAAACTTCACTTTATGGCCAAAAAACAAAAGCCCAGTCCCTACCCGTTCCAAAAATACCATATTTGTTGAATAAAGTTGTATATATCTCCATTTATAGGCCTCAATCGTCCCTACCCCCAGTTTTAATAGGGACTATGCAATGGTACTACTCGTAGGGATACGCCATTTAGTTCACCGAGACCATATAGAGAGATGGACAAAAAATATTTTTTGACTTAATAACACAAACTGTGGTTTTATTTCATCAATGAAGTCCAAAGATGGTAATTTGGAGGTTTTTTCTGCATCAAAATGTATATTTTCTGGTCAAAATTTGGCCAAAAGTGGCCCCGCAGAACCGCCGACACTGGCCGAAATCCAGATTTTTTTCTTTTCCACATGTTTGCTCATTTTGTGAAAAATCTAGCGATATGACCTACCGTTTTTATTTCATTTCTGACAAGTCCACATTATCACCATTCTTTTGACATACTGCAACCCCCGAGAAGGATAGACCGTTTCCATGGCAACGACCTCTGAATTCCACGTTATTGTGAAAAATGGGAAATTTCTGGGCATTTTGGCATCATCTGTGGATTTTTAAAGCATTTTCCATTGAAAATTCCAAGGCAATGAATAAATAAATGATAAAGATGAGAATGTTAGGTTGTTGTTTTTTTAAGCACAAGTTTAAATAGTAATTTAAGGTCCAAAAATATCCAATTTTACAGCAGAAATTAGCCAAAATGACAAAATATACCTGTTTTAGGGCATAAACTATCTATTTTGGGGCAATGTATATTTGCTTTGGGGTACCATATCTACATAAAGGCTGGAAGAAAGTTCATAGATATGACACAAAATATAGATATTATACATCTATTAAGAATGAAACATTGGCAGATGCAAAATAAAATTGGTCAGAGACCCCTAGGGGCATTACTGTTATGGGGAGGGGTGTGCCCGCACTGTACTATATAGAGAGATGGACAAAAAATATTTTTTGACTTAATAACACAAACTGTGGTTTTATTTCATCAATGAAGTCCAAAGATGGTAATTTGGAGGTTTTTTCTGCATCAAAATGTATATTTTCTGGTCAAAATTTGGCCAAAAGTGGCCCCGCAGAACCGCCGACACTGGCCGAAATCCAGATTTTTTTCTTTTCCACATGTTTGCTCATTTTGTGAAAAATCTAGCGATATGACCTACCGTTTTTATTTCATTTCTGACAAGTCCACATTATCACCATTCTTTTGACATACTGCAACCCCCGAGAAGGATAGACCGTTTCCATGGCAACGACCTCTGAATTCCACGTTATTGTGAAAAATGGGAAATTTCTGGGCATTTTGGCATCATCTGTGGATTTTTAAAGCATTTTCCATTGAAAATTCCAAGGCAATGAATAAATAAATGATAAAGATGAGAATGTTAGGTTGTTGTTTTTTTAAGCACAAGTTTAAATAGTAATTTAAGGTCCAAAAATATCCAATTTTACAGCAGAAATTAGCCAAAATGACAAAATATACCTGTTTTAGGGCATAAACTATCTATTTTGGGGCAATGTATATTTGCTTTGGGGTACCATATCTACATAAAGGCTGGAAGAAAGTTCATAGATATGACACAAAATATAGATATTATACATCTATTAAGAATGAAACATTGGCAGATGCAAAATAAAATTGGTCAGAGACCCCTAGGGGCATTACTGTTATGGGGAGGGGTGTGCCCGCACTGTACTATATGGTCTCGGTGAACTAATTCCAAACCTGACGGGTGAATTTCAGCTGTGGTATGACAAAAATGCTTGGCTAGCTCCAAAACTAGTCATCCTTTCACACCTAAAGTTGTTATTATTTTGATCAGAACATTCTCCTCTTTTAAATTAAGCCAAAAAAATTAGGGGTCATATCATGATTTTTTTTTCTATGGGTCAACATAGGTCAGAGTGACAGATTGGTCCTCTGGTGGTCAAAGTCAGAAACGAGTCAGCATACAAACAAACTCGATCACTTCAAGCTTGGTATTCATACGCCCGAGCAACAAACTTCACTTTATGGCCAAAAAACAAAAGCCCAGTCCCTACCCGTTCCAAAAATACCATATTTGTTGAATAAAGTTGTATATATCTCCATTTATAGGCCTCAATCGTCCCTACCCCCAGTTTTAATAGGGACTATGCAATGGTACTACTCGTAGGGATACGCCATTTAGTTCACCGAGACCATATAGAGAGATGGACAAAAAATATTTTTTGACTTAATAACACAAACTGTGGTTTTATTTCATCAATGAAGTCCAAAGATGGTAATTTGGAGGTTTTTTCTGCATCAAAATGTATATTTTCTGGTCAAAATTTGGCCAAAAGTGGCCCCGCAGAACCGCCGACACTGGCCGAAATCCAGATTTTTTTCTTTTCCACATGTTTGCTCATTTTGTGAAAAATCTAGCGATATGACCTACCGTTTTTATTTCATTTCTGACAAGTCCACATTATCACCATTCTTTTGACATACTGCAACCCCCGAGAAGGATAGACCGTTTCCATGGCAACGACCTCTGAATTCCACGTTATTGTGAAAAATGGGAAATTTCTGGGCATTTTGGCATCATCTGTGGATTTTTAAAGCATTTTCCATTGAAAATTCCAAGGCAATGAATAAATAAATGATAAAGATGAGAATGTTAGGTTGTTGTTTTTTTAAGCACAAGTTTAAATAGTAATTTAAGGTCCAAAAATATCCAATTTTACAGCAGAAATTAGCCAAAATGACAAAATATACCTGTTTTAGGGCATAAACTATCTATTTTGGGGCAATGTATATTTGCTTTGGGGTACCATATCTACATAAAGGCTGGAAGAAAGTTCATAGATATGACACAAAATATAGATATTATACATCTATTAAGAATGAAACATTGGCAGATGCAAAATAAAATTGGTCAGAGACCCCTAGGGGCATTACTGTTATGGGGAGGGGTGTGCCCGCACTGTACTATATGGTCTCGGTGAACTAATTCCAAACCTGACGGGTGAATTTCAGCTGTGGTATGACAAAAATGCTTGGCTAGCTCCAAAACTAGTCATCCTTTCACACCTAAAGTTGTTATTATTTTGATCAGAACATTCTCCTCTTTTAAATTAAGCCAAAAAAATTAGGGGTCATATCATGATTTTTTTTTCTATGGGTCAACATAGGTCAGAGTGACAGATTGGTCCTCTGGTGGTCAAAGTCAGAAACGAGTCAGCATACAAACAAACTCGATCACTTCAAGCTTGGTATTCATACGCCCGAGCAACAAACTTCACTTTATGGCCAAAAAACAAAAGCCCAGTCCCTACCCGTTCCAAAAATACCATATTTGTTGAATAAAGTTGTATATATCTCCATTTATAGGCCTCAATCGTCCCTACCCCCAGTTTTAATAGGGACTATGCAATGGTACTACTCGTAGGGATACGCCATTTAGTTCACCGAGACCATATAGAGAGATGGACAAAAAATATTTTTTGACTTAATAACACAAACTGTGGTTTTATTTCATCAATGAAGTCCAAAGATGGTAATTTGGAGGTTTTTTCTGCATCAAAATGTATATTTTCTGGTCAAAATTTGGCCAAAAGTGGCCCCGCAGAACCGCCGACACTGGCCGAAATCCAGATTTTTTTCTTTTCCACATGTTTGCTCATTTTGTGAAAAATCTAGCGATATGACCTACCGTTTTTATTTCATTTCTGACAAGTCCACATTATCACCATTCTTTTGACATACTGCAACCCCCGAGAAGGATAGACCGTTTCCATGGCAACGACCTCTGAATTCCACGTTATTGTGAAAAATGGGAAATTTCTGGGCATTTTGGCATCATCTGTGGATTTTTAAAGCATTTTCCATTGAAAATTCCAAGGCAATGAATAAATAAATGATAAAGATGAGAATGTTAGGTTGTTGTTTTTTTAAGCACAAGTTTAAATAGTAATTTAAGGTCCAAAAATATCCAATTTTACAGCAGAAATTAGCCAAAATGACAAAATATACCTGTTTTAGGGCATAAACTATCTATTTTGGGGCAATGTATATTTGCTTTGGGGTACCATATCTACATAAAGGCTGGAAGAAAGTTCATAGATATGACACAAAATATAGATATTATACATCTATTAAGAATGAAACATTGGCAGATGCAAAATAAAATTGGTCAGAGACCCCTAGGGGCATTACTGTTATGGGGAGGGGTGTGCCCGCACTGTACTATATGGTCTCGGTGAACTAATTCCAAACCTGACGGGTGAATTTCAGCTGTGGTATGACAAAAATGCTTGGCTAGCTCCAAAACTAGTCATCCTTTCACACCTAAAGTTGTTATTATTTTGATCAGAACATTCTCCTCTTTTAAATTAAGCCAAAAAAATTAGGGGTCATATCATGATTTTTTTTTCTATGGGCCAACATAGGTCAGAGTGACAGATTGGCCCTCTGGTGGTCAAAGTCAGAAACGAGTCAGCATACAAACAAACTCGATCACTTCAAGCTTGGTATTCATACGCCCGAGCAACAAACTTCACTTTATGGCCAAAAAACAAAAGCCCAGTCCCTACCCGTTCCAAAAATACCATATTTGTTGAATAAAGTTGTATATATCTCCATTTATAGGCCTCAATCGTCCCTACCCCCAGTTTTAATAGGGACTATGCAATGGTACTACTCGTAGGGATACGCCATTTAGTTCACCGAGACCATCTCAAAACACCTTCCCAGATAAGGCGGGCCCGATGGCCCCGCCAATGAATTACGGCAGTTCTAACGAACCAAACCGCATCAAAATCGATCCATGGGAAGCCGAGATATTATTTTTTAAACATTAAATACGGCGCAGGATAAGCACTGACACGACTGTTTCATAGCGTGCACGGCCACGGGCCACGACGTCGCGGTATTTTGCCCTTAACTGGCCGCCATGATTGTTCCCCACGCCGTCGTGCCGCGGCTAATAGACCTTATTCACGCCTCGCTCTGACGCGCGTCAGAACGAGGCTCTGTAGGCATCTCCCGCTAGGTGGCTCAATGCATTGCCGCCACATTGGATTTCATGACCCACGATGTAAACAAACCGGCGTGGTTGTGTTGACACACAGCAAGTCGGTACTCGCTGAACAGCTTGACAAATTCGTTTTAACAAGCATGACAAATTATACGTACGATGAATAATGAAGTAATAATATGTAGTTGGAAGTTAAAAAGGATATTTTAAGAAGTAAAGAAGTGGCTTAGATGTATTGTTTTTATTTATCTGACTGGAGGCAGTGGGTATGGATTTTGTCAGATCTGTCTTTCAGTGCCTGACATAAACTTAGTTGCATTGCCCGTGACCACTTAAACCGGAGAGTAAGACCAAAAGTGGATGCTGGATATAGGCTTATTTGTGTGAGTATATATATATATATATATATATATATATATATATATATATATATATATATATATATATATATATATATATATACACACACACACACATATATATATATATATATATATATATATATATATATATATATATATATATATATATGTATATATATACTCATATTTTACTATTACATAATGTTGCTCTAATCCATATGAAGACAGAGAGGTAACTTGTAAACTTCACTGTAGGGAAGATCTAGGTGTGTGATGACCTCTCAGTATGCACCTGTCCAGGCTGGCAGTATAGGATCAAATAGACTAAGGGGCATTTCCTTGGATGTCAGACTTGGCTACTGCTCTGATGTCCATCCCCTCAGATTAAACCAGAAATTTAGCACAAGTGTTTAACTGAATACACTTCCAGAACAAACTTGTCTGAATCCAAAGGCCTATATTTATAAAATGTCCGTGTCTCTGGCTCTCTGCACATCTAAGGGTTTTGCACTATCTCTTCCCCTTGTATGGTGTTGCAGGGGTCAGGCTTTGGCTGGAAACTATGGAAGACCGCCAGGGCTATAGGTACTGAAATCCTCATAGCCCAACTGAAAATATTATAGCCTGACTAAATAATGAACAAAAAAATGGATTAGAAAAGAGTTTTTGTTGTATTCTCTAATAAACCTAGTCTTAAATCTGTTTCATTCATTAGTTCAGCTTTTGAAGGAAATATTGTACAGGCTATTAAAGAGATATAATGGGGGTATATGGTGTATATAGCAACATATATCATTGCGTTTGTAGCCAGCCGGGCTACAAAGCAAATATTGTCATAGCCCAACACAAGTTTCAGTAGCCATTGGCTATGGGACTAGTGTCTGGACCCCCGGCATTGGTGGCCAGCAGAGAAATGTTGATTGTTCAGGGCTCGACGTTAAGGCTAGCCCCGGGCTAGTTATTGAAAGTCAGGCCTAGTAAATTCTACCTGAGTAGCCCTGAGGGGCTAGATAGAATTAGAATATCAGCGCTTATAAAATGATGAAGCCCACCTTTGGCTCTGCATACCTGGATGATTATCTAACTCAATTTACCACAATACACTATTCTTTTCATGTTACCAACAGAGGCTATGGTATCAACAGAGATCACTATTTCAAAAGAGCTGTCATTAATATCAGGGCTAGGAAAAATATTTCAGGGCTAGTAAAAGTTTCGGTAACTAGCCCTGCTGGGCTTATGAAGTTTTTTCTTAATGTTGAGCCCTGTTGTTATTGGGAAATTCAGAGATATTGCTTTGTGTGTATGTATGTGTATAGAAGACAGAGAGGAAATTTGTAAACTTCCCTTTAGGGAAGACCTAGGTATGTTATTTTAAACAAATTGCCTCAGTTTTAACAGTACCTATCCATTTTTTACAGCAATCAGATTTTGAAAGACCTTATTGATGATTGAGGCAAAACCAGACATGGAAAAGGCTGTTTGAATCATGTTTACAAATAGTCTTTGTAACAAATATTTTCATAGGGTAACTAGTTATATTTCCAGATGATATAAAATGTCAATCAAATAATAACTCCAGCAATTTTGCATGCATCTAAGTGATAGGGTCCAGGCACCAATGTAATTTTCGGAACTTACTTAGCATGCCGGGCAAGTAGGTAATGATTTTTGGCTTGCCCAAAATAAGTTATAACATATGCTAGAAAGGCATTTGTTATTTGTTGTGGATTTAATGATTTTGAAACCATTTCCTTTCAAATGTTGTTGCATCGTTAGCATATTTCTGGGTATTTATGCCATTTCTCTTTTTTTTTTTTAAAGTGTAGTGCTCAGAAAATGAGCTTGCCTATTCAGGCAAGTGCAAACTAAAATGTTCTTGCCCAAAAGCCCTTTTTTCAAAAATTTACTTGCCGGGGCAAGCGAGCAAGTACTTATGTCGAACCTTGAGGTCACACACATTTGTGCATTGAGAACCAAGGTGGAATAGTACCTTATACAATAAAAGTAAGAGCAACTTCGAGAATCCTCATTGTTCATTAGACGGCTTATATATTCTTTTACTTAACCCTGGTCCTGCTGAACCCAGAATATCCGAGAGACTAGATAACTAACCCGCTGTGCATAGCCAGGAAATATCTGTATGCACCTCCTGACCTGCTAATGAACATTAGGCTGAGTTTGTTGATAGGTACCCCCACAGAGCCTTACATGACCCAAAGCAGCTCCACTTTAAAAACTCCCCTTCGAGCTTCATTTTGATATTTTTGCAAGTTGGGAGTTGTTTCTCGAAATTCAAGTTCTGCCCCTAAATACCCTCAATGGTAAATTTTGTATTGTAGTGTGTATTTCTAGATATGTGCATTTCATGGAGATGGGTGCCTTTCACAGCTATCCATCTGGAATATGCCTTAATCTATTGAAATAGGCTATGTGGTGATATGTATATATTATATAACAGACACTGAATTTAGTTGTAAAATTTTATTTTGGGTGTACTGATAATCCCATCATCAACAATAAATGGCATCAAAATCAAATGGTTGTGTTCTGTTGAAATAATTTACAACCTCTTTTAACTCTTTCAATTTCTTTTGTTTCACAAATTCTTGGGGGGTTGAGAATGTCCTGAACATATTACTAATAAAGGCAATGATGCTGAAATTATTTATTTTTTAACTAGAGATTTTTTTCAAACCCCATATCATCCTAGGTATTTTTGGTTGACATTTTCATGCTGCTTGAAGTATTCTATGGTGGTCAATTCAAGGCCAATAAAAAAAGCATTAAAACAGTCTTAACATTTCAGGCAACTGATTGTCATCAACCTTATGTATGAGATATATAGCATTGAAGAGATCATATACATGATTGCACATGATACATGATTGATTTAATTTTCACTCAAAATCAATGAAAAATGTCCTTTGACTCAAACTTTTAAGATGTCTTTAAGTGGTATTTAGTTTATGTACATATATGCATAGTCTTTTGATCCCCAACCCTAAATTTGCTCGCGTAGACACTACACTAAAGGTGCTCTGGTCCTAAGGTCCATCAAGCCACTTCAAATAAGAATTTAAAGATCAAGATTTGACTGCTCTCAGTACATGACTACATGTTATTATTACCAGGGTACAGGGACTTAGCCAGGACCTGACTGTCTCTTGGACAGGTAGTTTCCCAAAAAACTCCTGTTTGGACAGGCAAAGATTTCTATGATGATTTTTCAATTTTGAGGTGTAATAACCAAATATTTACCTAACAAACCATCTTCTAGGACATAGTGGAAGTGTTAATTGCCCTTTTTGACACACTAGGCTATTAAATGTAGCTGGTATAAGGATTTGAAGTAGATAAATAGCAAAATCTGGACGGGAATTTTTTTTGAAATTGCTGTTTTGGACAGGCATTTTTGAAATCCTGGCTAAGACCCTGCCAGGGTATGACCTGTACTGTATATACCACACCACACACCTATTGCACAAATGAAACAGCTCTCATTATCATATAATACAACTATTACCATGTAAGATTTAGTCCCAAATCACCTACCACATTGCAAAGAAATAGAATTTCAGTTTATGTAATAAACAACAATTCTGATATCATCTCACATGAGATAATATCAAAATTGTTGTTTATCACTGAAATTCTATTTCTTTGCCCATAAGAATTAAATCAAATCATCAGTATTCTTAGCATTGTTAACTACAAGGAAATTTTAGCTCCACGGTATATTCTAGAAATATTAAAAATATAACAATAAAATATGCAGTCTAGAAATTATGACTACTCACTCATTTGCATTTTTCTATAAAAGAAAAGTATAATCAAGTATTGCATGTGCGAGTAGATTCCTCCATAACATTTATAATTTTCATATTTTTTTTCATGTACCACGCTCCCTGATATCCAGTTCCCAATTTATAAGAAATCTTTTTGCATCTCATCACAGCTGACAACACTTGTCAAACTTGTTGCATTCACTCTTCATATAAATTTAGAAGAATGCAATAATCACATTCAATCTTAACCCATTCTTGGGTCATAACCAGGTATTCCTTCACAAAAAGCTATACAACTTCATTGCGCCTCAGTGGATAGTGAATTCATGTAAATTTTGCATACATTGGAGCTGAAATGTTAGATATCAGAATCTTACTTGGTCCTGCCCCTGTTATTGGCCCGATGAGGCATTGTAAACAGGAATTGGCGCCTTTATAATCTTTGTGATATGTTATAATATTGATGTTTCATTATGATATTATACCTTAACAATATTTCTAATGATACTGTCTGCCTCCCAGGGACCTAATTTTATTAAATCGAGCACTCACTGTCAGCCAGGGATTTAGCCAGGATTTTCATGACAGGGTGTCCAAATTGGGATTTCAAGAACTTAGGGTGTCCAAAATCCCTGATTGAAAATGTAAACACCATACACTGAGTATGTACATTAACAAATAAAGTAATTATATGATTTATTCTTCAAGAAAGATTATTTTGAAGTTGTAATTTTTAGAAATTTAACTTAGAATTAGTATTTAAGCCACTCCAATTTAATTACTTGTCTTACAAGCTTTTTTTGGAAAAGAAAATCTGTCAGACTCCAAAAAAAAAAAAGAAAAAAGTCGACTTGGGTGTCTTACGGATGAAAGTGATTTAGAAATTTTCTGTCAGACTCCAAAAAAAAAAAAAAGAATATTCATTGTAAGGGTGATTCAATCAACTACAGGAATTTATCAATGCTGTAGTAGAGCCTCAGATTTGAGGATGTATATCTCCCACCCTTTAGGTTACAGGGATTAATTGATTTATTGATTTTACTTAGTTGAGAAAGGCTGTTAGAAGATATGGAGATATCCAAGAAGCAATTAAGTCAATTTCATAAATATTTTCAATCTTAATGATAAAATATGATACTTTACAGGGTGCAAAATAGGTTCCAAAACATTACTTGCCGAGTGGGACAAGTTAGGGTCTTGTTCAGATTGCCGGATTCACTTGCAACGAGGCAAGTGGTTATGCTGCACGCTGCTTTGAATTTTTTTTCGATAGAATACTTATTCACATTCAATATCAGTATTTGGTATTCTAAGGAGTACCAGGACCATAGTCTTAGCGGGCAGGGCGTCTGGTCGTCATTTGCACACTCAAACCCTCAAAGATTCCCCCTCAAGATACCCAAAATTGTCTGTGATTAATATTTCAAGATGTCAATTCTAAGCATATAATTGATTCTTTTTCTCTTCTCTACAATTACTTTGACAATGGATGAGGGTATAATGCGTATTTTAGTAAGTAAATTCACATTTGAGCTCTTAATCTAAGTATATTGTGGCCTCCCTTGAAAATTAGGATGCCCCAAAAATTACAATTGGCAAATTTTGGAACCCTGTTTCTAAATCCTGGCTAAGATCCTGACCAGGACATATCCCCAATGTGAAACTACAAATAACTTGCCGAAAAACTGACAAATTAAACTAGGTTACATATCTCTCTGCTGAAGGTGGCATAGTTCTTTATAGGGTTTTTAAAGTGACCGGCCACCTACCGGCAGGGTCTTACCCAGAAATTGGAAACAGAGTCAAAACTGAGGATTTCCGAAATTTTGGGGGTTAAATGTGAGTTACCCAATTAATAAAAAATAATCATACCCAACCCTATATATTGGCATAACAAGACTTGGTTTGTTTCCTGACATCCTTTTGTGCCTATATTGCCATATATGAACGAAACTTTTGAAATATTTCCTTGGACTCAGAAAACACACAAAATCTGACAAAATACAACTGGGAGTCATTTTGCCCAAAATCTGTTTTTTAGAACACCAGATTTTGGGCAAAATGACTCCCAGTTGTAAATAGGAGCCTTTAAAAATGACTCCTGACTGGGCAAGTCCCTGTCTACAGGTCTACTATGAGAACCACTAAATAGTTACTATAAATGGTGATGAAATACATAAAAGGCCCTAAGAGATAGGAAAGTAATGTCCTGTTTCAAGTGTACGTGTTCACTTGACTTGTTGTACTACTGTCTATATACATACATAGGCATTGACTTGAGCCTATACTTGAGCCTATACCAGACGTCTGTGTTGGGAATAACAGAGCTTCAATGGGTTGAATGTGCCATCTAACCGCCGAAGCCGCAGGCTGGGTGGTTAAGATGGCCCATTCAACAGTCTGGTACAGCCTCTATCGCTGTTATAGCATGGACGGTGGTTGCGAGAGCAGAGAGGAACACCTCCATGAGGCAATCCGCCATTTTGAATTTCGTGCCTACAGAGCCTCGTTTTGGTTCCAATGTGGATGACGCGTGAATAAGGTCTATGGTGCAACAATGGGAGTGCGCACTCTAGCACCTACGGTGCTAAGGAACGTAGGGTAAAACGTAAGGGGGCGTGGCTTAGGAGAAGTATGTCAGTGCGCACGCAAGCAGCCCCTATACCTTCATAATGGGGAAAAGGATATTTTTTAAGTTTAATTTGCACACTACTCAAACAAATCCGATTTCAAAAAAAAATGTATTTTCCGTTTCAGAACAAAATAAATAAAATTCTGCATGTAGGAAATTTATGTAGAACGAGTTTTACTTATTTAAAATTAGACATGAAAGTGGGTGCTTTTCACACAACATCGATGGCGCTCTTGTTTTAGTATTAATTATAGAGCTAAAATGTGGGTATTTGGAGTATAATTTTTCAGTATAATTTGCACACTACTAAAACAAGTCCGATTTCTAAGAAAAATAGTTTTTCTGTTTCAGAACAACATAAATCAAATTCTGCATGTAGGAAATTTACGTGTAGCCAGTTTTACGTATTTAAAATTAAACATAAAAGTAGGTTATTTTCACGCAACATTATTGGCACTCTCATACTAGAGCTGAAATTTGGGATATTGCAGCAGAATTTCTCAATTTAAAAGAGAAAATACTGAAACAAGTCCGATTTTTATGAAAAATGTGTGTTCTGTTTCAGAACAAAACAAATCAACTTTTGCATGTAGGAAGTTTATGTAAAGCGGGTTTTACTTATTTAAAATTAGACATGAATGTCGGGGATTTTCGCATACCATTGATGGCTGGTTTATTCAAGTATTTATTCTACAAGTATTTTATTCTTCTATTTATTCTTTTCAGTTTAAAAAGTCCGTTACTTGGACCTGTCTGGCTTTCAAGGAGATGCGTGTTCTGTTTCTGAACAAAGTTTAACCTAGTCTATATTAAGGAGATATATGATTTATTTGACAAAAAGTGAGATTAGTCATTGAAAAAAGTTGAATATGAAGGATTCTTATGTATGATAGTTAGCTGAGACTACCTGAGGAGGGACCCGAGACTGAGCCTTATCTCCTGCTAATTATGTATTTACAGGAGTGAGCAAATGTCGCTACCGTGCAATGCTTCCAAATGTGCGCCCAGGTCATCCATTTCACTTTAGATGAATATCTGCTTATGCTCTCCGATTTCGCCAGACTCAGGTATCGCACTGTTAATCTGTTGAGGACCATGATCATTAGTCTTCTAAATGTTTTATTTTTATTATTTTGCTACACATTTTATTAAACGTAAACTCATCCATTTTCAATAGTGTAGTGATTGATACCGGTTGTTATTATTGACACTAAAGGGTGTTAATAGATGGTTGCATCTTTAAACATTTTGAACGTTTTAATCCCCAGAAAAACCATTCTGCGCTCAAGGGTTTTATTCTTGGACACCATTGAATTAGCAGTAATGGCATTGTATACATCAGCTCAAACCTAGCCTAGATTTCTAGGCTCCCATGTGTTTTTCTGTCATGTTTTTCTGTTAGCAGGCAGCAAATAGTCTAGGTGGCCATAGTGGTCAAATTAGTTATCTCGCGAGGGAAATAGAGGATTCAGTTAGAGTAACCTCTAGAGATAGGAGGATCAGGCGGTGCCATCTATCTACCATAACTAGTACTACAATGCACTGCCTGGTCAACACAGTAGGGAATGTAAACTTTTAGGGAGTAGGAGCCTAGTCTAGCTCCAACCCTGTCCAGGCTCATGATGCAGTTCTTCTGTTGGATTGCCATTTACCCCTTACAGACCTTCATTTTTGGCCATGCTGTGTGATAGTCGGATGTCTTCCGCCTATTCACTTGTTCAATATATAAGGAACAGTGCTATAATTTAGAAGGGGGAGATGTATGACATGCCCTGCACTGTTGGATCTTTAAGGCAGAACCCTACTAGATACACGAGTATGAATATCTGAAAACTGAGTTTAATGAAGACAACGCCACTTATGCTATTGTAAAGGTTACATCTCATAGTTGCCGAACAATGGTTAACTTTTCAATAGGTGGCTATTTTGAGGTAATGTGGCACCCTTAAAGAACATATCTGGATGTGTATCTTTTTTTTGGGCAAAATGTCAAGACTCCCCCTTTACTTGAAAATGGTAGTCTACCATATGATCATTCATGTCTTTGGTAAGGTGCAACGTCCTACCTCAACAGGGGATCTGCACGCTGAGTATTTTAAAAACATTTTTGAATGTTCCCATAAGCCTCAAAATTACAAACAGCACCTGGTTTACATTGTAAATGTTGATTTTCAGGTCCTGTCAGAATTCAAGGTACGTGAGACATGACCTTGCACCTAGATGGGGTTCATATATGTCATATTCTAAAATACTGGCTTTGAAGACTGTATGGTTATTCACTTTCTGCCAAAAAATGAGATGCAAATTTTGGTCCAAATGGTCTAGCTCGAAGGAATCTGCATGATCGAAGCAGACAGCCATGTCGTTCAGGACCCATTTAACAAGGAAAACCCAAAGGTCATAGGCTTTTGTTCTCTTGCTCATACCACAATAGAAAGTTGCTAGGTCGAGATTCGTGGCTGTGATCACTACTCATGTCTAACCTTTTGTTTTGATATCCATCCTTAGGGGCCAGCCAAGGACACCACCTAGTGGTGATACTCTAGGTGTACTTAATTATCACCTTAAAGGGCAAATGCACCATCAGAATGATTTAGGTTCAAAATGAACGTATACATGTCACCTTTCAAATAAGACCTCCCCCGAACCTGTCCTCTTCAGCACTACTCAGTTATAGCTTACAGAAGTTCAGCAAGCAACAGTCCTGAGGCAGCTATACAGGGCCTCCATGCATCCCAAGATGCACTCTGTTTTTGACACCTTCTAAGCACCTTCTTTGAACCTAAATCTTTCTGATGGTGCATTTGCCCTTTAATTACAGTCAAAATGATTTCCAACAGCTAGGAATTAAGATGTCATTGACACGGATACCATGCTGTAGAATGGTAAAATGTTTCCCGTCCCTAGCCGAGTCATATACATGAATCATTTCATTTTTCAGTGGGAGATATAAGAAATGTCCGTACTACTCAATACTCCTGCATTTTTGTTTTAGTTTAGTGGGGGGGATTTTCTTCTATCTTCTTCATCGATATGTTCAACAGCATAGCATGAAGAAATGGCCATGTATACAGGTAGCAATTTTGAAGGTTCATCTAAATATCAGGGAGGTGCACATAAGATAAAGGCAATTCCATCATGTACGAGTATCCTGTATGTGCTCAGTGCAGCTTAAAGGCTCCAAATTGGGCAGAGTACCTCTCCTCTCACCAACTGGCTGCCAAAGCATCAATAGGCTGCCATAATATCAGACTTCTCTATTTGAAAATCACTGATAAATCATAAATTGAACCAGGCGGTGCCATCTATCTACCATTACTGGTACTACATCACACTGTTTGGTCATCTCGGAAAGGAATGGCAACTTTTCAGGGACTAGGAGCCAGGTCTAAGCAATACATGGGGCATAGGAGTGCCATTTCCTACTCCTATATTTTCCTGAATTCCCTCCCTGTAGATATTCACAACTGTCACATGGGCAGGGTGGAAAAGTAAAATGATTCCAATATAAAATTAGCAGCCGACGGCAGTAGGTCAGTTTAGTGACCACTCACACTGTACAGCTAGCTATTTGAGTACACATATTCAAGCAAGAGCTTGATGTAGCGAAGTGGGGAGATTGGGTTTCTAAGACAATGACGTGTCACCCCCCCCCCCCCTTTTTTAATCCCAATACAGAGAACAACTGTAAGGATGATTAAACGGTTTCTTTCATGTCATGACTGATTTTTTAAAACAAATTTACTAATTCAAATTTGAATAACAAGTCAAACAATGGAAATATGTTGTTTGAACCCCCCCCCCCCCCCCCCCCCCAAACCTCACACACTTAGCCATCTCCTTTCTGGAGAGAATTTATTGTTGTCTTTTTTTAAATGTTAAATCCTTAATATCACCTCTCCCTTGGAAGTGATATGTGGTTTGCTGTGGAAAGAGATGAATTATACATGAGACCTTAGTAGTAGTGGTATTTCATTTTATTGCTTTGATTAATAATAAACATACAGAAGTTCCTCTTTTCAAATTCATTGCATGGAAATGAAATAGATAATTTTATTCACAAATAAACAACAAGCAATACCAGATATGCAGCTTTCTTAGCAGAAATTAAAAGAGAGGATTCCAATTAGTTGAAAGTGGTGGTTTAAGAATGAAGCAATACTAAATCTTGAAGAATACTGTATTAATTAAATCAACTCATAAGAAAACATTGTGGAACCTGTGTAAATTTATCCTTGTACCCCGGCATACTAGCACATCAATGTACTTATAATTTTCTAGAATCCTGTGATTTTTAGTCCTATATACATTTTAAGTATTTGTATATCATGAGTGTTAAACTTATGGAGGTAACTTAATATCAAAATGATCGGATAACATTTCCAAAAATTCAAGAATTAAAACCTTTAAAAGGAGAAAAATGGTTATCAAGGCCATCTGGGCAGACTTTAGAAAAATAAATTACCCAGTCATGCCATAGGTGCCTAATGACTGATGTTTACTGCTGTACTACATCTATTATCTTTTTACAAATGATTTAGAATGAAAATTTAGAAATAAAAGATAAATTCAAAATTCTTTGAAGGAGAGTTGTAGGTAATTTGTGCCAATTGTATCCTTATTTTTTATTTTATAAAAAGTATACCTTCACAAGAAAGATAACACCAACATAGTCAGGTCTTCTTAAGAGATCAGAGGAGTGCATACTGCATAGATTAACAACCAATATCCACATTCCACAATTTTCACAAAAAACATACACTAACAACACAGACACTGATAATTTCAACCAGGTTGAGTACAAATAAATTCAGAGCTAAAATACATTCGCAACCAAATTTTGAGAGATTTTCTTTTTTTCTAAAAAAAGTGCTCATTTCAGACTGGTTAAGGATTGATTTTGTATTCATAAGCAAATTTTAAAGCAAAAGCATATACATGTGTTAACAACATTATATTGGTTGTGGGCAGAAGCAAAAGCAAAAGTAAAAACCCATTGAAGAATCTTGTGTGAATAATTGAAAATAATATATATATATAGAGTTATTCGCGTTTATAGTCTTGTATCCACCGAAATTTTCACACGTTCCCTAGCAGGCCTGTACACACGGAAACCATTTTAATCCCCCGAGGGATATTCCAGAACAGCTGGCGGCATATAGCGCACAACACACAAGCTCTTAGCACTGCCTTATTAATGCTAGGTATCCATTTTGCAGCTGGATAGACTGAGGCAATATGCAATAAACTGTCTTACCCAAGGACAGACCAAAGTGCCCCGGCCTGGAATTGAACCAGCGACCTACTGATTACTAGTCTGACACCTAATCAACAGATCTATTATGTCTCCATATATACATTGTAAAAAGTACATTTCCAATCACTCGGTTAAGGACAAATATATACCATCGAATGGGTTCTGTAGCTAAATTACACACTCAATGATTTTTCATGCATAGCTAAAGATGATATCTAATTTCAAATTCAATTTGTTAAATAAATATGCATTAATCTTTGCTGGCCAAAATGCTGCTATATCAAGTGGTCTTTGAATTCAGGATTGCTTTTCCATCCGGTATAAAAAGCCACTATAGATGTCTTCAGCACTAGATTCCGAGTGTAGCAGTATGACTATTTTACAGCATAAGGTCCCTTTCATGCCTCTTCCTCCTCCCATCCCTTTCAGGGCAGTGTCAAGCTTATTCCCTTAAGCTTTTGATCCAAGTTAGTGCCTTGAAACGCTGAAACAAATAAAAGAAACATGTATTACAGTAAGATCTATTTGCTAAAAGGTGTATTTTGTCATAATTAAAATGTTGTTAAATGAGCATTTAATCATGACAATACAAAAAGTAAGTTGGATAAAATATTTCTTAGAATTAATCAAGTCATAAAATTATACCCAGAATAATGCCTTAAACACATGTTAGAATAAGTATCAAGATAGCTTAGGCCAAAAAAAGTGTTTGGTTCCTATTATGTTCTAAAAAATATATATAGGTAGGGATTTTTTTATAATACTTTTATAATTTTTATTCTTTAACTCACATGATTTTCCTGGAGTTAGATGGCTTCAATAAAAGTTTGCCTTGTTGTCATTGTCTTTATATGCTGTAATTGTACATCTGTTCATACAGAAATTGATAATGGATGGAGAATTGATATTTAAGATGGTAAGGCTATTTTTGGGTAGAAAAAGTCTTTTCGAGTAGGATTGGCAAAACACTTTAGGGTAGGGGACAAAAACTAGGTAGGGTAGGGTAATAGGAAACAAACAAATTTTTAGGCCTTACATGAGCACTTTGTTTATGAAAAACCAACAAAATTTACCTGGAATGTGCAATTTACAAAGTTACAGTTACAAAGACATATCATTTGTTATGAAAATAACAATCAAGACTCTGAAGATGTGCATTTCATTTATGAATATGTAACTATTAAGACATTTGTGATATGCAAGTACATTTATGAAAATAATTTTCATTATCAAGACAAGGATTATGCATGTCATATCATCTTAGATGAATAAAAAAAGTGGATATTAAAGCAGCCAGTCAACCTGAACAGGCTGGCTGCAGCAAATAGCCCAAATATCATGTTCTGTGCATGCTACGTTAGTGCGCAAGTTTCTCTGTAAGGCCTAAAAAATTGTTTGTTTCTTGTACCCTAACAGGTTTTCACTCGAAAAATCCCTACCCTAAAGTTTTTTCTGCCCTTCCAACTCCCAATTATTATAAGACATGCATAAAACACATCAAAAAGTAATCCCACCAACATTGTTTATCGACCCACCTACCCTATTTTTTTCCAGACCGTAACAGGAAACAAACTATTTTTTCTGGGCCTAATGTAAACCATACGAGTGACGTCACACCTAGATCAGATTCGAGACCCCTGGCATAGGCAAGCCTTCACCATAGGGCATATAATAATTGGTTTGAACTTTCACTACATATCCATTCATCTAGAAGATATCATCAATGCCATAAAAGCAATACATATGGAGGATGCCAAAAGGAAGACAATGATCATAAAATATATCATGTCCTAATGCATTAGCCAGTCATGGTGTTGATATGTTATCTTTTGTGAGTATATATATATATATATATATATATATATATATATATATATATATATATATATATATATATATATATATATATATATTTATATATATTTATGTATGTATAAATACATATTTTTATATACAACTGGTCGGGGCTAGTGGAACTTATGCTATTGACAGACCCAGCTGATAATGACTGCTCCCTTAATTATTTTTCTATGGCATTTTATATTGTTTTAAAATAAATATCCCTATTTTTTTTGGTTGACAAACTTACTTTTTTTGGTTATCTTGATAATTTTCGACTATGTCTAACTTCATTGTGCTTTTAACAATTATTTATGCTGTTTACTATTATTTTTTCTGTCGTCTATATCAACTTTTAAGTCTGAGCACCATTGAATTGTATTCAACAAAAAATTATTTCTCACATCAATACAAATTTCACTAGAGTGTCAAATAGCTATAATGCCATTTCAATATATTTACCCATTTATAAGTTTTATCTTATTTCCCTTAAGCCTGCTAGAATGGTGAACTCCAATAACTAAATAATGCATGCTCCCTATGTTAACATTGAACAGGCACTGGCCCACCAGATAAAGTTGTTGATTTAGCATCTAAAGGGCAATCTTGACATAAATTCTCATCCTAATATAGAACCATACACATTTACGTACCTTAAAATCATGTTGTCGTCCTCGTTGTTCCAGTAACTCGTTGCGTGCGAGCAGATTTCTTGCTGAGGCGGCGGGATCGGTTGAAAGTGCCGCCATTGACTCAGCTGTCAATCACGTAAATGCCAGCGCATGCGTAATGCGTAATACCCTACGTTCGGTGCTAAGGGGACGACGTCATACAGCTCTATGATTGTTTGCCACTTTGGCGCCACCTATATGGACGGGATGACTGGTGACCTCCCTTTTTTGTTCAAGATATTCAAAGGGGACCTTTCAATAAAAACCTATGCAAGGTTTGATGAAATTCTAACTGAAGGGTATATTCTAAATGGCCTTTCAATTTTAGATGTGAAATTTGCAAATTTAGTGCGATTTTAAAGCCATCTATGGGGACAGGATCACTGGTGACCCCCATTTTTCATTTGGGATTTTCAAAGAGGATCTGACCTATTCTCCTGCATTGTTTTTATTTCTCTAACCAGTATTTTTTTAACTCTACCTCGCATAAACTCCTACCACTATCCTGCAAAGATACTACCTGGCACTGGAAGACATCAGCTTGGTTTTACCCCACCAGGTTTTGCCCACCAGACTCCCACGAATGACCTTCTGGTATGAGTTCACAGCACAACTGGTTATTAACTTATCTTGCAGCTGGTGTATTTTGTTTGTTTGTTTGTCTCTTCAGGTGATGTACTTTAAATGTCTTGAATTTTACCTTTAAATGACTCATACAAACATGTGTAAGTGATATAAATGTCAGTAGAAGGGTAAATGGAATCTGGGGCATTTGTAAGTGCCAAAAAGAATGAAGTTTAGTTCTTTTTGCGATATGACCTAAATTGTTAAAAGCATCTGAAAACCTACTAGCAGATAAAATGACACGTGTTTACATCTAGGTTGTATATATCCTTTATTCAGCAGTTGTAATCAATAGTTCGCAATATTTCTGCAAGTATTCCCAACATAGCCATAGCATCTTTCTTCAACCAAACTTCTGCAGAACATACTGTCTATATTAGTATCATTACATAGTACATGAAATCAATATTAAACAAAACATGCCTGTATGCAGCCCACTCATGTCCAGACTGGTTTGGTAATATATTGCTTACAAAAGAATGTTTTATAAAATATTTAAAGGAAACATATCTATCAGAACTCAAGCAATAATTCTCCTTCAAATATAATGCAAGCTTATTCATCATTCATGTGTTATTTTCAGAAGCATCATGCATAGATCCGGGTGGACTTTGCCAAGGTGAGTTCTAGGCATGCATGGGCTAATACAAGTAATGAACCGAGTATCACAGCTACTTGATCACTAGATATAGTACGTTATCGAAATTATTTAACAATACCCTACCTAACAATTATTCAAAACAATACTGCCCGCCTCCCTGTGAGGGACCAACTTTTGTTTAATTTAGCAATGTCAGCTTCAGAAGGTTCACTAATAAACAGCAAACTGCCTTAGTTAATGTTAATTTTGTATGTATTTGAAAACTTAAACATTAAAATAGGATACTTAATATTTTGATACAACACCTCTTCCCCTTTAATATTGGTATTTGTTATCATATCAAGTACCAGTACCTATCCCTATAGATGAGTAATGGGAAAAAGTTTTCAGATCATGTGTGTCGTGTAGACGGGAAAATAGTGGTAATGCCATTTGCCATTAAGTAGAGCTTTTAAGCATGACATTCAGGACACTGTCTGATTTACACATGAAGGATATTAAAGAATGTGTTATGGACATGCATTAACCATTTTTCCCTGTAGTTTTTAACGTTATTCAGTGAAAATATACAATGACACTTCACATTGATTCGTTATGCAAGTTAATTCAATATCAACGCAATCCAAATGTCTTACCCATTAATGCATGAGTTCCTCTAAAAATTGTTGTCTGGATCTATGGCAAGTTTGAAAATAACTTTTGAATTAAGGATTTGCAAACTATTTGAAGGATAGGTGTTAGTCATGCTTGTTCTCATTAACATTTCCTCTTCAACTGTTTTCACTGAACTACACTTTCACAGCATTGGTAGATTTAATCAAAAGTACTTGGCTGCTCCTAGATGCAACTCCTGGCTGCAGACAATAGTTTATCACCAATGATATCACACTAGCTGTCCTTGAGGGCCTCATCATGATTCCAAATTTATCAAATGACTACACATCACTATTTGGTAAAAAGGTTTTAATAAATATTTCAGTAATTTGTGTTTCCAGATATCTAATACTTTAAGAAAAGCTATTTAATTCTTACAGATGAAATTTTACAAAAATGCATTACTTTCACTAATATAGATGGTTAACCCATTCACACTCAGAGTTCCTCCAGAAAGTTTCGTCTGCTACTCTCATACTTTTGAAAATAACTTTGGAATGAAGGAAAAGTTCACAAAATATTTGAAGGAGAGTTCTTGTTTGGTGTTTGATGAAGATTTCTTCTGCAAATATTTTCCAAAAAATGCTTTGGTTTCAAAAATATCATCAAAATTGTCAGGCCTGTTTTGGCTGCTCTAAGTGTGAATGGGTTAATAGGTTATGCAGCTTTGATAAGGAGCTGGTTGTATGGCTGACGATTCCTAAGGCACTTTAAGCTATTGCCATGTTGATTGCTCTTGACGTTACCCTTTCTGACTCACAATTTAACCCATTCACACTCAGAGTTCCCCAGGAAAGTATAGTCTGCTATTTTCATACTTTTGAAAATAACTTGGAAATAAAGCAAATTCTCATAAAATATTTGAAGGAGAGTTGTTGGTAATATTCTGATAAACATTTCTCCTTCAAATATTTTTGATAAAAACGCTTTTGTGAGGAAAATATCAACAAAATAGTCAGGCCTGTTTTGGCTGCTCTGAGTGCCAATGTGTTAAGAATGAAGTTTCCCTTTTCAGCCCTGTAATGCCATTATTTCATACCTACACTACAAGCACTGACAAACCAGGGTTCTATACACATGTGTAGGGTCACCAGAGAATGAAAATGAAATCACAGGTCAGAAAGGGATTAGGTAACCTTAGCATCAGTCACCTGGGTCATGAATATGCATGGTTTAATTATCTTACTCACGCAGCCACAGTTGTCTGAGCAAACAGCCACATGGGTGTCATCAAAGACCTTATAACTACATGTCAGCACCATTTGTATTGATTTATGGGCCAAATAAACATACAGATCTGCAGAACAATTCATTGATGTCATGATGTGCATGGATGGCTTGAACCTTTTCAGTCGAAAACTATTGGGGAGCCCATTTCAGTCATTTCGAGATCTCTCTGTAAAGCATCTAGATCTTTGGGGTCCATATCGACAGTGACAGAGAGCCAATCCTGGATGAGGGAGGCAGAGAGAGGAGCCGAGTCTGGCTTGTTCCTGAAAAAAGAGAAAGCAAAGGTAAAAAGGTATTCGGTTTATGGTCTTGTATCCACCGAAGTGCTCACACTAACTGGCCAAAGTATTGATATTATTGTCATTGTTATTAATGTTGTCCTAACAATAGAGATTGTCCGATCAATCGGACATGCCGATTAATCGCTCATTCAACCTCTGATTTTGATGATCGATTGCAATTTTATAAGATCGATTATTTTGATTATTTTGAAAAAATAAATTGTATCTAGAAATAGCCTATTGATGAATTGAGAGTCTCCACTAAAGCCTGCAAAATCTTAATCAATATCAAGCAGTACTTTAACAAAAACAAAGGATTTCAAGGGGTATTTAAGAGAGTTAGATTAGCTCCTTTACAAAAATGGAGCCAAGAACCCTTGAACAAGCCAAGACTACCAAAAGAAAACTGCGCTTATACAACTTCGATTATTAGTCGATCATCGGTCGTTCAGATGGACCGATGATTGATCTTGAAAATTGTGACCGATTCCGAACGCTACCTAACAATGATCCCAATACAGGTTTAATATTGGCATCCTAACAATGAACTTTCTGAAAAGCATTGTTAGGATCTCAATACAATCCAGTAAAACAAACAACTTGACCAATCAGCAGCGAGATTCAGAGAGGAGTTGAAAATAAGTTTATTTATTGTCATTGTAACAGACATATGGTCTATCATGGTGGTTGTGTTACACATGCAGATTGAAGGCTAATAGAATAGCAGCAAATTTTTATCTAAGATTTTGATTATACCATTAACTGATATTGATTTTGTAAGGTCAGATATGTCGACTAAATATAGTATAACTGGCCAAGAATTGACACATTTCAGATTATAAGATTTGGTGAGAAATGCTTGCCTAAGTTTATACCTTGCTAACATACCCAATTTGACACAAAGAATATCTCAAATTCACTGTAACATAACAGTCACTTAAGTACGGTGAAACAAGCACATCCAAGAATAACAGTGAGAAATATAAAAAATATGAAAAACAAAACAAAGGAAAGACAGCATAAATAATGAAATATGTAAATTAGGTTGGATAGGGTATAGCCAGATGACCACTCTGCATGTCAATGTTATCATTGTTATTCAAGGAAAAGCACTATCTAGTAGGTAGGCTCACAATGATATCCTTAGTTTGTTTCTGCTCTATGTGCATACACCTCCCTGGATTCTATAAGCTAAGATCCGGTCAAATCACATAGAATTAAATAGACTTACCTTTCACTTCTGGAGTAGCCCAGACCGAGTTGGTACTCTAGGTCAGACCCTACACCGTATCCTGCCCCGGTGCCTTTCGGTGTCATGGCAAGCACCGGTGGCAGAATGTCCACCACGCCAGATTTGGAGAATTGCTTTGTGACGGTGGCTAGGAGATCGGGTGGTGAATCCGCACATATATTCCCTCCTTGCAAGAAATTTGGCATATCGGTTTCAACGGAGAGTCTCGAGCTCTGTGATGCCTCGGATAAGAATATTAAGGGATTTGATTTGGCCTCTGGTGGAGAGGCGGAGTTCTGTAAGAGGTCAGTGGGCGATAAAGTCTGCAGAATTGATTTATTTGGCAAGCCATCACCGAACGTTGGTAGCATATTCCCAGTAGAGGGCGCTAGCGTTGAGTGACCTTCGGTCAATGCTTTTGCAGCCATAGCCTCACTGTATGAGGGCAGCCTCTCCAGCATACCAACGCCCAAATTAGGTGTCACCGCCATCGGTTCAGACTGATTTGTACTCCATTCAGCCATACTTCCACTGAAAACATTGTCATTTTTAGCTAACTCTTGATTGTTGACTAGGTTGTTCCCAACCAAGACACTAAGTCCTGTATTCTCTTTGGTATCACTGCTTGCCATCTGGTTGCGGTTGTCCCCATTGTCCCTGTGACCTTGACCTTCCTCTGCCTGTTGACCTTGACCTTCCTCTGCTCCGCTGCTGCTGCCCGTGCTGAGGGTGTGTGACTTTGAGGCCAGCTGTGGCATGTGGTTTCTGATTGGGTGGACAAACGGGGCTGTTTTCTTCTGCATATTTTGCCACCTCTCCAAGAGATCTTTGTCGGCATTCGTTAGTAGAAGACCCTCCTGCTCTTTTTTCTCTGTTGAAAAATGAATAGATAAATAATGAGTGTACAGTTCTGTTGAAGATGAAAAAGTTAGGATTGAGGGTTTTAAGTAGATCTAGTAGCTACCAATTGCTTAAATATAGCCGATTGTTGAGCAACTTGTCCAATAGACAAAAGAAAATTCAACTTCCCTACCTCATCACCATCAATTACTATTAAAATTCTATATATATGTAACTTTTTGTTCTCCAAAATCTAAAATTTTTGAGACTTACAAATATACTTGCAACATGCCTTTCAACTTAATTAAGTACTGAGAGTGCAGTCATCATTTTCAGGAACAAACTTAACCCTTCTAATGCCACATACGTATATCAGCCTGTGCAGGGATCGATCTTATAATGTTTTGCAAGGTGCTTTATGGGTGACTAGCAAAGAAGAATCTAGGCGCCCACAACAAATATCAGGAGCCCAAGTCTTACAATCAGCTCTCTCGCAATCAGCTGTCCTGACTGGCATCCTCCTGGAAACCATGCATATGTTAACTTAGACTTAATTTCTTAATTCCTAGAGTAGGTACTAGGTAGTCTAGGTGCAATTCGGGCACCTAGGCTCACATATTCTAGGTGCAGATTTGAAAATCTAGGCGCATTTGTGCCTTTTAAGGGTGAAACCTGCTGTGTGTGAGGAACACTGACCTAGAGAGCTATGCACGCATATATGCATGAGAAATGATCAAATTTATTTCAAGAAAGGATTAGTTTATCCAGAGAAATACATCCCCTTGATACGCAACCCTATAGGTACTGCATGCTAGCCTCTACGGCATCTGCGCCTCGGGTTACGCGCTGTAGCCTGGGGTTATATTGGTCACGTGATCTGTGCAGTAAGCATGCACTGGCTGGCTGGGGGATGTCATCCTATCTAGGTCAGATAGTTAGAGGCAGCGAACTCCCCCCCCCCCCCCCCCTCCCCAAAACAATTCTTAGAAATTAGCCTACTGGCTAATCTGGATGGGCTGAAATATTGTGTATGCTCTTTTGGATAAGAATTTTAGAAATCCTGGCTAAGACCTGAGCTGCTATCACTGTTGACTTACTTTTCCTCTGTTTCTCCTTCCTTTTCTTCTCCATCGCTTTCTCGATCTTTTTCTTCCTTTTCTCTTCGCGCTCTCGCTGTCTCATGAGTGCAGTGACCGGACGAGCTTTCCCACTCTCCTGTCTGGCACTTGTGGAGGAATCTGAACACAACAAGAGGAAAACAACTGGTTCATCATAGAGGGGAACTTGAGAAAACTTTTTTTTTTTTATTGCTTGAAAATGAATAAAAAAAGTTTTGAAAATTTAAAAAAAAAAAAAAAAAAAAAAAACTTTAGAAAACATGCAGGGGAGAGACATCTCCATTTCCAAGTAATTATTGAAGACATTTTTGAGATATTCAATTTTATTTCAGATAACCAAGTCCTAACAAGTAGGATTTTATTTAGTCATATAAATAGGTACACTCACATATTTTGCTCAGGAATATCTTAAATACCTATGGCAATACTGAACCGTAATATTATTAAAGCTGCATCCAAATGTGACTGTTAGAACATTACTTACAGCTACATGTTTTGTCATTGCTAACACAGTGATGATGCCTCTCGCAAAAAAATATATGACAGAAGCTGAAATTTTGCCCTAGCCTTACGGATTTGCTGGTACCTGGTACAAGCTATACCATTTAAGGTTTTGATGCAGTCTTCAAGCCGGATTTTCTTATACAGACTCGGGCCAAACTGTTCAAAAATATTAGTCCCCTCTATAGCATTTAAGGTTTAAAATCCTGCAGATAAGCGGGATAGCCTCATGTGCAGAAAACCTGTGGGTGAGACATGCATGTAGCCAGTGGGTATAGCCGACATCCTGCCTTGACGTCCCAGCTCATCTAATTGCTGTATGACTGGGTCACCAAAATCCCAGTCAAGATAAAATTAAATAGTCAATCATAATTTAGGCATGCACTATATGTAATAATTTGAACTTTAAAATATGTAGACGTCTACCCACTACGTGTCCTCCATAAACCAGTTATTGGGTGCTAGAGGCATGAACAGATTAATGAAATATTGGTCAAACTTACCAGCCATCTGTCTGTGGATGCCCGCATTGAGGAGTGCCTTCTTCAACAGGGCCTTGGTGGGCGTGGACACTGTCTTATTCTCCGACACAGCACTCTTCCCCGCATCAATACTGACTTTCAACTGACTAGTCGTGGTAGTAGACGCATGGACCTGAACATCCACCTTCGCAGTTTTCCCCATGGACACTGCGATTTGATTGGTCAGCATTTTGGAGCCATCTGTAGATTTGGCACTGAGCATTTCCACATCAGTACTCATGGCCAAGTGGTTGCTGACTGTAAGATTAAATACCTCCTTCTCTGACTTGAGTTCAGTGAGTTTCTTGAGCGTCCCTGAGGACGTCAATGCTGGTGCAACAGAGGTACCAGTGGCCTGGTTCATGTGTAAAGGCATGTTGCTGACTAGGTTGACAGATGGCGCCACTGTTGGCGCACTGGGCCCTGATTTTTCCGACTCCCTTAATGATTTAAGAAAGGCACTAAGACCAAAGTCTTGTGAATCATCAGTCTTATCTTGAGGGCTGGTGGTGGTGTTTTTGGAGGAACTTTCTTCAGCCCCCTGGTGACCACTCAGTCCAATAGAGGGCGCTTTACTCAGTGACCCAGGGAAACTCGGCTGAGAGATAGGATGTGAAGTTGCCGTCACCGGACCAATGGCTGTCTTAGCTGGAGCAGGCGTTAAAGTTCCTGCAAACGTCTTAGGGGGAGATGGAGTTAATGTTCCAGAAAATACTTTGGCCGGTGCAGGGGTTAAAACTCCTGCAAAAGTCTTAGGAGGTGCTGGCGTAAGAGTGCCAGCAAAAGGCTTAGGTGGGGCGGGGGCTAACGTCCCAGCGAATGTTTTTGCCGGAGCCGGGGTGAGGGTTCCAGAAAAAGTCTTAGGTGGCGCTGGTGTCAATGTACCGGCGAATGTTTTTTGTGTGTGCGCGGTTCCACAGAATGCGCTGTCACTGGAGGATAGGATGGAGGATGCAGGTGAGCGGAAGGCAGAAAAAGCGCTTGAGACGCCTGAGGAAGATACCGAGGAGACACTCTCTGAGGGGGGCATTTTGGAGGTAATGGACGATGATGATGATGATGATGGGTAAGGGGTCAAGGTCGTAGCTGAGGTCACTGGCGGGGTCATGGAGGTAGCCTGAGTTGAGGATTCAACCTTGTCAGTCTTTGGTACTCTTCGGATATTTAAAGCTTGAAGTTTCTGTTCTCGAGTCGTGTGATAGTCCATTATTTCTCCCATGATAACCTGCCTTAGATGCGCTCCTTTCAAATCCTGCAAAAAGGTAGGGAGAAATGAAAAAATAACTATTCTTACTTTAAACTTTTCAATTTATCATAATCACACCTGACAATCAGATCAATTTTCAAATATTGTGTTCCTTTGGGAAAATGCATATAGGTAATTTATCTGGTCTCTGGGGCAATACCCTAGCATTAATTCCATACGTGGCAGAAACTGTTCCAATGTATCTTTAAGCATTGTCCAGAAGGAGAGCGCTTTCCTTACCTGTTTTTCAAAATCAAAATTGAATGCTGGGATGCAGATTGGCTCGTCGTCGGTGTCGTGGTATTTGGAGAGGTAAGGATGGGCTAGGGCGTCCTCGACGGTGATGCGTTTCCGGGGGTTGAAGATGAGCATCTTGTTGAGAAGGTTCAGGGCAAGGGGGTGGGCCCTTGGGTACATGGTTCCCCATAGTTCTGGCTGCTTTGGACCAAGGCCTGCAAGATGAATACAGTCAAGGTTCAACAGGTGTACTAGTGCAGAAATAATTTAAAAGGACTTTAACCCATTAATGCTTACAGCGGTCAAAAGCAGCCTGACATTTCTGATGAAATCTTGCTGGCAAAAGCATAGTTACAAAAATATTTGATGGAGAAATGTGAATCAGGGCACAAACAACAACTCTCCTTGAAATATTTTGTGAAATCATCGTCACATCCGAAGTTATTCTCAAAAGTGTCATAGATCCAGACTCCACTTGCTGGAGGAAATCTTAAGCATTAATGGGTTAACATACTCCCATATTGCCTAAAACGTACATGTATATAAGTGCACTTCACAGTTACAGCTTAAACAAGACTAAGTTATATAGGCGAGGGTTTCTAGAGGTCTACATATTTCTTAACCTCACAAAAAACAGCATTTATTTCTACAACAAACTCATTTATGGATTCATGATCTTCCTTAAAACACTGTAAGATGATACCGAGAAACGTCTCAAGTCCCAGTTGACAGAACAAAGATAATGGTAATTACAATAAGTTTTGAAAAACTGTTTTGCAAGATAGTAGTGGGCCGGCATACAATTTTTTGGGATAAAAAAATATGAAACTAAAACATGTTAGGTGAATCCTGTGTAGACATATAGATATAGTTCAGCCATTAACATTAAGGTGATAGTCTAGTACACCAAGATTATCACCACTAGGTGGTGTCCTGGGCTGGCCCCTAAGCATGGATATCAAAACAAAAGATTGCACATGAGGAGTGGTCCCCCGCCACGAATCTCGACCTCACAACTTTGTATTGTGCTACGACCATGAGCACAAAAGGCGGGTCCCATTGGGCCCTCCGTGTTAAATTGGTCCCAAACAACATGGGTGTCTGCTTCGACCATGCAGATTCCTTCGATACGGTATTCTAAACCATTGTTTTAGAATATGACAGATATGAACCCCCTCTAGGTGCAAGGTCATGTCATAAGTACCTTGTAGTATGACAGAACCTGAAAATCGGCATTAACTACGTAAACCACGTGCTGTTAGTAATCTTGAGGCATATTGGAACATTCAAAAATGTTTTTCACATACTCATCGTGCAGATTCTCGGTTTAGGTAGGACCTTGCACCTCACCAAAGACATGAATGATCAAATGGTAGAGTTTGGTTTTCAAGGAAAGGGTGAGTCTTGACATTTTGCCAAAAAAACGAACACAGCCAGATGTGTTGGAAAAGGGTGCCACATCAACTCAAAATAGCAAATTATTGATAAGTTTATCATTATTCTGTAACTATGAGATGAAAGCTATACAATAGCAGAAGTGCCGTTGTCTACATTTAACTCAGTTTTCAGATATTTAAGTTTTAAAAATGACCCTGGTATCGCGTAGGGTTCTACCTTAACAAACCCGTTTTCCTCGGACAAATATAAATTCTACAAGTATTGTCGCATCCAATACAATGGATCCTAGCACAGAACGACCTAGGCCACATTCGGAGAACATACAGGATCGGGCGAATATGGAAATACATTGACAAAAGAGCAATATTTTTAGAAATATTTACAATACTTACCTCTGATGAAGTTTCTGACTAGGTCTGAGTGGCACATACGCAGAGCCTCCCTGTCAGGAGAGCCCAGGATCCCCACGATCAGCTGAAGCTGGTTCATAACATCTTTACCTGCAAAAATCACAAGAAGCAGGTTTCAAGGAGAGTCTTTTTTTAACCCATTCATACTCAGAGATCCACTAGAAATTTGTTGTCTGCTACTCTGATACTTTTCAAAATAACTTGGGAATAAAGCAAAAGTTCACAAAATATTTGAAGGAGAGTTGTTGGTTGACTTCTCTTTTACATTTCTCCTTCAATTATTTTGCAAAAAATGCTTTTGTTAGAAAAATATTTCCAAAATTGTCAGGCCTGTTTTGGCCGCTCTGGGTGTTAATGGGTTAACTCCAACCCACAATTACCCTTCACATATGTTGTGAGTTCACGATTAATGAAAGTTATTTTCAAAAGTATTACAGGGGCAGAAGACCCTTGTCAAAGACATCTCCAGACATGAGAGATCTCCATTAACATGGGTTAAGATCTATCCTGATCTTAGATCTGACCATATCTGCTTATAGCCAAGTGCTACAATTATCTAGGTTAAACTTAGCTGATCGACGTTCAAAGTATCCTGGTGTTCAATTTATCAAGGTTCCTAATTTTTTCTAATGAAGAACATCCGGGCATCGAAAAAGTGTTCAACTTATCCCAGTGTCCAGTTTATCAAGGTGTTCAACAGTATATGCATTTAGGATTGTGCATTTATCTTTATGCAGATTTGTTTGGATTAACAGATTAGCATCCCTTCAAAAACTTTCCATGGCCATATCAATGTGAAACAATTTCAAGCCAAACCACTGACCCCAAAGAAATTCTTTAGCAACCTCAAGTTTCTACTAAGTTATAGAATATCATAAGGTGAAATGTTGATCAAATAACAACTCAGCTTTGAATATCATATGCATATAGTATAGCTTGACTCTGGGAATGTTTATTTTCAGAATTATTCAGTATTCAGTTAAGCCTTAAGTTTACCTGGGAAAAGTTGCTTTCTTCCCAGCATTTCTGCCAGAATGCAGCCCACTGACCAGACGTCCACGGCTGCCGTGTACTCAACCACGGACACCATGAGCTCTGGAGCGCGGTACCAGCGCGTGGCAACGTACTGCGTCATGAAGTAATTCTTGTGGTCCTCAGGCGCTGTCGATATCGCTCTCGCCATACCTGCAATGTGACACAGGATAATATCTAAACATGTTTCTGATAATCAGCAAATCAACATATCAATCAGATGCCAGTATTGATTAAGAACACACACTATGACATCATATGTTTTGGTCATTTCAAACAAATTAGAGCTTCCTTTCAATGTGAATGCAAGGCGTTTTTTAACAAGTACATGCAAAGAAAAGCATTATGATCATTTAAATATTAAAAAAAAGTTTCTGATAATAGGTAAGATGCAAGAATAAAGTCTTACGATTGGAAATTAGCATTTGATGAGGTGTTAACTAGTGTTTGGACGATCATCAATTATAAGGGATAATCAATCGTTTACCTCTCTGATTCTGATTAATCGAGTACGCAACTGGCAATCGATAATAATCGGAAAAGGTGACACCTAGTGGGAAAATATAGAACTAAATGACAGACAAGTTGTCAGCTTTCTAGCTATGAAACTAAGCTCCAAAGACACTTCAAAACGAAGTTAAGGTAGGTGCTAATAGCAAGTAATTGTCATAGACTATCACTTATTATTAGGCTCTAGACCTCTAGTACCCAATTACTGCAAAAGTGCGATAAACTGATTATGATCGATAATCGATTGGTTGGCTGATTATCGATCATGAAATTGCAACCGATTCCCAACCCTAGTGTTAACATAATACATCTGTCAACTGACATTGGTAACTAGCTAAATTTGTTTTTTTTGATGTCTCATCAAAGTGCAGTTTAATTTCTAGAACAAGTGAAAAATAGGTTTGGTTAAATTTAATCAGAAAAATATGGGAAACAAAACAGTTTAGCTTTATATTGTTAAGAATTTCTGATATAGCATCCCTAATTGACCCTAAATGTTCAGGACAGTCTGTACCAGATTGAATAAACATGCATGTCAGAAATAACGCTATTGTTTCATGTCAGTGACATTACTAAGAACCGTAAGAGCATAAAGTACAACATATGCCAAAGATGTAATAGCATTTCTTTTATTGCCTTTCTAAAAATGATTCAACATTATATAAATAGCTGTCCAGACACTGACACGTGTGCTCATCAATTACATGCATTATCAGTGCATATTGACAATGAAATTATTGAATTACTGAATGGCCAACAATTTTCAAACTCTTTTGACAAGTCAAAAAATCAAGTCGTTTCTAAATGATAATATTTCAGCTGCGAAAAAATAGGTACAAACCAGAAAATAGGAAATAACAATGGTGTGCCCTTTCAAACATTAGAGCAAGTTTACTCACCGAAGTCTCCTATCTTTAATTCACAGTTTTCATTGACCAGGAGGTTGCTGGGCTTCAGGTCGCGATGAATCACGTTTGCAGAGTGAATATACTTCAGTCCCCGCAATATTTGGTATAAGAAGTAACGAACATGTTCGTCTGACAATGGCTGATTGGAGTGAATGATCCTATGTAGGTCACTCTCCATCAAATCCAACACAACATAGACATCCCGAAACTCTGAACATGACAGCTTCGGTTTAAGTATCTCCCTGATGGCGATGATATTGTCATGCTTGAAATGTTTAAGGATTTTGATCTCCCTGTATGTTCTTTTTGCAGTGGTGTCAACATCGAAGACCGCGGGAATTTTCTTGATGGCAACTTTATCATTGGTCCTCTTATGTATAGCGGAGCACACGACTCCATAAGCGCCAGATCCTATGTTCTCAAGTAGAGTATAGTCATCGCTTTCTATGGAGAATTTCACGCTGAATGCCTTCTTGCGCAAGGCTAGAATATTCTTGTAAGCCTGGCTTTGATGATCCCTGCTTTTCTGTTCCATCTTTGGGTTTGTGCATTTCACGGTTCTGCACAACACATCAGGAAGAGCATCTGATAGACATTGTTGATTCTTCACCCGAGTATCATCTGTAATATGAAAATAGGATAAAATTGACAGACATGATATGCAGGTATACTTTTGGCTATGACGGACAATATGCTCGGTCCCAGTCCCATGCATAAAAAGTATGTGCATTGGACCATGCATAGGCCGGATTCCGTATGCCGGAACTCGGCTGCTACCACGGACCAATATCACGGCACACACGATGCTATTTACGATGTAATTAGCATGTTTATGCCGGACAAACACGTGTCTAGCAGTCGGCTTATTCCCGCCGAGACTAACACATGAGGCCAATATAAAGATTTTTGCATAATTTTTTGGTCAAAAACGTGTGTTTTATGCATGTTTTACGTTGATTGGGAGTTGGGAGGACAGAAAAAACTTTAGGGTAGGGATCTTTTTGAATAAAAACTTGTTAGGGTAGGGTTACAGGAAACAAACAACTTAGGCCTGAGCTGAGTTACGTTCGGCCAGAAAGCACCGTCTGGTATTTTTCAGCAGACAGATACATGTATAATAAACGTTCAGCCAGGCATATTCTTTAGCTGTTTTGACTTTTGTATATATATCAAATGAGGTCCCCAATGCAATAACATGCACCCTTGCATATGACGGACTGCTTCTGTCATATGCATATGACGGATTATGCATATGACGTACCAATTATCCTGGTCCCACTGAGTCTGTTATTCCGAGTTCACCTGTAGTATGCACTACATAGATATACATGTTACATGTATATTAGTTATGTAATTTAGTCACACTTCTATAGACCTGTATAAATGAGTGCATGATAATGAATGTGCCTACATTTCATGCACCTGTACCTCATGCTTCCATTTTCATTTTACAAATATGCAAATTATATTGAAGAGAACAGTTCATGTTCCTGTTAACAGTACATTACCCAAGCAGGCTTGAAGGTAATCAGGAGGTGGATCTATGGAGATGGTAACAGGCCACGTTCCCCTATTCTTCCTTCCAACACTCAGGAGGTTATTGCTCGAAGAACTGATATGGGCTCCATGGCAAGACTACAGGACAAAATATGACCAGCCACTCCAGTCAATTCATTTCCATACAAATAATAGCTGCCCATGCCAGAATATAATTAAGCATGCAAGCCAATCATCCTGTGGCAGGGGTCTACAAGTATTTGTCCTAGGTAGAGCTTGCAACAAACAATTGCTGCAAGCGCACGGCAACTTTGGTGGTCCCAGAAATTTGTTTTAAAAATGCGAATAAGATCAATCAATATACAATAAATGGAGATCATATGTTTTAAAATAAAATCTTTATCAAAAAGTAATGGTATCCTTTACTGGCCATACACTGCCCAAAGGATTGCCAGTTAGCATTCTAACGCTTTGAACTGACACGCTTTAAAGCCTCTTCTATCACTAGTATTTAATGTGATCCTGTGATCGGTTCATTACAGGAAATGTGCACATAGCGTACCGTAAGCACCACTACACTTCCTGGGTCGTGGCTATGGTGGCAGGCTATGTGTCCAGCAAGCTCCTCCCCCAAGAATGTTATGACTCTGGCAGGTCCGGATGTGCTGGTTATTATTTGTATTGGTCAAATTCAGTGAGCTGTCCGAGGGGGTGTTACACACGAAGTGACAGCTTTACAGGTTTTCACTCGTTGAAGAAGATTGAGTATAAAAGCAGTTTTATTGGAAATGACTACCAAACAGTGGGATATATAGGTAAGGAGGTATATAATACACCGGCTTACAGCTTAATATATGATTTTAGCGTGATCTTGAGGGTTGAAAGTTGTATCTAGTGACATTCAAAGGTTCTATGTGACCATTTCCTGTCATGTTCAAGCCTGAATGTGCATGTATATGGGTGTGCATGACATACTTCCTGCTATTGGCTTTATACTACACACATGACAGGAATTGCGCACACTGAACTAAAGGAAGTCACTAAATGCCACTTTCTGACTACTAAAAGGCCCTAGAACTCCTACATCAAGTTGCTAACTATCGTATCATATAATTCCTTAAATAAATATCCCACTTTTGTGCAGCCATTTCCAAGAAAGCTGCTTTTATACTCGATCTTCTTCAACGAGTGGAAATCTGTAAAGCTGTCACTCCTTGTGTCGACACCCCCGCCAATACACATAAAAACCAGAACGTCCGGGCCTGCCAGAGGCAGCGTTCCCGAGGGGGTCGACTAGACAGGAAGCACGGCTGTATCACAGTGTGCCATCGTCCTGGAGTCTACACAAGTAGAGTTTCCAGTACGGTTGGCAGTGTGGCCATATCCTGTAATGCAATTGCCAAAGGATAGTCATGTGTGTGTGCGTGTAAAAATTAAAACAATATCAATGTTTTAGTACATTTTCTTTAACTAGAGATCTCTATCCATATCTTTCTTATGACAGACCCAGATTAATATCAAATATTTATGATTGTCGATATTTTAAATCAAATAGTTCAATTTAGATCAGATCTTGTTCGTGGGGGATTGCCGTGAGACTTAATACTCCTCTCCCTCATATTCGCCCATTTCTTACCTATCATCTGAGAGAAGTATTTCTCTGCTATCATTTTCGGAATTGATCAATTTCCTGTTCAGTGATCGGTTGATATAGCTTAGGCAAACCACCCGTATTTAAATGAATCATCATTTATATGAATAAGCACATTGGCATTCGTGATCTTCACAAGAATGAAGTTCTTGTTTATAAACTATTCATGAACAGAGCGACGTTGTTGTGGTTAACCATTTTGATGTATCAACTCGGTCCTATCAACTCTTGGATGAAGAAATCAACTGATCACTGTCATCATTTGTACATTCTCTTGACGACTTGTAACAATGTTGCATATCACTAAGACATACAATCACAATGTATGGAATAATGTAACAATACGTTACGCTTCCAATCTGATTGTTATCATGTACCTTAATATCCCATATTCGCCCATCGTGAGGTGTGTGTCGCTGCAGTGGGGTATCATGTCACCGCTCTGACAGGAGGAAATCAACAACTTCCCAAAGTCAAGGTCGTCTGTACAAAACGACGAACGATCTACGTATGTTAGTCGCCGGTGTGATCGGTGTACGGGTACGCCACGTAGAAACGGGAGTTATAGATCGATCGCCCTACACATAAATCGATTACTGTCGTGAGGTTACTTCGTATAAACTTCAAATTAAAGATTTTTTACCTCTCATTGTGTAGTTGTCGGGGTTGATTACAAAGTTGTCCGCTAAGTCTGAAGTTTTATTCCACTTCTTTACATCGGGTGAGTTTCGTTCAGGCTTCTCTCTTGAGGCTGGAAGCGATTCCGAAATGAGGATCTCCCCACCTTTATATATGACAGTGGGTGTTACTAAATTTAGAACCTATTGTGACGTCACAGCCTGAATCGGTAATCACTCAGAGTTGGCTAGGAAATTCCCTTGACGACGAACACACTGCCTCTGTGTATCATTTCCCGCGGCAATGTAATAGGGTATATTCACATAAGCGCTTGTACCACCAGAGTGGTACAAACAGCAGCTGGGGGCCCTATTACTGCTGTGCTAAGCATTACAGAATAGCCTGTTTTTCAACGTTCATGTTCAATTAATGCTATTTAAAAACTTATTTTATGGGAAGTTGAAAAGAATATCCTCTAGAAATACTTCAGCAAGCATACAACTTTGTAAAGGAAGTAAAATAAATATGATTGATTGATTGTGGTATCTTATATCTTAAATAGCTGCTCTATTTCAGCTGATTCCTATCTCCCCAGAGCTGTTTCAACATAACCCACTATCAATGTTAGCTGACCTCTTAGTTCTATTCTGCAATACAAAATTAGCATTTAATGGTGCCTTAGGAACATTCTGTCACGCTTTAATAGGAAGCATACATGTTCAAGAGTTTTACCATTTCCTGCCATCCACTTACCACATACTTAATTTTGCTTTACAGACCTCCTAACTCAAAATGCCACTGGTCCCATAGGACCTGTATCACCTAGGATCTTATGGTCCTGCAAAATCTTAACTGGCCCCACATATTTTCCTTTAACTTAACATTGCATGATACTTAATTTTGCTTTACAGACCTCAACGCTAACTCAAAATGCTACTGGTCCCATAGGACCAGTATCACCTAGGAATATATGGCTAGGATCTTATGGTCCTGCAAAATTTTAACTGGCCCCACATATTTTTCTTTGACTTAACATTGCATGAAATTAACTGACATTTCTTTTAATTCATTTTGTCCTCATTTATTTCAAAAATGTTTGGGAGCATTTTCACGGGAAACTTGTAAACAAGAATGTCCCCCAAATGTTCACTGGCTCTGTAAGACCAGTTGAGGTCTTTTTTTACTGGCCCAATGCCGTTTTGGGGAATTTTTACTGGCCTCGGGCCACAGGTACACTGTTAGTGTCAAGCCCTAATTTAGTTTATTTCATTTTCTGTGGAGAGATGGTCAACTTCCTATCACAGACAGTGCCTCAACTACAGCAATTTCCGAAAATAATTGTGGCATTATAACCAATGGTGGGAGCAAGCCAACCTTGGTATCTATATCTCTGTGATAGTCTGCAGTTGCATCTCGTTCTGTGGTAAATCTTGATAGATTTAAAGAAAAATGTGAGGAAGTTGTAGCAGCCAAGTTAGAAACATTTAATTCTCAATATGGTTATTGAGAAAAGGATTAAATATTTGGTATCTAGAGAACAGTGTGAGGTGTAGAATACTTGGGTGCTTGACAGATGCCTACTCTCTCCAGCAGTGGGACAGCACTGCAGTGACAGCACAATAGGGGGCTGTTTGTACCACTAGGCCAGTGACCATATGGGCAAGCTGCCTTATGTGAAGCATTCCTATTCCCGCAGGAGCCCGTGACACACACAAACAGAACAGAAGCGATAACATTAACAGGAAAATGAAGAGCTTACCAGAAAAAAATATGTTAATACCTGTTAACATTATTATTTGGAACGTGTGGAGTTCGTTTTTTCGACTCAGTTTACACTTCGGTATTTATCAAAATTTAGAAATACCCCACAAGCACACTGACTTCTCCTGGAAATGTGCTTTTAATACAAAGGGTAAACACTGACATTGGATACTAATGTAACGAGATTGCTAGGTCACGTGATCTCGCGATCAGCAACCTGCAAAGCTGCCGGTGTTGATAACCCACTCCGGCAAGTGGGGGAGGACGGACAACAGAGGAAAGCCAAGGCGCTGCGCCAAAGAAACCCAAAAACCGTGATAGCATGCAGAGCAAGCGTAGCTTCGGGTGATGGGAACAATCACCGTCCACCAGAATTATGACTAAGTCGCAACTACAGTTAATACATGTATTTACAAAGACGTCTACAGGGGTGCAGGTCTGAGCAGAGCGGAAGTGCAAGGAAAACTAGCATGGCTAAATACAGAGATAGAGTGATAATACAGAGGCGTGCGGGTGCAAGAGTGCTTAAGTAAGTTAGCTTAAAGATAAGTAGATAAAGATCATGCACGCAAAGTGGAAAAGCTAGAAAGCAAGGAGTCTAAATGCTCGAGTCCAGATCAGTTCGCAAGAGTCGGATCACCAACACTGTATCAATTGGATCCCCGATCTTGGTTCCCGAACCTGACAATCAAGACTTAAAGTTAAAGTTAAAGATGAGCGAAAAAGCCTAGAGACTCCGGTGAGAGTATACTCTCCTACGCATAACATGCAAACACAAACCATCATTCTCTCGCACAGGTCATGGGTGATTGATCCCAAAATCCGGATCAGGTCCCAAATTCGCTAACACGATCCCCGAAAATTAGAGAGGATCAGTTCCTAAATGTAACCGAGAGTATATCGGAAAAGCCACATGACCAGCGTAGAATAACGATTTCCCTGAGTTCAGATGACTGCGGACCTCTGCGCAAAATAGGCAGAGCTATAACACTGTGATCCAGAAATCCTAGGATTAACGATTAATATAATTCCAAAAAGACGCAAAGTTTCCCAAAAACGACAGGATCGAAATCTCTAGGTCAGAGTAGAAATGATTAAGTTCTAGATCCAGTTAAGTTTCTGATCCAAGCAAGCAAAACGACTAAGTTAAGGATCAGTGTGAAAACGACTAAGTTAAGGATCAGTGTGAAAACGACTAAGTTAAGGATCGGCCGTGAAAACGACTAAGTTAAAGATCGGCCGTGAAAACGACTAAGTTAAAGATCGGCCGTGAAACGACTAAGTTTTGGATCGGCCGTGAAACGACTAAGTTAAGGATCGGCCGTGAAAACGACTAAGTTAAAGATCAGTATGAAATATTAAAGTTAAAGATCCTTATTCAAAAAAATATGCATGAAAAAGTCTAAGTGTCCCAATGTGCATCTGGCTCAGGTAAGATACTTCTAATAGCAAAAGCACTGCTGTAATTTAAACAACAGTAGGAAAACTATTATTATTCATAAACACCATTTTATTCACTAAATATCTAAGTTATAGATCTTAGGAAAATATTACAGGAAAGATCTGTGCAAAAGTTTATTTCAAAGATCAAGAATCCGAAAAGATCAGGAAAAGGTTAAGTGAAAGATCATGATTTAGAAAAGATCAGGAAAAGGTTAAGTGAAAGATCATGATTTAGAAAAGATCAGGAAAAGGTTAAGTGAAAGATCATGATTTAGAAAAGATCAGGAAAAGGTTAAGTGAAAGATCATGATTCATATTCAAATCACTGTTAGAGATAAGTTTAATAACATGTATGATCCCAGCAGAATGCTTAAGTCAAGGATCTCAAGATATCATGTCAATAGTTCAAAGAAATCATTAACAAGACATTAAAGTAAAAGATTAAGAAAGAAAATCTATTAAAGAATATTTAATTCATTATTTTTAATTCAAGAAGATCACACAAAGTGATCTTTGCTCACCTAGCGATAAGGTCAATAAAGCAAGGAGAGAGATTTTTACAAATATCCGTCCTCCACGAGCACACAGAGCTGCCGTATATATACCCACTTCAGGGTGTGATGCGGTTAAAATCCTACCGCAAAAAGTAATCCCTACCCACGAGTAGAAACGGCCAGAAATCATCCCTACCCACGAATTTGTTCAAATAAGAATATTAAATAGAGATAGGGGATAGGATATTTTCCCTTGAAAAGAGTAATTTAATAGGGCCAGGGTTCTAATATTAGTTTTAAGACCGCACGGCCGAGCGTGCGGTAGCGCGGAGTAAAACTCGCACGCGGAACACAATGCAGACGTGAAACTACCGAGGTGAGTGCCACGTCCGGTTCACCTCGTAGCTCACGCTACATCACTCCCCCTCTAGCATCTTGTCCCCAAGATGAACTCTGTGTACCCGAGGAAAATCACACAAGGGAATAGGTTGCTCTGCTCAGACTGCAAGGTGCCATGCAAGATAGTGGTGCAGCTGTGGATTCATATAGCAGCACACGAGGCATGACCGCAATATGGGTATCTTCCATCAATGTAAATGGGGTCATGGCCGCGTGCGCCACCACTCCATCCAAAGCCACCCCACGGTCCCTAAAGTTTATTAATCTATAACATTGGAGCGAAAAATTCCTCCACGATACGTTCCCCATCCGGCTTGTGGCGGGTGGCCCGGCTCACCATCCGAACGGGCACTCCAACTGTCTCGAGATGGGGGGCCTCCGCCGGCACTACTCGTTTCGTGCCCCAGAGTCGGTTCTCGCTTCTGAGTTTCTCCCTCTCCGCCAGTAGCTTTCCCCTCTCCTCCTTCAACTGCTCGACTTCCTTCCTCAGGTCGTCCCTCTCTTTCTCCAAGTCACTCATCTGCACCAGATCACCCTCAACCACGACTGTGGCATCGCCACCTCCCTCGACCTCATCCATCCTGACTACGTCCTCTCTGACCACGTCCTCTCGGATCTTGTCCTGCGCCTCCTTCAAATCCCTAACCCGGTGCCTCTCCTCTCTGTCCTTCCTTCTCCTCGTGATCTCCTTCTCCCGCTCCTTATCCTTCTCCTCCTGCTCCTTCTCTTTTGTCTCTCGTTCTTTCTGCTCATTCTTCTTCTTCTCGTCACGTTCTTGTCTCCATTTCCTCTCTCGCTCCTCTGCCTCCTCTTTCTTGCGTCGCTCCAGTTGTCTCTTTTCCCTCTTTTCCTTCTTTTCCTTCGCCCTTTTCTCCTCTTCCCTCTTTTTCTCTGCCTTCCTTGTGGCCTCCTTCTCTTTCCGTCTCTTCTCCTCGGTTGCTCTGTGGGTCTGCTTCGGTCTATCCACCGTGGTCCTCCGCCTCTTGGGTGCTGGCTCGGGGTCTGGGCTGGGGCTCTGACGGCTCTCTCTCCACGCCGCCACCACCTCCTCATCTCCCTCCATCACAGTCTCGGTTACGATCTTTCGTGTCAAGGCGGTGTTGTGGGGGCCTTCTCCATCTTCGCTACCACTTTCCTCCCGGTGGGAGCCGCTCTTCTGTTGGGAGCCGCCTTCCTCTTCCCCACTGCTTTCTGAGTTCTGGCTGGAGCCTGTACTACTGCTGGAGCTGCTGTCACTCTCACTACTGAACCTGGCCTCCGGGGTCCCACTGGGCAGAACTGTCTCCTCACCACCCGGATCCTCGTGGTGAACCTTCCTCCGGTGGCGGACCAGGTTACTGCGGGTTGAGAATGTCTTCTGGCACAGGCTACAGGCTTGAGATACCATGATGCTGAAAGAGAATGCAAGCCGTAAGGGCCGGGCCCGTCAATTGACATCTTAATGTGTTTCCGCCCTGCTCAGACAGCTTATCTTTCAATGTGGCCAGACAACAACTTCAAACGGCACCATCCCCCACTCATAGATTTAAGGACCCCGCTGCGCAGGAGGTGGCTTGAACATCCTCCCTTCACGTCCCAGAGCCATACGGAAAAGCATCCACATGGCTGACATTGGTATCGGACCATCCCCAGACCACTCAAAGCCCCAGATAGGCCACTCCTGCCAAGGCCTCACCTCAAATCTCCACCTCGTAATCCCGGAGACGTAGAGGCATTCCCCGGCTCCTTCCCGACCTTCCTGCTGACTCAGCCAGAAATCCCTCTGTACTCCCAGTTTCCTCACTTCCAACACCCGCCGTGTGGACTTCAGACTCAACTCTTGGGGTCGCCAACATGGTCTCTCCAGTTCCAACAGGCATCTGGTCAGAATCCTCCCCACCCTCGGCACCGTCCATTTCGGTTGATCCCATCACACGACTCTTCCAAGCCACCCACTTCTTGGGCAGTGGCCCAAAGAAGTCCTTTAAGCGGTCGAAATGAACAATTTTCGGCTTTCCCTTTACGCCATGCTGAATTCTGTAGGTGACACCTGACATCACTTTTATAACCATCCAGGGTCCATGCCATGGACTCAGAAGTTTACGACTCTGACCCTTTTTGGAGAATCGTCTGTACAGCCAAACCAAACTTCCCGGCGCATACTTGCCCTCCCAGGCATTCTGGTCATAGTATGCTTTCTGGCGAGCAGCACTTTTCTTCAGGTGGAGGCGGGCACGCTCCCAAGCAGCTTCAATCTGCAACTGCAGCCATCTGACGTAATCCGTGTCGGGTTCCGTCGCATCTGGGGGTCGCCCCACTAGCATGAGGGAAGGTGCGTTGATCTCTCGCCCAAACATGAGCATATTTGGACTCTCTCCAGTGGACTCCTGAATGGTGCATCTGTAGGCCATCATGGCAAACGGTAGAATCCCATCCCAGTCCCTCTGGTTTTTATGTGGTTGAAGGAACTTTGCCATCACGTCCAGAATGGTTCGATTGAATCTCTCCACTAGACCATCTGATTTAGGATTCAGAGGCGTGGTGCGCGTCTTCTTAATGCCCAGGAGCCGACACATTTCTGCCATCACCTTCGATTCAAAGTTCCTACCCTGATCGGAATGTAGCTGTCCCGGAACTCCAAATCGACACACCACCTCCTCCACCAATTTCTTGGCTACTGTTTCTGCCTCCTGGTTTGGGAGAGGGAATGCCTCCATCCACTTGGTGAAGTAGTCTGCCACTATCAACACAACTTTGTTTCCTTGATTGCTCTCGGGAAAAGGACCAAGGACATCCATGGCCATACGCTCCATTGGCCCTGCAACCAGGTATTGTCTCAAAGCAGCCCGATGTTTCCGAGCAGGAGCCCTCCTCGCACAGCAGGTGCTGCAGGATCTACACCAGGAACGAATATCACAGGTATGACCCGTCCAGTAGAAGCCCTGTCGAATGCGGTGTAGGGTTTTGGCCACCCCAAAATGTCCGGCTGTTACTGCAGTATGTGACTGCTCCAAGACTTCGTCCTTCAGTTTCCGTGGCACCACCATCTGCCATCTGACTCTAGAGCCATCAGTTTCTTCCCATTTGCGGTAGAGGACACCCTCCCTGATAACCAGTTGATTCCATTGTGCCCAGTAGGACTTCGCCTGGGGGTGCCAATCCGAGATCATACTCCATGTCGGCTGATCCTCGTGTACCTCCTTAATCCGCAGGAGTGGCCCGACGGCTATATCATCAAGTTGCAGCTCTCTCACCTTGGACAAAGGCCATGGAGGCACAAAAGCCAACAAACGCAAAGCAGCGTCAGTTCTAAGGGCACCAGGGGTCTCCGGAATCTCTGTCTCATCCCGCTGGGGACCAGCTTCATTCTCTGCCACAGCATCAGGGATCTGCTCCTTCTTGACCCATCTTCTCTTGCCAGGATTTTGTGTCTCCACCTCCTCTGTATTCCCACATTGTATACAAGGACCTCTAGACAGACCATCCGCATTCCCATGGCTTCTACCTGCTCGATGCGTGATGGTGAAGTGATACTCACTCAGCACATCCAGCCATCTGGCCAGTTGACCCTCAGGATTCTTGAATGATAACAACCACTTGAGCGCTGCGTGATCAGTCCTGACTTCAAACTCCCTCCCATACAAGTAATGCCGGTGCTTTTTGATGAAGTATACCACGGCCAGCAGTTCCCGACGGGTTACGCAATAGTTCCGCTCAGGTTTATTCAGCGTGCGGCTGGCGTAAGATAGCACCCGCTCTTCTCCATCCTGGATTTGGGACAGGACCGCTCCAATGCCATAGCCGCTGGCATCTGTGTCCAAGATGAACCTTCCCTCAATTGCTGGAAAAGCCAAAATTGGAGCGCTGATGAGTCTCTCCTTGATGTTTCGGAAGGCATCCTGGCACTCCATCGTCCAATGGAAGGTGCTATTCTTTTCTGTCAGACGGTGGAGAGGCTTGGCCAATGCAGCAAACCCCTCAATAAACCTTCTATAGTAGGAAGCCAGACCCAAGAAACTCCGGACACCAGTCTGATTTCCAGGAACAGGCCAAAACTTGACTGCTTCTATCTTCTCAGGATCCGTCGCCACGCCCTCTGCAGACACCACATGCCCCAGATATGCAACTTTCTTTTGGAATAAATGACATTTCTTCGGCTTTAGTTTAAGTTTGGACTCCCTCAACCTTTGGAACACTGTCTGTAATCTTTGAAGTTCTTCATCGAAAGTTTTGCCATAGATAATCACATCGTCGAGGTAAACCAAAAGGATCTCCCAATGAAGTCCGGTCAGAATCCGCTCCATCAATCTCTCGAATGTAGCGGGCGCGTTGCAAAGGCCAAATGGCATCACCTTCCACTGGTATAATCCCCCTCTTACAGCAAAGGCTGACTTCTCCTTGGCTTCATCATCCAGCTCCACCTGCCAATATCCACTTGCCAGATCCAAAGTAGAGAACCACACGGCACCATGAAGAGCATCAAAGGTATCCTCTATTCTAGGCAGCGGATAAGCATCCTTTATGGTCACCTCGTTCACGCGTCGGTAATCGATGCAGAACCTGGTGCTGCCATCTTTCTTTTTCACCAAGACAATTGGCGAGGCCCATGGACTTGTTGACTTCTCAATCACCTCCTTCTCCAGCATATCCCCGATCTGCTTCTCTGCCTCTTGCTGTTGCCATACCGGAAGACGGCGATAAGGCTGCTTGATTGGTCGATGGTCGCCAGTATTGATGGAGTGACGTACTAAATCAGTTCTCCCCAGATCCAGGTCACCCTTTGAAAACACGTCCTGATTCCTCAACAGCAGCTCCCGAACCCTCTGACTCTGTTCCCCACTGAGATGCTGGCAGCTCCTTTCTAACAAATCGACCAAGTGCTTTGGAACTTCATTCCCCGCCTCGGCCAGCGTGGAATCCATCTCCTTCATTCTTCTTATAAATTTTTGATTGCTCTGGTCAAGTGGCTGCTCCCCTTCTGTCAGCGGTGTCATCTGTGCAACCACTGTCCCCTTATAAACCAGCAACGGAAGCTCTCCAGGATTGAAGACTCGTACAGGCACATGTTGGCCAGCCTCCACAAGAAGGCGGGCCACCATGAGGCCGCGCCCTACAACATTCTTCTTTCCAGGCTCTATGAAGCCTGTTCCTGTCCAGGGCTGGCCCTCCTACCCCTCTAGAGTTCCAGAGAGCACAGCCTCACCTCCAGCCGGAATCATCATCGTGGACTCAGCCAGGATACGTCCGATAAATGGCTCTGCTTTTTCATCTCGCAGGGGAATGGACCTTCCCCCACAATGCAGCTGCAGCTTGGGCATATCCAGTACTCCACCCGACATCAGCAAGTAGTCCAAACCCAAAATTGCAGGGCAGGCTATAGGGGCGACAGTCACGGGCACCATCAGGCGGCTTCCACCCAACGAAACAAGTATCTGCATCCTCCCAGTCACCTCCAGGGGGTCCCCATTTGCGAGACTCACCCTGGTCCAATCCGGAAGAAGAGTGGGAAGACCTGCACCTGCCAGCCTCTCATACTGTTCGACGCTGATGAATGTCTCCGTGGCACCCGTGTCGATCAGAAAGTCAACTGGACACTCGTCAATGTATCCCTTCACATAAATTCCTCTCTTGGCTTTTTCCACCTGCGCGGTCGTGAGTCCCTCCTCCTCTGTATCCCAGTCTTCTTCCCGAGGGACCTCTTTCTCTAGCGTCTGTCCTGGGTCCCTAGAGCAGACGCGTTCTCGTTTCCCGATCTCTCATTTTTATGAGGACACTCCCGGCGATAATGACCCTTTTGACCACACCCATAGCAAGTCACCTCTGACAGATCCCTGCCTCTGAAGTTCTGTCGGCCTCCACTGCCCTGACCACTCCTTAACTTCGCCAGTTCCTCCCTCAGCTGTCTTATCTCATCATCCTGGGAGATCACCACTCTTGCCTGCGGACGAGAAACTTTTCCTGCCCGATTTTTCTCCACTTCCATATAGGAGTCGAGTTCCGTCGCGATTTCGATGGCCTCCTCCAACGTGCTGGGTCTGGCCTGAAAGATCGCTACCCTGATCTCCTGATTATCTAGGGCGTCCCGGAAATGCATCCTCGCAAGGCGATCCCTGGCCTCCTCATCCATCTCTGGATATGCCAGTTGCCCAAGTCTCCTGATGTCCAGTCCCATCTCCTGGATCGTCTCCCCCACTTTTCTTCTTCTGTTTCTTAGTTCGGCTAAGTACATCTCCGAATGCTGCCCCGGACCAAAGCTCCTGGAGAGCATACCAGTCAGCTCCGCATACCCTCGTCGACACCTCCTGTCTCCAAGGACCTTCTGGGCAGGACCCTTCAGCTTGGCGGCCAAATAAAGGGCACTCTCCTCATCCCCCCAACCATTGATGTCGGCACAAAACTCGAAGTGAGCCTGATATTCCAACCACGGAGTGGATCCATCATAACGATCGGGCTGCATGGCTGGCCGCCGCTGCCCATCACTAAAGATTCCAGGTCCTCTTGATCGAGCTGGTGAGGTGTGCCTGGTGATGTTCCCACCTCCACGGCGTTCTCCAAGGGTTTGTCTTTCCCGCCTATCTTCCCTGTCAACTGGTCGATTCTCTAACCAATCTTCCCGTCTGGGGCTACAGGGAGCAAGATGACGATCATCCCCCACAGTGTCCCGGTCCCGGCTGTCAAACCGCACATGCTGGGTCGGTCTTCCTCTACCAAGCCCATGATTGGCTTCCCTACTGCGAAATCTGTGCTCCATGTGGCCTGGCACCACTATTGGCTCTCTGCACCCAATTTCTTCTCTTGGGCGGAGTCCTACTCCCCCTCTTGTCGTCTGCCACATTTGGCCTCTTCCATAGGACACCTGGCGTGAATTAGCCTCTGGGCCACCGAAGGACATCAATCCATGGGACGTGGGTGCCCCACCCGTCATTCTTCCCCTGAATATCTCACCACCCACCGAATCGGCATACACTGTCTCCGGGGTCATCGAATCGGCACCAGTCATCTCGGCCTGCAGCAACCGAGGGTACTCCGATACTCCAGCTGTAGACCTGTCATGCATCGGTCCATGCCTCAGCTCCTCCACTACCGCTCTCACATTCTGGTCTTGCCTCAACCGTCCACCAGTTGATCCAGCATTCCGTGTCTCCAAATGTGGCATAGTTCCTCCAGCTGATCGGGCATCCCTTCCGGTGGCGTTCGCTCCACTGGGAAAGTCAGTGGCAGGCCCCCATCCACATGTTCTGGATCCCTCTTCAATCAACCCGCCGGAGAGCTGTTCTGACTCTCTCTCCCCAGCGGACCCTCGGGAGGCTGATCCTGCTCTCCCTTCCCGAATGATACCGGGAGACGGATGGACCACCTCTCTATCCCTGACGAGGTCCTCACTCCGCCTAGGAGTGCCACCCAATGGCAACTCCGCCGCATGGCTCTCGCCGACATCAAATTCATTTATGACCGTAGCCAGCCCGGATCCTGTCTCAGCGGCCAAACCAAGATCCTGCTCCCGATCACCATCTGCATATTGACTACCTCTGGCCCTGGATCTGGTCAGTCGTCCCCTATATCCAGGTTCTCCATGAGGATCGCCTTCTCCACCATGGGCTGCATCTATCTTGGTCTGCAGTCCCGGATGATCAATCAGCTTCTCCTGATCCGCCACTGGCCCCAGGACCTCTCTCGGTATCTCATGTTGGCTGTCCATAGTTTTCTAGCGTCTAGGATTACGAATTTCATTTTTAGGACATAGTCATTAGAGTTTTGACTATCCCACCGCTGTCACCAAATGTAACGAGATTGCTAGGTCACGTGATCTCGCGATCAGCAACCTGCAAAGCTGCCGGTGTTGATAACCCACTCCGGCAAGTGGGGGAGGACGGACAACAGAGGAAAGCCAAGGCGCTGCGCCAAAGAAACCCAAAAACCGTGATAGCATGCAGAGCAAGCGTAGCTTCGGGTGATGGGAACAATCACCGTCCACCAGAATTATGACTAAGTCGCAACTACAGTTAATACATGTATTTACAAAGACGTCTACAGGGGTGCAGGTCTGAGCAGAGCGGAAGTGCAAGGAAAACTAGCATGGCTAAATACAGAGATAGAGTGATAATACAGAGGCGTGCGGGTGCAAGAGTGCTTAAGTAAGTTAGCTTAAAGATAAGTAGATAAAGATCATGCACGCAAAGTGGAAAAGCTAGAAAGCAAGGAGTCTAAATGCTCGAGTCCAGATCAGTTCGCAAGAGTCGGATCACCAACACTGTATCAATTGGATCCCCGATCTTGGTTCCCGAACCTGACAATCAAGACTTAAAGTTAAAGTTAAAGATGAGCGAAAAAGCCTAGAGACTCCGGTGAGAGTATACTCTCCTACGCATAACATGCAAACACAAACCATCATTCTCTCGCACAGGTCATGGGTGATTGATCCCAAAATCCGGATCAGGTCCCAAATTCGCTAACACGATCCCCGAAAATTAGAGAGGATCAGTTCCTAAATGTAACCGAGAGTATATCGGAAAAGCCACATGACCAGCGTAGAATAACGATTTCCCTGAGTTCAGATGACTGCGGACCTCTGCGCAAAATAGGCAGAGCTATAACACTGTGATCCAGAAATCCTAGGATTAACGATTAATATAATTCCAAAAAGACGCAAAGTTTCCCAAAAACGACAGGATCGAAATCTCTAGGTCAGAGTAGAAATGATTAAGTTCTAGATCCAGTTAAGTTTCTGATCCAAGCAAGCAAAACGACTAAGTTAAGGATCAGTGTGAAAACGACTAAGTTAAGGATCAGTGTGAAAACGACTAAGTTAAGGATCGGCCGTGAAAACGACTAAGTTAAAGATCGGCCGTGAAAACGACTAAGTTAAAGATCGGCCGTGAAACGACTAAGTTTTGGATCGGCCGTGAAACGACTAAGTTAAGGATCGGCCGTGAAAACGACTAAGTTAAAGATCAGTATGAAATATTAAAGTTAAAGATCCTTATTCAAAAAAATATGCATGAAAAAGTCTAAGTGTCCCAATGTGCATCTGGCTCAGGTAAGATACTTCTAATAGCAAAAGCACTGCTGTAATTTAAACAACAGTAGGAAAACTATTATTATTCATAAACACCATTTTATTCACTAAATATCTAAGTTATAGATCTTAGGAAAATATTACAGGAAAGATCTGTGCAAAAGTTTATTTCAAAGATCAAGAATCCGAAAAGATCAGGAAAAGGTTAAGTGAAAGATCATGATTTAGAAAAGATCAGGAAAAGGTTAAGTGAAAGATCATGATTTAGAAAAGATCAGGAAAAGGTTAAGTGAAAGATCATGATTTAGAAAAGATCAGGAAAAGGTTAAGTGAAAGATCATGATTCATATTCAAATCACTGTTAGAGATAAGTTTAATAACATGTATGATCCCAGCAGAATGCTTAAGTCAAGGATCTCAAGATATCATGTCAATAGTTCAAAGAAATCATTAACAAGACATTAAAGTAAAAGATTAAGAAAGAAAATCTATTAAAGAATATTTAATTCATTATTTTTAATTCAAGAAGATCACACAAAGTGATCTTTGCTCACCTAGCGATAAGGTCAATAAAGCAAGGAGAGAGATTTTTACAAATATCCGTCCTCCACGAGCACACAGAGCTGCCGTATATATACCCACTTCAGGGTGTGATGCGGTTAAAATCCTACCGCAAAAAGTAATCCCTACCCACGAGTAGAAACGGCCAGAAATCATCCCTACCCACGAATTTGTTCAAATAAGAATATTAAATAGAGATAGGGGATAGGATATTTTCCCTTGAAAAGAGTAATTTAATAGGGCCAGGGTTCTAATATTAGTTTTAAGACCGCACGGCCGAGCGTGCGGTAGCGCGGAGTAAAACTCGCACGCGGAATGCCACCATTGTAACATTCTGCCATGCTATCTAAATCATGCACTAAAAAGCTTTCTAAGTAAAGTTCCCCCCTAGGGTAGCGTGGAAGGAAAGAAGGTTCTACGAAAGTATATCGCGGTTTCCCGCAGAAAGGAGAGGATAGCAAACTACTATAGGACATATTTATTAGTGTGTGCAAGTGGTGTACAAGTAATCATGCAGGGGTGCAGCACAGCGAAAAGCTAAAGTGAAGTTAAACTAGTGATAAGCAAAAGCTCGAAGCGATAGAGAGGTATCTAAGAGAAAATCTCAGTAAGTAAGTGCAAGCACTACGAAGTAAAGCTTAAGGCTTATAATTATCGAAAACAGCCGGAATCGTGTACCGGATCGCATCGCCGGATCCTGGGGTGGATCGCAAACTCCGCAATCGCAAATACATAATCCACAAGCCTTAGAATAGAGAAGTAGTAATGTTAAGTAGTAATATTAAAGATCAATATTGCTTGCAGCTTATCTATATATTATCCCTTCCCCATAAACAAACAAAAAGTGTCTGGCGTTAAGTTAAAAGGTAATCCACCAGAAGATAAAACGAAAGAAGGGAAATAAAACGACCAAAACCATAAAATCATAAGGGGATCCGGAACTCTTTATTCCAATTCCCAACTGGCATAGAATTGCCTAACCCGGATCAAAAGTCGTTAATCCGGAATATCGTGAAATATAATGTTAAAGTTATGATCCGGCCCACCAGGGCCACCGGATCCGTCTCGCCCGGATCGGAAGTCGTCGATCCGGCAGATCATGAAAAACGTCAAGGAAGAAAGTTAAAGTTATGATCCGGCCCATGGTTACAGAGCATTCTGTGCCTATGCACCACGCCTTTGGAATGAGCTCCCTGATAACATCAAGGCTGGTGATAGTGTGCAAAACCTCAAGAATTACAGCTGAAAACATTGCTATTTCAAAATAAGTTTATTCAACGATGTGGACTATAAACACCTGTCCACTGACTATTCTTTAAAGCGCTTTTGAACATCATAGGTGGAAAGGGAGCCCGGGGGGGGGGGGGGGGGGCACCTGCGTTACGTATTTTGCGGAAGAAGGGGTCTTTTTTTAAGACCTCCGCATGTCCGCGATTTTGTAAAAGAAGGATACTTTTTTGTACCCAGGTACGAAGTATGGGGGTCAAAATCCCCTTACAATCCACGAACTTACGCGGCTCTGACGCCGAGTGACTCCCGAAGTAACTGGGCTTCCGAGTTTGCTGCCGCTAAACAAGCAGAGGATTATAAAATCTTAAGTTAAAATACGTGTTCCCGTTCATCCAATGTCAGTGTTTTGATAAAAGAAGGGGTGTTTATTTAGTGGAAAAAATCAGCGTTTTATTAAAATAAGGGTGCTTTTTTGGCCAGAAATCAGTGCTTTTAGGGGTATTTTTTAATTTTGATAACGAACGTATGCGCCCCCCTAAATACCCAAGTGCCCCCCCCCCCCCCCCCGGGAAAGGGAGCTATATCAAATATCAATTATTACTATTATTAGTAGTAGTAGTATTAGTATCATTATTATTATTATTATTATTATTATTATTATTATTATTATTATTATTATCGCTTTGGTAAAAGACTAAAATAAACTTAAACGGAGTTCCTATCAGCAATTGTTGGTGTCTTCACATTTCACATGCTATCATGTGGTGGAAAGGTTTTTAACCGAGGAAAGGTGTATCATTTATTCTAATTTTTCCTCTGTTCAGATTGTATAGCCATTTCGATAGGAATATGTGCTGAATATAAGAAAAAGATCCATTGTTCAACTTTCAGATTCCATAACCTTTGAATAAAAGCAAAAACGTTGATGCTCTTTCCTCCGAGATACCCTTAGCTATTATTATGCCAAATATCAAGCTAACATTTGATACCCAAAATGCATGCTTGAAGAGATCATGTTCTGATGAATTTGATATGGAGAAAAGGGCCAAAAACATTTCAAACTTTATGGAATAGATGGTGTCTCGCGCTGCCTGGTGATTGCCTAGACATTCACAGCTGATCTGATGATGAGGAAAAAGACGTAGGCTTTAACATATGTGAAATCTTAAAATGACCTTATGTTCACAAATTACCCCCGAATGACTCAGGTATATAGGTCACAAAGCAAGCAATAAGTGTTTTCTATTCAAGTCCTCTTCAGTAATGGAATAATTCATCATGTAAAACATTCGACTGCATGGTATCTTTGAGAGATTTTGGCAAATAGAATGCTGAAGGTGTTTATAATGCCAATGTTTCTTTTTAAAGGGCTACTAAACTTACCACCTTTTCCCAACTATAACAGGAAAGTAATTAAGCCTTAGAAGAAACGTTAGGTGCGCTGGGGCATTCCAACCAACTTGACAATATATTTACCTGCTGATGAAATATTTAGGAGATAATGATGATGATGATGAAGAAAAACGTGATAATGAAGAAGGAGGAGGAAGTTTCAAATTCAGTCGATACCTATAATATAAAAATATAGGAATTCCAATTTGACTTTCGGTTATCGCCACGCTCTATGTCATGTGTAGGCTTATTTCTGACTGAAGGTAGAACCCTACCCGATACCCGGATCATTAAGGCTGTGATGCTGGTGACACACTCAAAATAAGACAACTCCTAGTTAAGCACTCCGGTCCCCTTTCTAACAATAGTTATCTAATCCCTGCGGTCTTGGTGTTTCAAATATAAGTTTCCTTTAACTTAACTGCTTGAGCTGACCTCGATATAAACACAGTTTCAATTCTACAGTGTTTTACCTCAAATGAGGTTTTCTTGATCAATAAAGGTTCATTTGATTTATAGATACCATACACGTCTGCTAAATATACTAGGCTAGGGCTTCTGAAAGTCATATTTGGAGTTCCTGCAAGAGAATACCTTACAGCACGCAATTTTGGTGGAAAGTTTACTTACGAAAGTAGGTCAACATGTCTGTCCATCGTGACCTACTTTCTTAGGTAAAAATGTCAAATGTAGGAATAAAACGGATTCATCCAATGCTTAATCCCTATCGGTAATTCAAAACTGTGTCTACTCTGCTACCTCATGACTCCTATATGTACATGGCGTTAAGGTGATGGGTACCATTGCAAGCCAGTTAAAAGCCCTGTCCAAAAACACACCTCAAAGCAGCATAATCCTATAACTAGGTGTATCTCCAGGTTCCTGAGTGGTATCAGGTAGAGAATATCATCGCCACCTGTCATTATTTAATCCATATTCTGTTTTATTTCAAAATTTACAACTTTTTTTCAAATGACATATTCTCATTAATTACGCAGGTGATGGTTACTGCAGGTTCAGAGTTACTTTAGGGATATCATTGACTATGCCCAATAAAAAGTATTTTTTTGATTTTTTACTCCTGAAGATTTTTACAGGCCATAACATTGAAAATTCTAGTGAGCCCCTCTTTCGTTGAAACACTATGTTGGCCTGTCTCATGTGTGTTCCACACACGGAGCACACCCTTTTGGCTTGCCCAGGAGTTGGCACTTTCCATGGAACCCCAAGCTAGCTAAGCAAAAGAAGGCTGTATAGATCTGTCTGTGGATACCATGCATCTACAACGAACCTTTCATCCTCTTCGGATCGGAAGTGTCTGATCTTGCTTTCTCTCCTTTTCTTCTTTCTCCCTCGAGTAGTAAATGCTTTGTCATTGTTCCTTCACAATAGCAAAGGACCACCACTTATTTCAGAAAACTTTTATGGCACTAAATGGCCAATTTGTGCCACGCTCATCCATTCATTCTGGTACCTCAGTTGAATAATTGCACGATGTTTTTGCAGTATACTGAACTACATTTTTAAAGTGCTATTGTTCATCGATGCCTTTATCAATTAATAGTTTAGATCTTGCTTTTATCAATATCGATCTTGACACCTAAACGTGCTTACCCGTTAGCATTCTCAATTATCTCTTTGACAACATGCATAGAACTGGTATGATTTGGATACCTGTCAATATTCACCCAACCAATATCAGGAGACTCCCTACCTGTCAATATTCACCCACCCAATATCAGGAGACTCCTCACCTGTCAATATTCACCCACCCAATATCAGGAGACTCCCTACCTGTCAATATTCACCCACCCAATATCAGGAGACTCCCCACCTGTCAATATTCACCCTCCCAATATCAGGAGACTCACTACCTGACACTATTCACCCACCCAATATCAGGAGACTCCTGTCAATATTCACCCTCCCAATATCAGGAGACTCCCTACCTGTCAATATTCACCCACCCAATATCAGGAGACTCACTACCTGACACTATTCACCCACCCAATATCAGGAGACTCCTGTCAATATTCACCCTCCCAATATCAGGAGACTCACTACCCGTCAATATTCACCCACCCAATATCAGGAGACTCCCTACCTGTCAATATTCACCCGCCCAATATCAGGAGACTCCCTACCTGTCAATATTCACCCGCCCAATATCAGGAGACTCCCTACCTGTCAATATTCACCCACCCAATATCAGGAGACTCCCTACCTGTCAATATTCACCCGCCCAATATCAGGAGACTCCCTACCTGTCAATATTCACCCGCCCAATATCAGGAGACTCACTACCTGTCAATATTCACCCGCCCAATATCAGGAGACACACTACCTGTCAATATTCACCCGCCCAATATCAGGAGACTCCCTTCCTGTCAATATTCACCCACCCAATATCAGGAGACTCACTACCTGTCAATATTCACCCTCCCAATATCAGGATACTCCCTACCTGTCAATATTCACCCGCCCAATATCAGGAGACTCCCTACCTGTCAATATTCACCCGCCCAATATCAGGAGACTCCCTACCTGTCAATATTCACCCACCCAATATCAGGAGACTCCCTACCTGTCATTATTCACCCACCCAATATCAGGAGACTCCCCACCTGTCAATATTCACCCGCCCAATATCAGGAGACTCACTACCTGTCAATATTCACCCGCCCAATATCAGGAGACTCCCTACCTGTCAATATTCACCCACCCAATATCAGGAGACTCCTGTCAATATTCACCCACCCAATATCAGGAGACTCCCTACCTGTCAATATTCACCCACCCAATATCAGGAGACTCCCTACCTGTCAATATTCACCCACCCAATATCAGGAGACTCCCTACCTGTCAATATTCACCCTCCCAATATCAGGATACTCCCTACCTGGCAATATTCACCCGCCCAATATCAGGAGACTCACTACCTGTCAATATTCACCCACCCAATATCAGGAGACTCCCTACCTGTCAATATTCACCCGCCCAATATCAGGAGACTCCCTACCTGTCAATATTCACCCTCCCAATATCAGGAGACTCCTGTCAATATTCACCCACCCAATATCAGGAGACTCCCTACCCGTCAATATTCACCCACCCAATATCAGGAGACTCACTACCTGTCAATATTCACCCACCCAATATCAGGAGACTCACTACCTGTCAATATTCACCCTCCCAATATCAGGAGACTCCTGTCAATATTCACCCTCCCAATATCAGGAGACTCACTACCCGTCAATATTCACCCACCCAATATCAGGAGACTCACTACCTGTCAATATTCACCCACCCAATATCAGGAGACTCCCTACCTGTCAATATTCACCCTCCAAATATCAGGAGACTCACTACCTGTCAATATTCACCCTCCCAATATCAGGAGACTCCTGTCAATATTCACCCTCCCAATATCAGGAGACTCACTACCTGTCAATATTCACCCTCCCAATATCAGGAGACTCACTACCTGTCAATATTCACCCACCCAATATCAGGAGACTCCCTACCTGTCAATATTCACCCTCCCAATATCAGGAGACTCACTACCTGTCAGTATTCACCCTCCCAATATCAGGAGACTCCCCACCTGTCAATATTCACCCACCCAATATCAGGAGACTCACTACCTGACACTATTCACCCACCCAATATCAGGAGACTCCTGTCAATATTCACCCTCCCAATATCAGGAGACTCACTACCTGTCAATATTCACCCACCCAATATCAGGAGACTCACTACCTGTCAATATTCACCCACCCAATATCAGGAGACTCCCTACCTGTCAATATTCACCCTCCCAATATCAGGAGACTCACTACCTGACACTATTCACCCTCCCAATATCAGGAGACTCCCTACCTGTCAATATTCACCCTCCCAATATCAGGAGACTCACTACCTGACACTATTCACCCACCCAATATCAGGAGACTCCTGTCAATATTCACCCTCCCAATATCAGGAGACTCACTACCTGTCAATATTCACCCACCCAATATCAGGAGACTCACTACCTGTCAATATTCACCCACCCAATATCAGGAGACTCCCTACCTGTCAATATTCACCCTCCCAATATCAGGAGACTCACTACCTGACACTATTCACCCTCCCAATATCAGGAGACTCACTACCTGTCAATATTCACCCGCCCAATATCAGGAGACTCCCTACCTGTCAGTATTCACCCTCCCAATATCAGGAGACTCCCCACCTGTCAATATTCACCCACCCAATATCAGGAGACTCCCTACCTGTCAATATTCACCCACCCAATATCAGGAGACTCCCTACCTGTCAATATTCACCCACCCAATATCAGGAGACTCCCTACCTGTCAATATTCACCCACCCAATATCAGGAGACTCACTACCTGTCAATATTCACCCACCCAATATCAGGAGACTCCTGTCAATATTCACCCTCCCAATATCAGGAGACTCACTACCTGTCAATATTCACCCACCCAATATCAGGAGACTCCCCACCTGTCAATATTCACCCACCCAATATCAGGAGACTCACTACCTGTCAATATTCACCCACCCAATATCAGGAGACTCACTACCTGACACTATTCACCCACCCAATATCAGGAGACTCCTGTCAATATTCACCCTCCCAATATCAGGAGACTCACTACCTGTCAATATTCACCCACCCAATATCAGGAGACTCACTACCTGTCAATATTCACCCGCCCAATATCAGGAGACTCCCTACCTGTCAATATTCACCCACCCAATATCAGGAGACTCACTACCTGTCAATATTCACCCACCCAATATCAGGAGACTCCCTACCTGTCAATATTCACCCTCCCAATATCAGGAGACTCACTACCTGTCAATATTCACCCGCCCAATATCAGGAGACTCCCTACCTGTCAGTATTCACCCTCCCAATATCAGGAGACTCCCCACCTGTCAATATTCACCCACCCAATATCAGGAGACTCCCTACCTGTCAATATTCACCCACCCAATATCAGGAGACTCCCTACCTGTCAATATTCACCCACCCAATATCAGGAGACTCCCTACCTGTCAAAATTCACCCACCCAATATCAGGAGACTCACTACCTGTCAATATTCACCCACCCAATATCAGGAGACTCCCTACCTGTCAATATTCACCCACCCAATATCAGGAGACTCACTACCTGTCAATATTCACCCTCCCAATATCAGGAGACTCCCTACCTGTCAATATTCACCCACCCAATATCAGGAGACTCACTACCTGTCAATATTCACCCTCCCAATATCAGGAGACTCCCTACCTGTCAATATTCACCCACCCAATATCAGGAGACTCCCCACCTGTCAATATTCACCCACCCAATATCAGGAGACTCCCCACCTGTCAATATTCACCCACCCAATATCAGGAGACTCACTACCTGTCAATATTCACCCTCCCAATATCAGGAGACTCACTATCTGTCAATATTCACCCTCCCAATATCAGGAGACTCCCTACCTGTCAATATTCACCCTCCCAATATCAGGAGACTCACTACCTGACACTATTCACCCACCCAATATCAGGAGACTCCTGTCAATATTCACCCTCCCAATATCAGGAGACTCCCTACCTGTCAATATTCACCCACCCAATATCAGGAGACTCACTACCTGACACTATTCACCCACCCAATATCAGGAGACTCCTGTCAATATTCACCCACCCAATATCAGGAGACTCACTACCTGTAAATATTCACCCTCCCAATATCAGGAGACTCCCTACCTGTCAATATTCACCCTCCCAATATCAGGAGACTCACTACCTGTCAATATTCACCCACCCAATATCAGGAGACTCCCTACCTGTCAGTATTCACCCTCCCAATATCAGGAGACTCCCCACCTGTCAATATTCACCCACCCAATATCAGGAGACTCACTACCTGTCAATATTCACCCTCCCAATATCAGGAGACTCCTGTCAATATTCACCCTCCCAATATCAGGAGACTCACTACCCGTCAATATTCACCCACCCAATATCAGGAGACTCACTACCTGTCAATATTCACCCGCCCAATATCAGGAGACTCACCACCTGTCAATATTCACCCGCCCAATATCAGGAGACTCCCTACCTGTCAATATTCACCCACCCAATATCAGGAGACTCCCTACCTGTCAATATTCACCCTCCCAATATCAGGAGACTCCTGTCAATATTCACCCACCCAATATCAGGAGACTCCCTACCTGTCAATATTCACCCTCCCAATATCAGGAGACTCCTGTCAATATTCACCCACCCAATATCAGGAGACTCCCTACCTGTCAATATTCACCCTCCCAATATCAGGAGACTCCCTTCCTGTCAATATTCACCCTCCCAATATCAGGAGACTCACTACCTGTCAATATTCACCCTCCCAATATCAGGAGACTCCCTTCCTGTCAATATTCACCCTCCCAATATCAGGAGACTCCTGTCAATATTCACCCACCCAATATCAGGAGACTCCCTACCTGTCAATATTCACCCACCCAATATCAGGAGACTCCCTACCTGTCAATATTCACCCACCCAATATCAGGAGACTCCCTACCTGTCAATATTCACCCTCCCAATATCAGGATACTCCCTACCTGGCAATATTCACCCGCCCAATATCAGGAGACTCCCTACCTGTCAATATTCACCCACCCAATATCAGGAGACTCCCTACCTGTCAATATTCACCCACCCAATATCAGGAGACTCCCTACCTGTCAATATTCACCCTCCCAATATCAGGATACTCCCTACCTGGCAATATTCACCCGCCCAATATCAGGAGACTCACTACCTGTCAATATTCACCCACCCAATATCAGGAGACTCCCTACCTGTCAATATTCACCCGCCCAATATCAGGAGACTCCCTACCTGTCAATATTCACCCTCCCAATATCAGGAGACTCCTGTCAATATTCACCCACCCAATATCAGGAGACTCCCTACCCGTCAATATTCACCCACCCAATATCAGGAGACTCACTACCTGTCAATATTCACCCACCCAATATCAGGAGACTCACTACCTGTCAATATTCACCCTCCCAATATCAGGAGACTCCTGTCAATATTCACCCTCCCAATATCAGGAGACTCACTACCCGTCAATATTCACCCACCCAATATCAGGAGACTCACTACCTGTCAATATTCACCCACCCAATATCAGGAGACTCCCTACCTGTCAATATTCACCCTCCCAATATCAGGAGACTCACTACCTGTCAATATTCACCCTCCCAATATCAGGAGACTCCTGTCAATATTCACCCTCCCAATATCAGGAGACTCACTACCTGTCAATATTCACCCTCCCAATATCAGGAGACTCACTACCTGTCAATATTCACCCACCCAATATCAGGAGACTCCCTACCTGTCAATATTCACCCTCCCAATATCAGGAGACTCACTACCTGACACTATTCACCCACCCAATATCAGGAGACTCCCTACCTGTCAATATTCACCCTCCCAATATCAGGAGACTCACTACCTGTCAATATTCACCCACCCAATATCAGGAGACTCACTACCTGTCAATATTCACCCACCCAATATCAGGAGACTCCCTACCTGTCAATATTCACCCTCCCAATATCAGGAGACTCACTACCTGACACTATTCACCCTCCCAATATCAGGAGACTCACTACCTGTCAATATTCACCCGCCCAATATCAGGAGACTCCCTACCTGTCAGTATTCACCCTCCCAATATCAGGAGACTCCCCACCTGTCAATATTCACCCACCCAATATCAGGAGACTCCCTACCTGTCAATATTCACCCACCCAATATCAGGAGACTCCCTACCTGTCAATATTCACCCACCCAATATCAGGAGACTCCCTACCTGTCAATATTCACCCACCCAATATCAGGAGACTCACTACCTGTCAATATTCACCCACCCAATATCAGGAGACTCCTGTCAATATTCACCCTCCCAATATCAGGAGACTCACTACCTGTCAATATTCACCCACCCAATATCAGGAGACTCCCCACCTGTCAATATTCACCCACCCAATATCAGGAGACTCACTACCTGTCAATATTCACCCACCCAATATCAGGAGACTCACTACCTGACACTATTCACCCACCCAATATCAGGAGACTCCTGTCAATATTCACCCTCCCAATATCAGGAGACTCACTACCTGTCAATATTCACCCACCCAATATCAGGAGACTCACTACCTGTCAATATTCACCCGCCCAATATCAGGAGACTCCCTACCTGTCAATATTCACCCACCCAATATCAGGAGACTCACTACCTGTCAATATTCACCCACCCAATATCAGGAGACTCCCTACCAGTCAATATTCACCCTCCCAATATCAGGAGACTCACTACCTGTCAATATTCACCCGCCCAATATCAGGAGACTCCCTACCTGTCAGTATTCACCCTCCCAATATCAGGAGACTCCCCACCTGTCAATATTCACCCACCCAATATCAGGAGACTCCCTACCTGTCAATATTCACCCACCCAATATCAGGAGACTCCCTACCTGTCAATATTCACCCACCCAATATCAGGAGACTCCCTACCTGTCAATATTCACCCACCCAATATCAGGAGACTCACTACCTGTCAATATTCACCCACCCAATATCAGGAGACTCCCTACCTGTCAATATTCACCCACCCAATATCAGGAGACTCACTACCTGTCAATATTCACCCTCCCAATATCAGGAGACTCCCTACCTGTCAATATTCACCCATCCAATATCAGGAGACTCACTACCTGTCAATATTCACCCTCCCAATATCAGGAGACTCCCTACCTGTCAATATTCACCCACCCAATATCAGGAGACTCCCAACCTGTCAATATTCACCCACCCAATATCAGGAGACTCCCCACCTGTCAATATTCACCCACCCAATATCAGGAGACTCACTACCTGTCAATATTCACCCTCCCAATATCAGGAGACTCACTATCTGTCAATATTCACCCTCCCAATATCAGGAGACTCCCTACCTGTCAATATTCACCCTCCCAATATCAGGAGACTCACTACCTGACACTATTCACCCACCCAATATCAGGAGACTCCTGTCAATATTCACCCTCCCAATATCAGGAGACTCCCTACCTGTCAATATTCACCCACCCAATATCAGGAGACTCACTACCTGACACTATTCACCCACCCAATATCAGGAGACTCCTGTCAATATTCACCCACCCAATATCAGGAGACTCACTACCTGTAAATATTCACCCTCCCAATATCAGGAGACTCCCTACCTGTCAATATTCACCCTCCCAATATCAGGAGACTCACTACCTGTCAATATTCACCCACCCAATATCAGGAGACTCCCTACCTGTCAGTATTCACCCTCCCAATATCAGGAGACTCCCCACCTGTCAATATTCACCCACCCAATATCAGGAGACTCACTACCTGTCAATATTCACCCTCCCAATATCAGGAGACTCCTGTCAATATTCACCCACCCAATATCAGGAGACTCCCTACCTGTCAATATTCACCCTCCCAATATCAGGAGACTCCTGTCAATATTCACCCACCCAATATCAGGAGACTCCCTACCTGTCAATATTCACCCTCCCAATATCAGGAGACTCCCTTCCTGTCAATATTCACCCTCCCAATATCAGGAGACTCACTACCTGTCAATATTCACCCTCCCAATATCAGGAGACTCCCTTCCTGTCAATATTCACCCTCCCAATATCAGGAGACTCACTACCTGTCAATATTCACCCTCCCAATATCAGGAGACTCCTGTCAATATTCACCCACCCAATATCAGGAGACTCCCTACCTGTCAATATTCACCCTCCCAATATCAGGAGACTCACTACCTGTCAATATTCACCCGCCCAATATCAGGAGACTCCTGTCAATATTCACCCGCCCAATATCAGGAGACTCCCTACCTGTCAATATTCACCCTCCCAATATCAGGAGACTCACTACCTGTCAATATTCACCCACCCAATATCAGGAGACTCCACACCTGTCAATATTCACCCTCCCAATATCAGGAGACTCACTACCTGTCAATATTCACCCTCCCAATATCAGGATACTCCCTACCTGTCAATATTCACCCGCCCAATATCAGGAGACTCCCTTCCTGTCAATATTCACCCGCCCAATATCAGGAGACTCCCTACCTGTCAATATTCACCCGCCCAATATCAGGAGACTCCCTACCTGTCAATATTCACCCTCCCAATATCAGGAGACTCCACACCTGTCAATATTCACCCTCCCAATATCAGGAGACTCACTACCTGTCAATATTCACCCTCCCAATATCAGGATACTCCCTACCTGTCAATATTCACCCGCCCAATATCAGGAGACTCCCTTCCTGTCAATATTCACCCGCCCAATATCAGGAGACTCCCTACCTGTCAATATTCACCCGCCCAATATCAGGAGACTCCCTACCTGTCAATATTCACCCGCCCAATATCAGGAGACTCCACACCTGTCAATATTCACCCTCCCAATATCAGGAGACTCACTACCTGTCAATATTCACCCTCCCAATATCAGGAGACTTACTACCTGTCAATATTCACCCTCCCAATATCAGGAGACTCACTACCTGTCAATATTCACCCGCCCAATATCAGGAGACTCCCTACCTGTCAATATTCACCCACCCAATATCAGGAGACTCCACACCTGTCAATATTCACCCTCCCAATATCAGGAGACTCACTACCTGTCAATATTCACCCTCCCAATATCAGGAGACTCCCTACCTGTCAATATTCACCCGCCCAATATCAGGAGACTCCCTACCTGTCAATATTCACCCTCCCAATATCAGGAGACTCCTGTCAATATTCACCCACCCAATATCAGGAGACTCCCTACCTGTCAACATTCACCCACCCAATATCAGGAGACTCACTACCTGTCAATATTCACCCACCCAATATCAGGAGACTCCACACCTGTCAATATTCACCCGCCCAATATCAGGAGACTCACTACCTGTCAATATTCACCCACCCAATATCAGGAGACTCCCTACCTGTCAATATTCACCCGCCCAATATCAGGAGACTACCTACCTGTCAATATTCACCCACCCAATATCAGGAGACTCACTACCTGTCAATATTCACCCTCCCAATATCAGGAGACTCACTACCTGTCAATATTCACCCGCCCAATATCAGGAGACTCACTACCTGTCAATATTCACCCACCCAATATCAGGAGACTCACTACCTGTCAATATTCACCCTCCCAATATCAGGAGACTCCCTACCTGTCAATATTCACCCACCCAATATCAGGAGAGTCACTACCTGTCAATATGCACCCACCCAATATCAGGAGACTCACTACCTGTCAATATGCACCCACCCAATATCAGGAGACTCACTACCTGTCAATATTCACCCTCCCAATATCAGGAGACTCACTACCTGTCAATATTCACCCACCCAATATCAGGAGACTCCCTACCTGTCAATATTCACCCGCCCAATATCAGGAGACTCACTACCTGTCAATATTCACCCTCCCAATATCAGGAGACTCACTACCTGTCAATATTCACCCGCCCAATATCAGGAGACTCACTACCTGTCAATATTCACCCGCCCAATATCAGGAGACTCCCCACCTGTCAATATTCACCTGCCCAATATCAGGAGACTCACTACCTGTCAATATTCACCCGCCCAATATCAGGAGACTCCCCACCTGTCAATATTCACCCACCCAATATCAGGAGACTCCCCACCTGTCAATATTCACCCGCCCAATATCAGGAGACTCACTACCTGTCAATATTCACCCACCCAATATCAGGAGACTCCCCACCTGTCAATATTCACCTGCCCAATATCAGGAGACTCACTACCTGTCAATATTCACCCACCCAATATCAGGAGACTCCCCACCTGTCAATATTCACCCACCCAATATCAGGAGACTCCCCACCTGTCAATATTCACCTGCCCAATTCCAGGAGACTCCCTACCTGTCAATTTTCACCTGCCCAATTCCAGGAGACTCACTACCTGTCAATATTCACCCACCCAATATCAGGAGACTCCCCACCTGTCAATATTCACCCTCCCAATATCAGGAGACTCCCCACCTGTCAATATTCACCTGCCCAATTCCAGGAGACTCCCTACCTGTCAATATTCACCCGACCAATATCAGGAGGCTCACTACCTGTCAATATTCACCTGCCCAATTCCAGGAGACTCACTACCTGTCAATATTCACCCTCCCAATATCAGGAGACTCCCCACCTGTCAATATTCACCTGCCCAATTCCAGGAGACTCCCTACCTGTCAATATTCACCCGACCAATATCAGGAGGCTCACTACCTGTCAATATTCACCTGCCCAATTCAAGGAGACTCACTACCTGTCAATATTCACCCACCCAATATCAGGAGACTCCCCACCTGTCAATATTCACCCTCCCAATATCAGGAGACTCCCCACCTGTCAATATTCACCTGCCCAATTCCAGGAGACTCCCTACCTGTCAATATTCACCCTCCCAATATCAGGAGGCTCACTACCTGTCAATATTCACCTGCCCAATTCCAGGAGACTCACTACCTGTCAATATTCACCTGCCCAATTCCAGGAGACTCCCTACCTGTCAATATTCACCTGCCCAATTCCAGGAGACTCCCTACCTGTCAATATTCACCTGCCCAATATCAGGAGACTCACTACCTGTCAATATTCACCCACCCAATATCAGGAGACTCACTACCTGTCAATATTCACCTGCCCAATTCCAGGAGACTCACTACCTGTCAATATTCACCTGCCCAATTCCAGGAGACTCCCTACCTGTCAATATTCACCTGCCCAATTCCAGGAGACTCCCCACCTGTCAATATCCACCCTCCCAATATCAGGAGGCTCACTACCTGTCAATATCCACCCTCCCAATATCAGGAGATTCACTACCTGTCAATATTCACCCACCCTATATCAGGAGACTCACTACCTGTCAATATTCACCCACCCAATATCAGGAGACTCCCTACCTGTCAATATTCACCCACCCAATATCAGGAGACTCCCAACCTGTCAATATTCACCCACCCGATATCAGGAGACTCCCCACCTGTCAATATTCACCCTCCCAATATCAGGAGACTCACTACCTGTCAATATTCACCCTCCCAATATCAGGAGACTCACTACCTGTCAATATTCACCCACCCAATATCAGGAGACTCCCTACCTGTCAATATTCACCCACCCAATATCAGGAGACTCCTGTCAATATTCACCCACCCAATATCAGGAGACTCCTGTCAATATTCACCCTCCCAATATCAGGAGACTCCTGTCAATATTCACCCACCCAATATCAGGAGACTCACTACCTGTCAATATTCACCCACCCAATATCAGGAGACTCCTGTCAATATTCACCCACCCAATATCAGGAGACTCACTACCTGTCAATATTCACCCTCCCAATATCAGGAGACTCCCCACCTGTCAATATTCACCCACCCAATATCAGGAGACTCACTACCTGTCAATATTCACCCACCCAATATCAGGAGACTCCCTACCTGTCAATATTCACCCGCCCAATATCAGGAGACTCACTACCTGTCAATATTCACCCTCCCAATATCAGGAGACTCCCCACCTGTCAATATTCACCCACCCAATATCAGGAGACTCCCCACCTGTCAATATTCACCCACCCAATACCAGGAGACTCCCTACCTGTCAATATTCACCCACCCAATATCAGGAGACTCACTACCTGTCAATATTCACCCTCCCAATATCAGGAGACTCCCCACCTGTCAATATTCACCCACCCAATACCAGGAGACTCCCTACCTGTCAATATTCACCCGACCAATATCAGGAGACTCCCTACCTGTCAATATTCACCCACCCAATATCAGGAGACTCCCCACCTGTCAATATTCACCCACCCAATACCAGGAGACTCCCTACCTGTCAATATTCACCCACCCAATATCAGGAGACTCCCTACCTGTCAATATTCACCCACCCAATACCAGGAGACTCCCTACCTGTCAATATTCACCCTCCCAATATCAGGAGACTCACTACCTGTCAATATTCACCCACCCAATATCAGGAGACTCCCCACCTGTCAATATTCACCCACCCAATATCAGGAGACTCACTACCTGTCAATATTCACCCACCCAATATCAGGAGACTCACTACCTGTCAATATTCACCCACCCAATATCAGGAGACTCCCCACCTGTCAATATTCGCCCACCCAATATCAGGAGACTCACTACCTGTCAATATTCACCCTCCCAATATCAGGAGACTCCCTACCTGTCAATATTCACCCGACCAATATCAGGAGACTCCCTACCTGTCAATATTCACCCACCCAATATCAGTAGACTCCTGTCAATATTCACCCTCCCAATATCAGGAGACTCCCTACCTGTCAATATTCACCCTCCCAATATCAGGAGACTCCTGTTAATATTCACCCGCCCAATATCAGGAGACTCACTACCTGTCAATATTCACCCACCCAATATCAGGAGACTCCTGTCAATATTCACCCGCCCAATATCAGGAGACTCCCTACCTGTCAATATTCACCCTCCCAATATCAGGAGACTCCTGTCAATATTCACCCACCCAATATCAGGAGACTCACTACCTGTCAATATTCACCCGCCCAATATCAGGAGACTCCCTACCTGTCAATATTCACCCGCCCAATATCAGGAGACTCCCTACCTGTCAATATTCACCCTCCCAATATCAGGAGACTCCCTACCTGTCAATATTCACCCGCCCAATATCAGGAGACTCCCTACCTGTCAATATTCACCCGCCCAATATCAGGTGACTCACTACCTGTCAATATTCACCCACCCAATATCAGGTGACTCACTACCTGTCAATATTCACCCACCCAATATCAGGAGACTCACTACCTGTCAATATTCACCCACCCAATATCAGGAGACTCCCTACCTGTCAATATTCACCCACCCAATATCAGGAGACTCACTACCTGTCAATATTCACCCACCCAATATCAGGAGACTCACTACCTGTCAATATTCACCCACCCAATATCAGGAGACTCCTGTCAATATTCACCCTCCCAATATCAGGAGACTCACTACCTGTCAATATTCACCCGCCCAATATCAGGAGACTCACTACCTGTCAATATTCACCCACCCAATATCAGGAGACTCACTACCTGTCAATATTCACCCACCCAATATCAGGAGACTCCCCACCTGTCAATATTCACCCGCCCAATATCAGGAGACTCACTACTTGTCAATATTCACCCACCCAATATCAGGAGACTCCCAACATTAAACTGCTGGAGTTTTTTCGTGGCATTTCTTTGACCACCAGGGGGGTATGTTGATACTCGAACTTCGAATTTGGCCGTATGATTTTAAAACTTTTAGCTGATTTCTTGCGTGTGTTACACCACAATCTACAGATCAAGCTTGATCTATTATGCTAATTGTCTATTGCGCATTCTATTGTGACTCAGAGTCAATGTAGCTTTGTTGAATTTGGCATTAAGAACATTGTATGTTGAATGGGGTTTTGTTTCTGACTTAATACACATTTGCCAAAGACATGACACCATTCCAATATCCCTCAATGCACTCGCACTTTAAATGATTAAAACACCTATTTGAGATGAGATAGACGTCAGCAATTGCTGTTAAAATTGATTTTGTATTTTACACAAGTGCCTTTTGTATGATAGAAAAGTACACCAGCCATTGTTATCTGTTGTTACCTTGCCAGCAATTCCATTATTGATTGCGTAACACAGTGTTGAAAGAGACAGTTGGAAATGGCCAGATCACGAACCTGCTGAATACTACATAAGGCATAGAAGGCAGACAGACAACGTGCAGTCAAGTACAAGCCTTAGCTATGGGTAAGATCAGCGTTGCTGTCCTTTCCATCATATTCATTTTTGCTCTGACTGTGGCTGAAAAGGACTTCAGTCATGACCAGATCTCTAATGCTACTGCTGCTGCTACATCAGGGGTCCAGCAAGAACTCAGCCGACCTGACACTTTGCCTCAAGAGGAGGATGCTCGAGGTGGCCTTTCAGCAAGGACTGCATCTGACGGGGAGATGTTGTCTGAACACAAAACAGGTAGGCGATTTGATATCAATATGGGCTCTTTCTTAAGTACAATACTTGCTATACTTTACTTAGGGGTGATTTGTTAACATGGGCTCATTTTGAGATCTTACATATGTTATATTCAGCATCCCTTTTTTCTTTATCAGAGCAACTGTGACAGTCAAAGCTAAATCACTGATAATATGACTTAGATTTGTAGGAAAAGGTTTTGGACTCTTTTCTACGGCAAGCAATTCATGCAAAAATCCACTACTTTCCGTAAAACGAAATCATTTTCAGTTAAGCAAAATTCAGCTGATTTTCCATAAACAGAAAATGATTTTCCGTTTTCGGAACTTTATCAGTTTCCATTCACTCACGGAAAATAGGGATCATTTTCTATGAACGTAAATTCGTTTTGATAAATTGATATTCCGTTTACAGTTTACTGAAAATGAATTTCTGTTTAATGAAATCCAACCCTATTTTCCGGTCATGGAAAAGGATGTCCTTACAGCACATTTGGAAATATCAGTTTAATTTTCATGAAACTTTGCATGAAGAAAGAGCGAGGAACAATGATCTTCAAAACAACTTTTGTATGGACATCTCGTTCTCCTAAGTTTCTTTTCTTGTAAATTGAGTCCCTTCAGAGATACTGTCATGGCCTAGAATGTTATTTTGTTTTTGTTGTTCTAAAGCAATTTTGGTCCAAAGTCAAGAAATTTAAAAAAGGTTTTTAGACTTACAACTTAGAGTAGTCGTCCAAACCATCTACAAAACGCTTTTAAAAAGATGACATTAAGAAAAATGACAGGTCATCAGATAAGTTTCCGATTCAGTGATGGTGGCCTGCGCTGATAGCCGTGTGGTTTAAGGCGCCAGTGACTTGTGGTTAGATGGTGGTTTTCGCCGGGTAATCCGATTTCTTCTACCAGTTACATCTGGTTAGTTACGACTAGCCATGCAGGAAAAGTGACAGAAACTGAAATTCCAAGACGGTTAAAGATATTTCAAGTTTCTGATATAGGACTTTTTAAGAGAATTTTGTAAAATGATACAAAATTGTTACCGATTTGATATATTTAACCATTTTTGTGTAAGACATTGTTTAGCAACAATATCTTTTAATACGTAGATGATGGACCATACATATTTCATGGAAATATGTCAAATTTCAATAATAATTGAAAATCACCGTAGCCAAAGCTTATGGTGCTCAGATCTGTATCTAAAGCTAGGCGCACACAGAGGCCGCAGTGAATATGTTTTTACGCGTAGTGGCCAAAACCCAGTACTTGTTAACATCGCGGAGCTTCTTCCTGGCTTCCCGATCAACCGGAATCAGTTCGTGGCCACTTCCGCATAACACCTGGTCACTTCGGGGCCGCTGTGGAAATTTTTGAAAATTCCAAAAATTCACCGCGAAGTTGGACCTAAAAAAGTTATTGTCCACTACCCAATACCACGTTCTAACTTCGCGGTACTACTGGTTCACTTCGCAGACCTTCATGTTGACTTCGTGAACAAATTTTGAACACGATTGACCATGAAGTGACCGTGAAGAGAACACGAAGTAGCGCGAAGTCTTCACATTACCATCACATTCTTTTCTTGTTTAGTCGTGTTTGGTGTTTTTGCATTCTTGTTAGCTTCAGCACAGGTCATATACACTTCACATAGATTTCGTTTTATCCATCTGTTTCGTTCGTATATCTCATCTTTACTTTGTGTTGTGTACGTGGTGGATTCGTAAGGTATGGTTCATTGGCTTCCAAAAAGGTTTTTTTCTGCGAAGTGAACACGAAGTGAAATTTTCTAACTTCGCGTAAAAACATATTCACTTCGGCCTCTGTGTGCGCCTAGCTTTAGAATACTATTTAGAAATACTAGTGATGTCGGGCAAATTGTAATAGATTATTTTAGTTCGCCCAATACCCCATAGGTGTCACTGGTTGACAGTACTAGTATAATAGTACTTCAAAATTTCATCACTTTTATTATACAAGCATGCGTGTCTTGGCTGATGACATTCACCAACAGTGCGGGTTTTCTTGATACCATTCAGCTTCACTTTTAAAGGTATGAATTCACATTAATGAATTCTGTAATTTAAAAAAAATGATATTTTTTTCTGGTGGGGCGAAAAATTGACAAAACGATTTCAACAAACTTGATGAGTGGAATGTACCGACAAGCCATAAAGCAGGCTAGTACAAACTGTGAATGTTCATCTTTACGGTAGGTTGATTTCCTACATTTAATTACTGAGGAAACAACGGCCGAAGAGAAACATTGATAGAATCTATTCGACCAGGTTATATGACTGCCACAGTGACATACCAATGCCATATTGTAAATATGAATAATACTCTACCATGGGCACTTATTGTAAATACACTGGTATATACGGTGAGACACTAACTGGTATATACGGTGAGACACTCACTGGTATATACGGTGAGACACTCACTGGTATATACGGTGAGACACTAACTGGTATATATGGTGAGACACTCACTGGTATATATGGTGAGACACTCACTGGTATATACCGTGAGACACTCACTGGTAAATACGGTGAGACACTCACTGGTATATACGGTGAGACACTCACTGGTATATACGGTGAGACACTCACTGGTATATACGGTGAGACACTCACTGGTATATACAGTGAGACACTCACTGGTATATACGGTGAGACACTCACTGGTATATACGGTGAGACACTCACTGGTATATACCGTGAGAGACTCACTGGTATATACGGTGAGACACTCACTGGTATATACGGTGAGACACTCACTGGTATATACGGTGAGACACTCACTGGTATATACGGTGAGACACTCACTGGTATATACGGTGAGACACTCACTGGTATATAGGGTGAGACACTCACTGGTACATACGGTGAGACACTCACTGGTACATACGGTGAGACACTCACTGGTATATACGGTGAGACACTCACTGGTATATACGGTGAGACACTCACTGGTATATACGGTGAGACCCTCACTGGTTTATGCAGTGAGACACTCACTGGTATATGCGGTGAGACACTCACTGGTATATCCGGTGGGACACTCACTGGTATATACGGTGAGACACTCACTAGTATATACGGTGAGACACTCACTGGTATATACGGTGAGACACTCACTGGTATATACGGTGAGACACGCACTGGTATATACGGTGAGACACTCACTGGTATATACGGTGAGACACTCACTGGTATATACGGTGAGACACTCACTGGTATATACGGTAAGAAACTCACTGGTATATACGGTGAGACACTCACTGGTATATACGGTGAGACACTCACTGGTATATACGGTGAGACACTCACTGGTATATACGGTGAGACACTCACTGGTATATAAGGTGAGACACTCACTGGTATATACGGTGAGACACTCACTGGTATATACGGTGAGACACTCACTGGTATATACGGTGAGACACTCACTGGTACATACGGTGAGACACTCACTGGTATATACGGTGAGACACTCACTGGTATATATGGTGAGACACTCACTGGTATATACGGTGAGACACTCACTGGTATATACGGTGAGACACTCACTGGTATATACGGTGAGACACTCACTGGTATATACGGTGAGACACTCACTGGTATATACGGTGAGACACTTACTGGTATATACGGTGAGACACTCACTGGTATATATGGTGAGACACTCACTGGTATATACGGTGAGACACTCACTGGTATATACGGTGAGACACTCACTGGTATATACGGTGAGACACTCACTGGTATATACGGTGAGACACTCACTGGTATATATGGTGAGACACTCACTGGTATATATGGTGAGACACGCACTGGTATATACGGTGAGACACGTACTGGTATATACGGTGAGACACTGGTATATAAGGTGAGACACGCACTGGTATATACGGTGAGACACTCACTGGTATATACCGTGAGAGACTCACTGGTATATACCGTGAGACACTAACTGGTATATACGGTGAGACACTCACTGGTATATACGGTGAGACACTCACTGGTATATACGGTGAGACACTCACTGGTATATACGGTGAGACACTCACTGGTATATACGGTGAGACACTCACTGGTATATACGGTGAGACACTCACTGGTATATAGGGTGAGACACTCACTGGTACATACGGTGAGACACTCACTGGTTCATACGGTGAGACACTCACTGGTATATACGGTGAGACACTCACTGGTATATACGGTGAGACCCTCACTGGTATATGCGGTGAGACACTCACTGGTATATCCGGTGGGACACTCACTGGTATATACGGTGAGACACTCACTAGTATATACGGTGAGACACTCACTGGTATATACGGTGAGACACTCACTGGTATATACGGTGAGACACGCACTGGTATATACGGTGAGACACTCACTGGTATATACGGTGAGACACTCACTGGTATATACAATGAGACACTCACTGGTATATACGGTAAGAAACTCACTGGTATATACGGTGAGACACTCACTGGTATATAAGGTGAGACACTCACTGGTATATACGGTGGGACACTCACTGGTATATACGGTGAGACACTCACTGGTATATAAGGTGAGACACTCACTGGTATATACGGTGAGACACTCACTGGTATATACGGTGAGACACTCACTGGTATATACGGTGAGACACTCACTGGTACATACGGTGAGACACTCACTGGTATATACGGTGAGACACTCACTGGTATATATGGTGAGACACTCACTGGTATATACGGTGAGACACTCACTGGTATATACGGTGAGACACTCACTGGTATATACGGTGAGACACTCACTGGTATATACAGTGAGACACTTACTGGTATATACGGTGAGACACTCACTGGTATATATGGTGAGACACTCACTGGTATATACGGTGAGACACTCACTGGTATATACGGTGAGACACTCACTGGTATATACGGTGAGACACTCACTGGTATATACGGTGAGACACTCACTGGTATAAACGGTGAGACACTCACTGGTATATACGGTGAGACACTCACTGGTATATACGGTGAGACACTCACTGGTATATATGGTGAGACACGCACTGGTATATACGGTGAGACACGTACTGGTATATACGGTGAGACACTGGTATATAAGGTGAGACACGCACTGGTATATACGGTGAGACACTCACTGGTATATACGGTGAGACACTCACTGGTATATACGGTGAGACACTCACTGGTATATAAGGTGAGACACTCACTGGTATATACGGTGAGACACTCACTGGTATATACGGTGGGACACTCACAGGTATATACGGTGAGACACTCACTGGTATATATGGTGAGACACTCACTGATATAAACGGTGAGACACTCACTGGTATATACGGTGAGACACGCACTGGTATATACGGTGAGACACTCACTGGTATATACGGTGAGACACCCACTGGTATATACGGTGAGACACGCACTGGTATATACGGTGAGACACTCACTGGTACATACGGTGAGACACTCACTGGTATATACGGCGAGACACTCACTGGTATATATGGTGGGACACTCACAGGTACATACGGTGAGACACTCACTGATATAAACGGTGAGACACTCACTGGTATATACGGTGAGACACGCACTGGTATATACGGTGAGACACTCACTGGTATATACGGTGAGACACTCACTGGTATATACGGTGAGACACGCACTGGTATATACGGTGAGACACGCACTGGTATATACGGTGAGACACTCACTGGTATATATGGTGAGACATGCACTGGTATATACGGTGAGACACTCACTGATATATACGGTGAGACACTCACTGGTATATACGGTGAGACACTCACTGGTATATACGGTGAGACACTCACTGGTATATACGGTGAGACACTCACTGGTATATACGGTGAGACACTCACTGGTACATACAGTGAGACACTCACTGGTATATACGGTGAGACACTCACTGGTATATACGGTGAGACACTCACTGGTATATGCGGCAAGAAACTCACTGGTATATACGGTGAGACACTCACTGGTACATACGGTGAGACACTCACTGGTATATACGGTGAGACACTCACTGGTATATACGGTGAGACATTCACTGGTATATACGGTAAGACACTAACTGGTATATATGGTGAGACACTCACTGGTTTATACGGTGAGACACTCACTGGTATATACTGTGAGACACTCACTGGTACATACGGTGAGACACTCACTGGTATGTACGGTGAGACACTCACTGGTATATGCGGTGAGACACTCACTGTTATATACGGTGGGACACTCACAGGTATATACGGTGAGACACTCACTGGTATATATGGTGAGACACTCACTGATATAAACGGTGAGACACTCACTGGTATATACGGTGAGACACGCACTGGTATATACGGTGAGACACTCACTGGTATATACGGTGAGACACTCACTGGTATATACGGTGAGACACGCACTGGTATATACGGTGAGACACACACTGGTATATACGGTGAGACACTCACTGGTATATATGGTGAGACATGCACTGGTATATACGGTGAGACACTCACTGATATATACGGTGAGACACTCACTGGTTCATACGGTGAGACACTCACTGGTATATACGGTGAGACACTCACTGGTATGTACGGTGAGACACTCACTGGTATCTACGGTGAGACACGCACTGGTATATACAGTGAGACACTCACTGGTATATACGGTGAGACACTCACTGGTATATACGGTGAGACACTCACTGGTATATACGGTGAGACACTCACTGGTATATACGGTGAGACACTCACTGGTATATACGGTGAGACACTCACTGGTATATACGGTGAGACACTCACTGGTATATACGGTGAGACACTCACTGATATATATGGTGAGACACTCACTGGTATATACGGTGAGACACTCACTGGTATATACGGTGAGAAACTCACTGGTATATACGGTGAGACACTCACTGGTATATACGGTGAGACACTCACTGGTATATACGGTGAGACACTCACTGGTATATACGGTGAGACACTCACTGGTACATACGGTGAGACACTCACTGGTATATACGGTGAGACACTCACTGGTATATACGGTGAGACACTCACTGGTATATACGGTGAGACACTCACTGGTACATACGGTGAGACACTCACTGGTATATACGGCAAGACACTCACTGATATATACGGTGAGACACTCACTGGTTCATACGGTGAGACACTCACTGGTATATACGGTGAGACACTCACTGGTATATACGGTGAGACATTCACTGGTATATACGGTGAGACACTCACTGGTATATACGGTGAGACACTCACTGGTATATACGGTGAGACACTCACTGGTATATACGGTGAGACACTCACTGGTATATACGGTGAGACACTCACTGGTATATACGGTGAGACACTCACTGGTATATACGGTGAGACACTCACTGGTACATACGGTGAGACACTCACTGGTATATACGGCAAGACACTCACTGATATATACGGTGAGACACTCACTGGTTCATACGGTGAGACACTCACTGGTATATACGGTGAGACACTCACTGGTATATACGGTGAGACATTCACTGGTATATACGGTAAGACACTCACTGGTATATACGGTGAGACACTCACTGGTATATACGGTGAGACACGCACTGGTATATACGGTGAGACACTCACTGGTATATATGGTGAGACACTCACTGGTATATACGGTGAGTACAATTTTCAAAGATAAATCTTTTGAAAGTGCTAATAAAGTGAGAGTGGGGTTGGTCCAGACACTCACTGGTATATACGGTGAGTACAATTTTCAAAGATAAATCTTTTGAAAGTGCTAATAAAGTGAGAGTGGGGTTGGTCCATACCGCCTAAGGCGTTGCCACTCACTGTTTGCTGTCCCTCACTTACTGGCGCTTACTTAATGGTCCCTTTTGGGTCAACGAATCCCTTTAGTGATTTTCAAATTTAAGATGAATCTTGTACTACTGGATCTATCAAATAGATCTCGATATTCCCGTGGATTCCTTTTCTTTCAGTAAATGATAAATTGTCATTTATTCCAGATAAAAGGCAACATTCATGGCAACATTCGGATAGGTATGAACAAAGTACTTCAGTGAGGAATATCCATCGAAGAGGAAGTGGATGTCCAGGGTCCAAAAATGATGTAGAGTTTCTTCCAGGAAAAGGAGAATATTTAGATGATACCATTAAACTGTGTTATGGCCCATCATCCCGGAACATGATGTCCTGCAGAGACAGATGTGGTCTTCGTGGCTTTAAGTGGGAGTTTTCAACTATAGAAACATGTGCTTGTGATGCTGCGTGTGAGCTGAATCACGACTGCTGCTATGACTTTAGAATGGTATGTCCACCAACCAGTTACCCGTTCAACACTACGGAATGTATAACATCCCAGATTATCTTTGATTCTATCCTGCCAGATATTAACACACCCGAAGGCGTTAACGAAGTATACAAGAAACAGGAACTTTTGCTTATAACTAAATGTCCTGCAAATAGTCAAATGGAGGACGTACGTTTACGCTGTGAGGAACCTAATTTAGACAGATTAGATGTGAGTGAGTTTATACCTGTATCAGCTGTAATAAAGGGTCAGGTCGTGGATTTTAGAAATGAATTTTGTGCAAAATGTAATCTCAATTTTACACCTTTTCAGCCTTGGAAATCAGAATTTAAATGTAAGCATACAGTTCAGCTCAGAGAAACACTCTTTAGGCTCAACCATACTGAGAAATTACACTTTCTCTTACGTTATGAAGCATGCGACCTATATTTTAAACCCATCTTCTCACTGAGGCCATGTGTATCCAATACTAGTATTGTCAGCAAGTGCAACATGTCTTTGAACTCCTCAATAACCCAATTTCCTGCTTTAGTTGAGGCATGTGATTCATATATGGGAATAGTCTATAAAGAACCAATGGGTGGAGAATGTGCAGATACACTTTTTAAGAATTCACATTGTGCTTTTTGTAATGGCGTGAATCTCGACGATTTAAAGTGTCAATATTTCCCTTTTTTTCTGGTAAAAACATCGATGATGGCACCTGCCTTTTCTCTTACATTGGATTTCCCTCATTTCAATTTGTTAGTATCGCACAACAACAAGACATTTTCCTCAGCGGAGTGTCATGAAAATGAGACACGCGCGGGTGATTTTTGTCCAAAAATAAGGTGTAATTCCAGTTACATCTTGTACCACAACATATGCATGCCATTGGTCAATGGAAAAAGGCAACCAAACCCGAACGGCTTCCAAACATTGTTTATGGAAGTAGATTTGGTTGTTCTTCCATCCCAGCTAAGTACCGGCCTCGAGTATGTTCTTAAGGAATCTTTTCCTAAATTGGCCTTGGGTCATATTCGGCTGCCTTCTGATGCTCCGTTTGAAATTGAAATCCATTCAGCTTTCCTTAGTTTTAAGATAAAGCTTTCTATTGCACAACCTCAAATGGGAGTTTCAATATCTGATACAGTAGACGCAATGAAGACCATTGCTAAAGAGACTATGCTCTTTGGCAATGGCGACACGATACAATTCAAAATAACCCATATTTCCATGTCTAATTTCAATCAACAACTCCAATTCACCTGTGAAAATAGGCAACTTCACAGATTCAATCACACGAATATTGACCTGTTTCATTCAAAAGAGTTGGGGGTAGAAGTTGTATGCCTAAAGCAACTTTCTCAATGTTACCTACCAGAGAGCATACTATTTATCGCAACTCAACGCTATCTGCAGCCCTCCGCAGACATCAATATTTTATTATCCGAAGTGGACAGTTCAGACGGTAGTCGTCAACTCTCATCACTTTCTGAAAGTTGTGAGCGAAGCCCCTTGTCTGTTTGGATTCTCTTCTGTATTGTTTGCCTGTCATTCATCATATAGCCCAATGGTTTTCAATCATACATTTTTCATGAAGCATACTTATACATGGCTTCACTGCATGCATGCCGGGAAGTGGTAAAGCTGTCACTGAGTAAGGATTTGAGGTAATTCTTCTCTCCTGTCCTGTAAATATGAAAGTAATGATAGTCCATCCAGTGAAAGACACACCCAGACCTGGTATTCGAAAATAGCTCTTCCTGATCACTTGTAGTATCAGAGTACCATCAAAGGCAAAATTAAGTGATTGTCGTTAAGTGTATAGTATTGTTTCCAGGGTCTGACGAACGATGTAAAGATGTGTTTTGAAATCCATTTATTTTAAAACTTTCTTGGTTTTATTCTATATTATATCATGTTCCTATTCAATCAGTTTCTGTTATCTATAAATTCGGCCATTTTTAAAAAGAATTTTTGGCTTTATCTATTGCTTGTCAGCTATGACTATCGTATGTAAATTGGTGTATTTGGTACTAGTATATAATTCTGGCAGGTGGGAAACTTACAGAGTGTATGTTAGTGCACCTCCCATCTATCGCAGTAGATGTATTGGAGGATTTACTGTAATCTATTGATGGTATTGTGTACATAGTTCTTTGATAAAGAGCATATAACGCCATTAGATATTCGATTTAAATCTCTTAGTCGGCCATTGTTGTATCCTGGCCGGGGCATGTGAGAAAGTTACCAGTGATTTGGGGTTCGGCGGTGTTTTTACGACAGGTACTGCAATACCTATTACTGGCTAGTAACAATTTAGCCTATACGTGGCAGAGGAAGTGACGATTATCAAGATTCAGCCATTGTTGTCGTGAAATGCTACGTGTTTCAATGTAATGCAGTGACACATAGTATCATACATCCCAAAATGTGTTTGAAGGTTTCATGTTATGATAGTTTAAATGATGTGTTGTAAATTCTATTGAGATTTCGAACTCAGTGTTATTTATTCATGATGTATTGTTCAACTATGTGTTCTTTGTGTAATAAAATATGAAAAGGCTAGGTTTTATAAGTTGTTATTGTTTTCCCCTGAGTAGTATGAATGTTTAGGAACAACTTGTCATTTATTCGCTAAAGAAAATGCATTTTGGAATCAAGGACCACCTTCTGGAAGACTTCTTCGGCGTCAATGTGTTACTACTGATCATAACATCAACCAATAGACTATCACATACTCGATCTAGTATACATATACAACAGTGAGATGTAACTAAACAATACTTAATTGTTGAATAAAACAGCTACTTGACACCTATATGATACCAGGGAAATGGCTCAGGTCATGAATTTTGATTGAGTTATTTAGTAAAAGTTCCAATATTGAATGGTGTTTCTTGATTCGTTTATATGCCCTCATGCAGAGGTGTAAAGTTAGCTTATGGGCTTAATGTGTGGGTGTGGGGACATTTTGATTCAGTTATATCAATTAAAGCTATAAGTGTGAGGCTGACTACCAGCATTACTCGTTGAGCAGAGGACCATTTTGCCATGGCAGAGGCAGAGACCTTCTAACAATCTGAAGATATTTCAGATTCAAAATTGATAAATCAATAAATGCTATTTTATATCATTAATTACACAAGTTCTAAATCAATAGTTGCAGATACTTAAAATTAGTAAGAAGCGCACTGTTTAATTCGTATTGTGGGTCTGTACACAATAAGCCACACGATACTAGTGATTAAATCACCAGATACTACTGGTTCGGGGGAGAAATGATAAAGATCTTAATAACTGTTCACTTCAGGCGCACATTAAATACGCATACTGCCCTGGTAAACAGTCATTAAGGCTTAATTGTAGGCATTTTGAATTTTACATTTCTTCTGTTTTTTGGTTTTGGCAATAGGTAATGTAAAATAGTATGCCTGTTTGCACACGAAACTGTTAGCCTCATCGTTTATTTTTACAACGATTCCATTTAGAAATCTAAAAGGGGGAAAGTATTTCCACATTATCAGGTACCTCCAAAATCTATCAAAATTGTATTTATAAAAGTCTCTTTCAACACCGTTATGTAATCAAACATGAGATGTAATGTAAGAATAGAAAACAACATGACATGCTGCACGTAATGTAATCAATCAGAACGATTAGACTCTTAATATGGAAGGTGTTTCTAGTTATTACATGACTTCATCAGAGAGGCATTTCTGTTGCTGATTTTAACAACAATGAATGCCGTTTGCCATTACTCATATACGATTGGGCCGTTCTGATCACTCGTATCAAGTTAGTAATGAAGTGTTCTTTTATCTTTTTAACTGACTTACTTGTACAGCTGGAGCACGCGGTAGGCGATGTTCATTTCGTTTGGTAACCAGATAAATCTCGCTGGTTCAAATCGATAGAGAAGCTCTACCGAAATATGCTATCCCCCATGCCAAGTGGTCTAAATCTGCGTGTTGTTGCATTATAATAGGCATGGTACTTTACTGTGTAATTTTCTATGCAGGCTAGATTTGAATCACTGAAGCTCCCAAAGGCATGCATACAAGTAGGAAAGGTTTTTGGGGCTTTCTTTATATCAAATTTTACCAAAGCATGGTCGCTTTAAACGCGCATCTTGGGTATCAAATATTAACAGATTAAATATTAAATATTAACAGATTTGATTGGACTTTTACGTATTTATAGCTAAGAGTATTTCGGAGGGGCGGTATCAAATTTTGCCAGTTTTGACTTCGTTTAGATGTCATGGAATCAAAAGTTGAAAAGTATACTTGTTTCACATTTTCTATACAGAATTTAAAAGAATTTTTTACAAAAGTTGAATGGAGTAAAGATTGCAAAAACAGTGTACACTTCCATCCGTATTGATATTTTCTCTACATTTGAGAAATCTGCAGAATCCTAGTCCCTAATTGTGGGTAGGAGTTCCTTTTGAAAACACTTTACCTTGGATTAAGAAAAGAATGGATATGTAACGAGAGACCAATTACTATATGCCCTATAGTTACATGCTAGCCTCATGCCAGGACTAGCAGATAAGGCAGCAGCACGAGGTCACGTGGGAACAAAGACCAATCAGGGCTCCCGCATCGATTACATTACAGAGAAACCTTATCTCCACCACCTGCTGGGGGTGCCCAGAGCACCTATTAGCGACTATTAATTGACACTGGTTGAGGCTAGCATGTTCAGGTTGACCGGCTGGTTTCCATTCCATGTGTTGGTCTTCTAAGACTTTACATAGTGTTATTTTTCAGTTTCTACCCCAAACATATTACACCCTGTTGGTAAATTACTTTGATAAGGCTTCATGTATTCCTCATCAGAAGACCTTTCATACAATATATACCTTTATCGGCTGAAATATCAAATAAAAAGCAGGGTAGAGGAAAAACTGAATCAAAGAAATTAACCCCATCAGCTAAATTTAAGCAGTGATACCATCGACATGTCCACTGCGTATCTATGTTAAAAAGACTAGCTTAATGCCATAGTTATCTTGCATTCTTGCGTCGTCCGATACACTATTATCCGTATGAAGTAGTTGTACAATGGATATTTAGAAATAGGATGAATGTGTTACATGGTTATATGCAAAATACTAGTACTAGTATGCTGTACCAATATATTTGATTTTATCTATAGCGTATGTATTATGTCTTTACGCACAAGTATATTCAAAAGTGGTGTAATGGTCGTGGTCAAAAATACATACACACACCCAATGGCTTGATTTATCTTACGAAATGGATAAATGGTTTCTCTGTACGACTAAGCTATCGAAGCAGTATTTAACGGACAGAGTAGAGTACCATATAATGCAATCCACCCACTAGATTGGCTATCTTACTACTGTACACGTTGTACAAAATGTATTACAGGGTAATTAAAGAAAGGAGAACTTAGTTCCCATTTATGAATGTAGATCTCTATACCACGTAAGGTGAAGTATATAATTCCATTAGCAGAGAAAAACAGATAGCGTGACCCTCTGCCTACCAATTGAATAGTATTTTACACGTAGATCTAAACAAAAAGGTGACTCAATAAGAATTACCTATCCTTAGAATGTAATACCTTAGATGTGAAAACACTATTTCTTTAGTTACTTTATCTTATGCTTGTTTCTGTTGTTTATGTTCTATTCATACAGTTGAATATGTACGGTTTTTGTAATTGAGATATTACAGAAAATAAACGTATCACATGTATTATAATTATTATTATTATAAGTAGTAGTAGCAGCAGCAGCAGTAGTAGTAGTAGTAGTAGTAGTAGTAGTAGTAGTAGTAGTAGTAGTAGTAGTAGTAGTAGTAGAAGAAGAAGAAGAAAAAGCAGTAGTGTAGTAGTAGTTGTTGTAATAGTAGTAGTAGTAGTAGTAGTAGTAGTAGAAGCAGTAGTAGTAGTAGTAGTAGTAGTAGAAGAAGCAGCAGTAGTAGTAGTAGTAGTAGTAGTAGTAGCAGCAGTAGTGTAGTAGTAGTAGTGGTAGTAGTAGTAGTAGAAGCAGTAGTAGTAGTAGTAGTAGTAGAAGCAGTAGTAGTAGTAGTAGTAGTAGTAGTAGTAGTAGTAGTAGTAGAAGCAGTAGTAGAAGCAGTAGTAGAAACAGTAGTAGCAGTAGTAGTAGTAGTAGTAGTAGTAGTAGTAGTAGTAGTAGTAGTAGTAGTAGAAGCAGTAGTAGTAGTAGTAGTAGTAGTAGTAGTAATGCACACCTGCCAAATGTATTGGGTTGAAAACGACTAGAGTCATGAGAAAAGGCTGCCACTGACGTTGGTCGGTGTTTTTCACTGGTTCTTCATTCCTGCTATCGTTCAAGACTATCTAATGCATGTAACGAAATGCCAGTTTAATTTTCCGTTTCTTTCCATGAGATAACCGAAACTGAGCATTAAAGGAGTTAATGTTCTCAGCAGCCTAAAGCAGCCTGACAATTTTGCAGCGTTGGAAAATATTTGAAGGAGGAATGCTATTTAGAATATTATCAAGACCTCTCCTAATAGTTTGTGAAAAAAAATTCAAAGCTATAATCAACTAAGAAGCAGACGACACCTTGAGAAAATGGTGAGCTTAAAACAAGAAATATAATCTAACATGGCCAACACTTTCTATTTTGAACAAAACAAAACAATAAAGAAGTCATATAAGAAATTTAGTTTATTACAAAATGTCAATAGTGTATCTTCTGTACAAATACTATCCAGTATAAATATTACAATCATGAGCATACTATTTTACAGATGAGGATGGCGAGTTAATACTGTAATAATATCACTAAAGGTGGAGTAGACTTAATCCATTACCTAATGGGGTGTCCGCATGGTCTAGCCAATTAGAATACCATTTGAAAATATTTGAAAGAGGTTTTGTTTAATTCAATATGAAAAACTCTCAGTCAATGATTTTCGAAAACTTCTTTAATATTTTCTCAAAATCTTGCTTTGACATCAAGATGTATGTATATGTATTAGACCATATGTAGGACCCAGAGGTGGTTGGTTTAATGAATTTGTGGTCCACCAATCAACATCAATGGGTTTGGATCTTGTATTTGATATATATTTACTGTGGTCCAAAAACCGTCATATACCCATTTAGTCAATTGGGTAAGAGTCTCGAATCTAAGAGGAGGTTGGTCTGAAAGTTCCTATTTCTTGTCATATCTCGGAACGCTACAGAGCGGTCCAATTGTGTGCGTATATTAATTTCCTATGAACCGACTTTATCACGATACGTTCGGAAACGTTCTAACGCTTTAATCGTAAACGTCCCTAGGAACAAACAACATCGTGAAACATTTAACGTTTGTTGACTTAATAGCCTATTGTAAACAGGTCTCGTCTTGAAACGTCCAGGAACGTTCTCGGTCGTTCTGGTAACCGTGCGCACGGAACAGATCCCCTATGTAATGGCCTGGCACATTCCCTCTCTGTTGGACGGCGCTGTGGTTGGTGGTACTGTGTTAGTGGATTAGATGTGATGCAGTGAGTGTCTTGGGAAAGGATAGAACGTCTACACACGTTGATTCTTCGGCAACATCCTGCACATTATCTATTTTCGCTACCTCTATCTTCAAAGTTCACCAGCTTGTCTGAAATAGTTGATAATCAGGAATAATCAAATATGAAGAAAATAATGATAATAATAACGAGAATGTCAATCTTTACCCTCAGATACAAATGTCTCCCTCGCTGAGAGAATAAAAAATTAGGAATTGAAGGAATGATATTCTGTTAATGAACCCATGAACAGTTTCATATGCTGTCTGGTGTGCGAGTCCTTGGAAGCATGCGTAATACAGAGCTACATAATGCTTTACAGCCCCATACCTAGCCTAGATTTCTAGGCTGTCATATGTATTTATTTTCTCTCATTTGTTTCTGTTACCATGCACCAAATAGTCTAGGTGGCCATGGTGTCCAATTTAGATTACATTTGTCTCACCAGGATTCAGTGTGATTATGACCTGTAAACATATAGAGATAGGAGGAGCAGGTGGTGCCATCTATCTACCAAACCTGGTACCACACCACAGTGCTTGGTCAACACATAAGGGAAGGTGGACATTACAGGGACTAGGAGCCTAGTCTACCCCATACCTTGCAAGCAGGTCAACTCTACTGAATAACCTGGGGCACCAGGAGGAAATAATGTACGAAGTGCTTGCGAGGTGATTGTGGTTTAGAACATAAATGGAGAACAATGGACTTTCTAACAGCAATAACATCGCAAGCATTGTGTAAAGCTTTATACTTAAGGCCTATGCACCTTAAGTTGTGAGTTGTGAGCAAGGCACGTCTCAGTACAGAAATAGTGCAAAGTGAGGCAGGTAATTGCTATTTATAGCTCCACTATCCTAGCCCATTCATGGGTCTGTCATAACGTCACAAAATTACCTCAAATAAATCAAAGGTTATCAAACCCTCATCAATTCATCTAATCGCCATAAAAAGGATCCCTGCAAATTTGAAATGATTTATTTGAACTGTTTTTGATATATCTTTCAGACAAGGTAGACCGGTCCAAAATAGGAATTTTAGAACAAAAACATCCTATTATGACCGAGAAAATAATTCAAAGGTTGCTAAAATCTAATCAATTCATGTAAGTGCTATATAATAGGGTAAGATACCTGAAAGTTTGAAAAGATTTCAATGAATGATTTTTGAGATATATTGTAGTTCGGCCATGGTCGCTGATGCCGACGGAAATGTGCAAAACCAATATGTCTCCCCTTATAGGGGCACATATAACTATATATGAGAAAAAGAAGCAGACGAAAAGGAAAAAGAAATGAAGAAAATATGAAGCCGAAAATAACGACGAGGAGGAAGTGGAAGTAGATGAAGAGTAAAAGGAATCAAAACGAAGAAAAATATAAGAATAACAGTAAATAAGATGAACAAATTGTGAAGAAAAAGAAGAAGCTGTAATTAGTTACCTGGTGCCTGCTGGGGCGGCCTTGTCGTTGGAGTAGACGACGCGGCCATTGAGAGGCTGCACTGGGCGGTAGTTGTCATTCATGGTCTTAGCGGCCTCGTGAGGCTCATTGATCAGTAGCGTACGGAAATGTTGCAACTGGAAGATATAACATGCCAACATTGAAACAGACCTATACAATACAATCAACCATGCCAGCATTAAAATAGATCTATACAATACTATCAATCATACCATCATTAAAAAACACCTATATAATACTATCAACCATGCCAGCATTAAAACAGACCTATAAAATGCATGTACTATCAATCACGCCAATATTAAAACACACCTATAAAAAACTATCAATCATGCCAATATTAAAACAAACCTATGAAATACTATCAATCACGCCAATATTAAAACACACCTATAAAATACTATCAATCATGCCAATATTAAAACACACCTATAAAATACTATCAATCACACCAATATTAAAACACACCTATAAAATACTATCAATCACGCCAATATTAAAACACACCTATAAAATACTACCAATCACGCCAATATTAAAACACACCTATAAAATACTATCAATCATGCCAATATTAAAACAGACCTATAAAATACTACCAATCACGCCAATATTAAAACAGATCTATAAAATACTATCAATCACGCCAACATTAAAACAAACCTATAAAATACTATCAATCACACCAATATTAAAACACACCTATAAAATTCTATCAATCACGCCAATATTAAAACACACCTATAAAATACTACCAATCACGCCAATATTAAAACACACCTATAAAATACTATCAATCATGCCAACATTAAAACAAACCTATAAAATACTATCAATCATGCCAATATTAAAACACACCTATACAATACTATTAATCATGCCAATATTAAAACACACCTATAAAATACTATCAATCACGCCAATATTAAAACACACCTATAAAATACTATCAATCATGCCAACATTAAAACAAACCTATAAAATACTATCAATCATGCCAATATTAAAACACACCTATAAAATACTATCAATCACGCCAATATTAAAACACACCTATAAAATACTATCAATCACGCCAATATTAAAGCACACCTATAAAATTCTATCAATCACGCCAATATTAAAGCACACCTATAAAATACTACCAATCACGCCAATATTAAAACACACCTATAAAATACTATCAATCATGCCAATATTAAAACAGACCTATAAAATACTATCAAACACGCCAATATTGAAACAGACCTATAAAACACTATCACTCACGCCAATATTAAAACAGACCTATAAAAAACTATCAATCACGCAAATATTGAAACACACCTATAAAATACTATCAATCATGCCAATATTAAAACAGACCTATAAAATACTATCAAATACGCCAATATTGAAACAGACCTATAAAACACTATCACTCACGCCAATATTAAAACAGACCTATAAAATACTATCAATCACGCCAATATTAAAACACACCTATAAAATACTATCAATCATGCCAACATTAAAACAGACCTATAAAATACTATCAAACACGCCAATATTAAAACACACCTATAAAATACTATCAATCACGCCAATATTAAAACAGACCTATAAAATACTATCAATCACGCCAATATTAAAGCACACCTATAAAATACTATCAATCACGCCAATATTAAAGCACACCTATAAAATACTATCAATCACGCCAATATTAAAACAGACCTATAAAATACTATCAATCACGCCAATATTAAAACAGACCTATAAAATACTATCAATCACACCAATATTAAAGCACACCTATAAAATACTATCAATCACGCCAATATTAAAGCACACCTTTAAAATACTATCAATCACGCCAATATTAAAACACACCTATAAAATACTATTAATCACGCCAATATTAAAACACAATTATAAAATACTATCAATCACGCCAATATTAAAACAGACCTATAAAATACTATCAATCACGCCAATATCAAAGCACACCTATAAAATACTATCAATCACGCCAATATTAAAACAGACCTATGAAATACTATCAATCAATGGTTTGCTAGTCTGAACATAGTCTTGTGAGAAAGTTGCTTAGGCGTGGGGTCTGTCATTGGTATCCGCTGGGTACATTAAGTTTCTACCATCATTTACAAGGATTTAGTCACTATTATTAATAGTATCAGTCCAAATCTACTGTAACTATGGCTCGTAAGCATATAAGATCAAATGTATATTGATTGTCGCATTTTCCCGTGTCATATGAATTCATGTGACTAACATTGATAAGTCATTATAACTCAAGCATAGAGGCAAGGAAACATACCTGCGCCTCTGAGATCTTGATGGTGTCCTTGAAGACGGTCCAGATGACAGACTCGTGGCAGGCGGGGGTGGTCAGACTACCAGAGTAACGGTAGAACCTGGACAGATCCTCGGCGAGCAAGTCTCTTAGCTTCATTGTACCAACTGGCTCCACCTCATCTGAAAAAGAGAACAAACTACCATTGTTGATCTTGTCAACTTACGCACGTGTTGAAGTTAAACACCTCTTTAATTATAAGTTTAAATCACCTCCCTTGTATATATCTATATACATATATCTACATACATATATATATATATATATATATATATATATATATATATATATATATATATATATATATATATATATATATATATATATATATACAGTGGAACCTGTCTACATTGAACACTCACGGGAAATGAAAAAGTGTTCAATGTACGCAGGTGTTCAATGTATCCAGGTTCTGAGTAATTGAAGGTCGGGTGAAATAGAAACAAAATCAAGGGTAATTAGAGAAATATGATCATTTCATTGCAAAATCTACTATGTCTTTACCTCACTTTCTTCATATAGTTAAAAACTTCACATGTTCAGCATTTGAAAAATATCACTTTACAAAACAGTCAATCTTACGTATCTCATTTGTCCTCATTTTCAGTGAAAAGTTTCAAATCAGTGCAGAATGTTCAAAATAGACAGGTTATGTGTGGCCTGCGGGAACAAATTTGGTGTTCAATGTTCAAGGTAGGCAGGTGTTCAATGTATCCAGGTAGCCTCCTATTGATTTTCAATGGGAGTGTGCCGGGACATGAAAAATTGTTCAATGTACACAGGTGTTCAATTTGACAGGTTCCACTGTATATATATATATATATATATATATATATATATATATATATATATATATATATATATATATATATATATATATATATATATATATATATATATATATATATATATATACATTGTGTATATATATATATATATTGGGCATCATCTGTCGACTTACATTCGTAAATGATGTCATCGATATCATCGACAATGGTCTGGTAACCATAGTTATCCATGGGTGCAACCTGTAAATAAATATAGATATATAAATATGTACACATGCATATCCATTAATCATAAATACGAAAGGTAGAAAACTATAAGCTAGAATGAAAAAACGCGAAAAAAGCCTCTAAAGTATGTTCTTATGTATGCATGTCTGTATGGTATGCATTGTATGTGTACATAAATGTGTGTATGTGTGTGCAGTATAATGTGTTTGTATGCATGCATGCATGTACAAATGTATGTGTCACTATAAGCCCTAGGCAGTTATAAAAGTAAGGTTGTTGGTAACTAAACAACACAAACCTCGAAGAAGAATCCGAGCACAGCGAGACCATCAGGCTGAGAGGCCGCCTCGCTAAGAGACCTGTACTTGTCAGAATAGTGCACGATGTGAAGCTGGAAATAAAAGAACATTTTATAATGACGTTATGCAGACTTATCCACTGCATTGTTGTGAATATTTAGAGATTGTCCGATTAATCGGACATGCCGATTAATCGCTCACTCAATCTCTGATTTTGATGATCGATTGCAATTTCATAAGATCGATTATTTTAAGTTTTTGATAAAAATGAATTGTATCTAGAAATAGCCTATTGATCAAGTGAGAGACTCCACTAATGCCTGCAAAATCTTAATTAATATCAAGCAGTACTGTAACAAGTAAAAGTAAGAGGTTCAAGGGGTATTTAAAGAGAGTTAGATTAGCTCCTTTACAAAAATGGAGCCAAGTACCCTTGAACAAGCCAAGACTACCAAAGGAAAACTGCGCATATACAACTTTGATTATTAATCGATCATCGGTCGTTCAGATAGACCGATGATCGATCTTGAAAATTGTGACCGATTCCGAACACTATCAATATTAGATATCTTTCCACCAAGCTCACGCTGACTGTCAGAAGCTGATTGGCTCCTGTGTTAGTGATCAGAGGGTCACTAGTTGACACCTCGGCAAATTTCGTCAATCTAATACATTGCGTTGATGTATACAGTTGCGTATACCAGTAGAGGTCACTAGAGCAATTGTTCTAATCTTTATGAAAATACTAATTGTATTATCAAACTTAATGCGTTCCTCCATTTGAGCGAACATACGAGTAGAGGTTAGGAACAATATGCTAGAAGGGGTATCGACAATCTTGCGTATAGTTGCACACCACTGTCCGGATTTGAATCCCAACCGGTCACATGAGAAGGTTTCTAATGACTGAGGGTGAGGTGGTGGTTTTTGCCTGGTACTTCGTCCACAACTGGCTAGACACGAATCAGCCTAAATATGGCAGAAAAATTAACGTTAAACGAAATTCCAAATTTCGGTGTCTATGATCGTACAAATGAAATAAAAAAAATTAAAATAAATCATGATTGATTATAATAATTGATTAATGAATAAATACAGAATTGATTCATTGATTTACTGTTTGATGAATGAACTAAAAAAGCAAGAATGTTTTTTTTTATTTTGAGCAATATACTAGGTAATTAATTGTGCCCAACGAGCACGTTACGGTGTATCGAATCGAATCGAATCGAATCGAAAAAAATAGCGAATAATCGAATCGATATTTTGATATCAATGACATTCCTAATCGTACCTCCATGGGGTAAGTGTTGCCATCGATGGTGTGTTCTGAGCCCATGGAGTCCTCGTTGGCCCAATGGAAGTGGAACTGCGCGGCCTTGTACGTGGTAGGGAGACCACCCCCGCTGATAGAGTAGCGGTTCTTCATCAGATCAATCTCCACTAATAATAATAATAATAATAATAATAATAATAATAATAATAATAATAATGACAATAATAATAATAATAATCTTTATTTCACGAGGGTAACACAGTCAAATACAAGATTTGATTTTCGCTGTGGCCCTCAGTAACAAAACGTAACATTTGATCATCATACGTATGAACAGAGGCATGCTTAGATTATGTACAACTCTCAATAGCAAAAATTTGACTCGTCTTAAATGGGATGACTGTGTAAAAGGTCAATTATTGCAATATACTTGATTCATCTAAAAGTATATATTTTGGTGCGGAAATTGTACAATTTAAAGTTCTCTTACACAGATATTTTGATCCAAAACATCCCAATATTTTCGTTGAAGACTTTTACAGATGTCTTGGAGCGAAGTTAATGGACATGGACAGAAACTGTGCCAAAAACAATAGTTTATTGAGGGCCAGACACAATGATACAGAAGCTGTAATCGCAGAGTAACTGATTGTTATTAAACCACTCTAGTCATGTTTCATACTTGACAGTACCTCAGATGGCTCGATTTTAGTTGGGTATTAACAAGTGCGTGTAAAAGAAGTGATACTTAATACACAAGACTCACTATAAGCTTTTTATGATTGGTTAGATAATACATTGCACATTATATACAGGTAATCAGATAATATCAAACAGATGATGTTTGTGAGTACATTTATGATACATGTAGTATTCTAACCATTATAAGCCTTTGTGGCTGGTCAGAATCAATGTCATTTTCTGCATTGGACAAAATACTATTTATCAATTACAACAACAGCAACATTACTTTGGCTCAAAACACTTCTCCTAAGACAGGTAATAGTGCTAAAAACGCACCTGAGTGTCCATTGTTCTTGATGATGGCCTTGTGGTCAAGCTTGTCGTAGCCGTTGAGGACAAAGGGCGTGGTCAGCGAGGGGTCATACTTGACGTCAGCGGTCTTGATATCAATAGGAGACTGCTTCTTTCCCGAGCCGCACTTGGGGAACAGCTTGGCCCAGCCAGCGGGCCCTGGAAATTAAAACAAACAATTGATATTCAACGAGGGTGAAATATATGTGTTTTATTAGGCGTATTAGCAGGGTTTATCCATTTGGCAAATAAAGAAGTTATGTCGTTCATACATTATATTTAAGGAATTGGCAAGTGGTAGATTAGTGTTTTAGTTATAGTGACCATGAGTGTATGTAGTTGCATAAAGCACATTCAGGGTAAAAATAACTATGGAAAATGAAAGTGTAATAGACCCCTGATAGATGGGGGTACCATCACTACTACTGAGTTACATGTACACTTAACAGATCGACCAATCCAACGTGTCCCAGAGATAAACATACAAAATACATTATAAAATACCTGATTTTAACGAAAGTTTGATATTTGCTATTTATTTTCAAATTAGTACATATGGAGAGTATATCAGTTTAGGCATGTAACCCAATTATCGGACGATGGGTTATTCAAGTACATAAATGTTATGTATCGATGTGAAATGATTAGTATTTTGGTGATTATAAAGAAAGTGAAATCAAACAGTTCTGCATGCCGTAGCAGCCATACTGCAAACCGTCATCAAATGCCGCAGATTCTAAATGCCAAGAGAAAAGACAATGTTCGTAATCCGACAATTGCACATTGTGGAATAGTGGTAGTAATTTGTTTGTTTAAACAATTCCTTGCATTTAATAGCTTATATCATATGGCGACTAGATACAAACTTAAGCCAAAAAGAGATTCCCTTCCTTTTACGGAAAGTTTTGGTTGTTTTAGGTTGCAAAATAAAAAGACAACACTGCACCTAATATAGCGAGTATGCCAATGTTCCAATGAATATCTAACGAAGATTGGACCGAGAAATCACATGCCTGAGAGCTTTGCATCTTACTGGGTCAACACAAACCTCTGCATGAATGATGCAACGTTGGAAATATCAAAACGAGACAAAATTCTTAACGTGAAGATACCACATGGGAATATAACTTAGAAAATTGAAAAAAGTGTAGCAGTGAGGTTGGAAAAATGTTAGATGTATATCACGTTAATCTATAATTATATCATGTTGCCATAGCAATACATAGGAATTGTTTTCCCACACAGTGCATACCAAAGTGTATTCGGTTTTCTACCCTCGTTCGTTGCCCTCGTTCGTTGCCCTCGCGCGGTGTCATGGCAACCATATGTAAACAACTTTTAAATAAGGCCTTTTTTCATAAAACAAATGTACCTTTTCCAAAAATTGAACATAAAAAATGTGGCACATTGCCATAGTAATGTGTAGACATGGTATTTTTGCCGCACAGTGCAACTAGGGCTGGAACAAGGTATTTTTAGTGTCATTTATTCACCTCGCGCGTTGTCATGGCAACCATATGTAAACAACTTTTGAAAGATCCCTGGTTTCCACAAGTTAAAGGCACTTTTCCCACGAATTAAACAGCAAAATATATTTTTTCATGATATAATAGCCATTAAGACCTCGCCAGGCAGCTGTGTTGGAAAACCCAAGGCCTTGGGAGGTCTGATGCATCTCACAGCCTCTGGCCTGCCGGCCCTCGGCTGTGAGATGCATCAGACCCCCTCGGCCTTGGGTTTTCCAACACAGCTGCCTGGCTCGATCTTAATCCCTACATTATAACATGTTGCCATAGTAACAAGGCATGATTATTTTTGAACAGATGATTTTGAACAGATGTTTTCTTATACGGACTGTCGTCATGGCAACAGAATCACCACCTCAGGGTTTAAATATTGAAATAAAGAATGAATTTGACTATTTATGAGTTTAATTTTCAATTTGTATGTTTTAAAAAAGTGGTAGGTATTGTTTTCTAGTGTTTATACAAGAAAATATTGCTCCCCAATGAACTTTAGAGACATCTAGCAGGCTGTCTGCTTCTCATTGCAAAAGAAATGGCCGCCAGACTGTCTGCAGTTGCTTAAAACTGAAATTGTGTTTTAAAAAGGTGAACAACTAAAAGTTTATGTTATAATAGTGATAGAGCCTGTACCAGACTGACTCTGTTGGGAAATACAGAGCTTTGGGTGTTGAATGGGCCATCTAAACGCCTCAGCCTGCGGCTTCGGCGTTTAGATGGCCCATTCAACCCCCTCAGCTCTGTATTTCCCAACAGAGTCGCCTGGTATAGGCTCTATCTCTATAATAGTAAACATGAACATGATATCGCAGGGATGGGTACTTACCCAAACTGCCGGTGTAGGTCCAATGCAGAGCTGAAATAGAAACATAAACCAATCATTATCTGGGATGATACTAATCTTTTTTCTTTTTTTTTCTTTTTTTTTAATTTTCATTGAATATGATGATACTATAGTCTGTCTGACTCAAGTTTGGCAATCACTTTTGTCACTTTAATGTGACAAAACGTTCGAGTTTGCCATCCAAACTTGGCAAACATGTTAGGAGCACTACTCCGTGTATGTATAATCATATTTTTTGTCTCAACTCTGCAAAATGTTGATTTTGCTCATTACGTCCCATTGTAAAATGTGTCCATTGCCAACAATACGATCTCGCGTGTTTGTATTGTTCGCAACAAACAAACACGCGACTGACGCGAAATCGTAGTGTCAGCAATGTGCACATTTTACAGTAGGAACTAATGAGCAAATTCAACATTTTGCGGAGCTGAGACAAAATGTATGTTTGTACATACACGGGGTAGTGCTCCAAAGAGGTTTGCCAAGTTTGGATGGCAAACTCGAACGTTTTGTCACAAAAAAGTGGCAAAAGTGATTGCCAAACTCGAGTCAGACAGACTATAATCTTATACGTATGGCATAATTCGTTACAGTGCACAATCATCTGAGATGCGAACACACGAGGACCGGGACAAAAGTGTTCACACCAGCAGGTCTTCACATCTCAGTCTTTTCACAGTGGTCTATGTACAATGTTCTATGTCTATGGGATAATGCAATTCAATATCTTCATTTTCTTTCTGAGATGTGTCATTTTTATTTAACTGTACTTAAACAAATGGGCCTAAGTCAAGTATCCCGGACCCATCCTTATAAGAAAGAAAACGAAAGAATATATAAATGAAACCTATCGAATCTGGCCCCGCAGGGTTCTGACGAACTAATAGATGTATTGGTACCTCTAGAATTAAGCCCCGCAGGGCCAAAACACAAATTTTGAAAACATAGTAAGGAAAAGAAACTGACCCATAATTTCCGGCTCATACCAAATTGTTAGAAACACCAACACAATTGAAATGATTTGTAAACAGACACGCAACAATTAGACAGCATCAGAGTATGCAGGTGCTTCCCGCTTGTTGGCTGACGTCATCCATTGTCGCATCATAAACGCACGTGCAAATTTGAAATCAACAACAAACATGGCGGACCGGCGCTACAGGCGTGAGCGTAACACAAACTTCCTTTGAATTAACTTGATTTTAAGAACTGCTGCACAGTATACATGCAGATAAACTATGGTAAGGCCCGGTGGATCAAGATTCAATTTAATTTAATTAGTTTTTATGCATACATGCGAGTCTATAGGTTGGGTCCGGGCCGGGGTCCGGGATACTTCAGTTTTGACAGTCGGCCGCTCGGTAAGTACTTAAAGTAGTTCTTTATCTGTTTATAATGTCAATTCAATGAGTTAGGGCCCTGCAAGATTATAGAGGGCTCCTTGAACATATTACAGTGTTAGGGCCCTGCGGGGCTAGATTATAGGGGGAATGAGTATATATATGGGGTCTCTCTTCCTTTATAGGGTGGGTCCGGGATACTTGACTTAGGTCAACCAATGTGGTAGATCTACCTCTGTTTAAAACAACGAACCCCCCCCCCCCCCCCCCCCCCCCGCAACTCTCCTGCAAGTCGAACCCCCTACGTCAGAAATCTGGGATCCGCCCCGGGCTGCTTATTCCCCATTGTCCAAAGGATGCAAACACATAGAGTGATGCACATCAGTGCAGACCATGTAAGCAATAGAATTACGCACACCTAATGGCGATAAGCACTTCAAGTGTACTACCGCGGTGAAAAACATCTATCTCTTAGGAAAATACGGCATTTACTATTTAAGGTGCTTCAGTACACGGGGGGCCACGATCTCTTTTCAATTGGCCGCAGACGAAGTCCAGCCGTCTCGACCGCAGACATTCCACTTGTAAGCCAGGGCGCGTTTTTTCAACACATTCATGCCAGTGAGCCTGAACACTGACCTGCTTATAACCTTGTGATCAGAGCAATTGTAAAAATATTCAAAAGAGAACTGTTGGTCGAAATTAATTACAACTGTATAAGAACCGTAGATAAATGAAATAATATTTCTTTTCCAAGCCCTATTATTGTACGGCCGAACCTAAGTTTATTTTGGGTCACATATAACATCATTCTAATTTTTTAAACATTGAAATCTACTGCATCAAATAATTTGGAGTGGTTAAAAATCAAATACGAGAAGAGAGATTCAGGAGAAATGATCCGTTGTGTGCGCATCCTAAGCAAATACTAGTAAGTCACTCGCAATGTCAAACAACCTGGAGTCTAATAGTCAAACAACATTTGGTTTACTGTTGCATAAAACGGACGCAAGTGACTGAAAGTGAAAACACTAGATGGCAGCACCAACCTAATACACACGTGTGCTGTTTTGGAAATTTAAGATAAACAACAACTCGAATTTCCAGTTTTATTGACATATGATGTATGTTACATCACTGTGCACAGGCATACCACAATTGTGAATAGTGAGGCATTCGTTAACTCGAGTATGGAGTGATGTAGCGTGTCGTACGACAGTGCAGGTAATGCAAATGGCGACCGAATCAGTGATTATACTACACTTGGTCACTTCAGGCATGAACTGTATAGAGTTGGCAGCATGATATGAGTTTATGTTGCGGTATGCCTGTGGGTATGATTACAAACAAACCCATATTGGATTTCAAAAACCTTACTGTTGCATAATTTGGTCGTCAAATCTAAACGTTTGGATGTTGTAATTTTCCCTTTATTTTGATCAATATTTTCGTTTGTTTTGCACTATCCAGCAGTTTAATGTTATGGTTATCATGCAGGTTGGGTGTCTTCGTGCTCTGCACCTATGAATTATATAGACCCTCTGATATGATGGGCATACAGCCTGATACAGGCTGTATTCTGGGGAAGTCGGTTAACACTCTTTAAGCCCCTACTGAAGCACCTTAAAGACCTTTGTCCAAAGTCACTCTATTCAAATTCCTAAAGATGTTTACGACACGTGAAGGTCATCATGTATTAGAACATATACTGGCGACTTGATTTGTTTAACGTACCGAATCAGTTCGTTTGGGAAGCACTGAACTAGAAATTGACCAGTAGTGATAAGGCAATGGGAGTGAGATAATATGTCCTCGGGCCGACGCCCTTCCGACCGGTATCCTTCCAGGCGTCTTCCCATGAAACCCGTAGCCTAGAAATTAGGCTGTTAGGTTAAAACTGAGCCTAATCATCACAGAAAAGTGAGGATTGACAAAAAGTCTGAATTCATATTTGAGATAGAGAGATTTTAAAAACCGCACGAATGGGCCTAATCCAAAATGCGGTTTTGGGACGAATAAAGAAATGCACAAAAATTCAACTCATTCATGTCTGTATGCCATGATTAGTGTGCTGGCAAATTCCATAATAGTTGTAAGACCCGAGCATTTAAACCAATTAATGCTCAAGGTGGCCAAACGCAGACTCGCAAACTTAATGATATTTCTGATGGAGCAAATGTCAATCACAATCCATGCCCCGTACCTAAATGAGGTCCATGCGATATTTTGAAGGACCTCCATGCATGGCCAGGCTCAAGCCAGGCCAATACATTGTATTACATGTATTGTGGACAAAAATGGACCTACCAGTCACAGCCAGAAAGTCCACATGAGCGTCATGCCTTCTGATAGGTGGCTTTCATAAATTGACAAACGAGACGAGGGAATGAGAGAAACATTGGACAGGTTGACATGGTGGATGGGAAGGTGAGAAGATCAACAACTGAAAACTGACCACTTCGAGAGCTGCACGCATGAATGAGTAACACACACTGATGCAAATAATAAGATAATTATAGATGACCTTTAGAAGCACCAATCCAATGCAGGTCAAAAGGGCATATACCATAATGGTGTTATGTCCACCTATGGAAAAACATGTTTATTTCAATCATCCGACCTGATACATTGGCAAAAACATATATTTTGATGAAAGTATGTTTTCGAAAATATTCAAAGGTGAACTCTTAGTCGGAACATGTTTCAAACATGCCTCCTTCAAATATTGTGCAAAAATGTAATGCATAACAACGTGTTCTATCCAAAAGTGGTATCCACGTGACTTTTGCGAGTGGAGCTCAAGGCTTGGTGCGTTATATCTCCTTCTCTAGGACGCCGAGAGGGAGCTACCCCGAGAGCCCAGTGGTCTAAGTATTGCCCACTGGCTCACTGTACCTATCCACTCGCCACAGCTCCAGGGTTCGGTTCGAGGTATTTGAGGCAGTTCCCAGTGACCTTGGGTAAGTATGTGAGTTTCTCCAGGCAATTGCGTCTCCGGTACCATTGGCAACTTCCTTCTCACGATTAAGTAGGCAGGAAAAATAAAGAAAATGTGAGTCTAAACCCATTGGTGGGATTTCCAGGAAATAGAGGAACTTACAACCCAGGCCGTCTTGTGTTTCATATGTTATGTTATTGTTGTTTGGATTGGTATGACCAGTTAATGGTGCTGCCATCTATATGTGATATCCCTGGTATCTATTTTAGTGGCTCCTCCAGTAGTGGAGATTCACTTAGAGAAGTCACATGCTCTCCGCAGGGTATATTTCACAGGGGGCTCTTTCATTGAGCTCACTCAGCACATGTACAGCATTGTAGTACAAGGGTTCCTTAGCATTTTACACTAGACGTTTCAAAGAGGTAAAGTGTTGTTTTTTTTACTTGTAAATGTTATTTCTTCAACTCAATTTCATAAAGTAATTTGATTTGCTGTATTTGATATTTGTACTGTATTGATAGTAGTTTGTGAATTTGAATACTTAATGGTTTGGGATGTTATAATTGATTTTTGTATTCTATTCTTTGTTGTAGTTTTCGCGGAACAACATGCGTATGTTTGCCAGTGCAAATAAAGGTTCCTGTTTGAAATTAAGGCATTTTCTCCCCTCAGCTGTAACAATTACGACCATTCCTCAGACCGAATTTAAACACGGACTGGTAGGAAGCATCATGATTTCATAACGTAAGAGCTGGCCTATGTATTAGAGGAATTTGGAAGTTTGCGTATCGTCACGTTCTGCCATTTTGAGGCCTTGATGGTGACTATCATTGGAATATCCATTCAAAACCACTGCCTAACCCGAAGTCGCTGGACACTGACGGATCCCAAGCCAGGCAGTGGTGCCAGACGGCGAGAGATGAGTGGCGATACATTAGACCACACGGCTGTCGGGGTTCACCCCCGACTCTGTATACATGCGTCATAAAAGTTGTAATTGTTGTTTATTTGTTAAGTGAATTCGGGGATGCATCTAGTGATAAATATCAGCATTGTATTTGTTTAAGTATCCATTTTTGCTGATGTCCATCAAATGGTATGGTTATTCGAGTAGGCTCTTAGATATTTGATTATATTCACCCTTTTATGCATTGCAACCCAAGATAATAAGTATTTTAGTGACATATTTCTGACAAAAGCACATTTTGAAAATACTTAATGGAAGCGTATTAAACAGACCCGAAAATAACACTCCTTCATATATTCAACCAATGTAAGCATATTTCGGTAGTATTATTGATACAAACGTATCAGAGACACTGACGATATCTGACGAAGAGAACGCAATGGGTTAAACAAAAACACCTGCACCTACGACTGCTTGAAATCGATCCAGTGGATGCTTTTTATGAGGTACGCATACTTTACAAAACCTAGTGGCTT